>OZ023312.1:30133307-30465807 GCA_964007375.1 Ophion obscuratus | reverse complement strand
TTAAATTGCGTAGTTCGCACAATTTGTAAGAACGCTTTCAGCAGCTTTTCTACAGTACAGCGCGATGCCAGGCTGGTTTTTTATTTTTACGTAAACTCACGTACCTACGCATAAATGTAAAAACAGGATATATTAGGTGTACAAATAAGTTTTAGGACACTTCGATTTTGTATCATAACAGCTATTCTAAATTAATTCAAAGGTCCCGCTCACTTATCATAGATGGCGCTTGATATGTAGTATCGAAACGTAAAGGAGTTATAAACATAACCTATAAATTCTGTAAATTAAACATGCAGACCGATAAGCTATTTATTAGACACTGCATTCGCTATGAATTCCATCAAGGAAAAAGTGTTAGGAAAGCGTGTGAATCGATATGTTCTGTTCTTGGAGACAACATTATATCTAAAAGTACATGTGAGTATTGGTATAAGCGATTCAAAGAAGGTGATTTCGACGTTAGTGACCGTGAACGCACGGGGCCTCCTGTAAAGGTGGACGATCAGGAACTGCAAGCGTTGCTGGATGAAAACTCTTGTCAGACGGAGAAACAACTTTCGGAACAGCTTGGAGTAACTCAACAAACTGTTTCTTATCGTTTAAAAGCAATGGGTAAGCTTCGAAAAGGAACAAAGTGGGTACCACACTTTCTGACTCAAGAAAATAAAAACAGCCGTCTTAACATTTGTGTGAGTCTTTACAACAAGCAACATAGAAAGTCTTTCTTATGGAAAATTGTGACCGGCGATGAAAAGTGGATTTATTTTGAAATATCATTGGGTTGACCCCGGCGAGCCGACAATATCCACGCCAAAGCGCAATGTTCATTGTAACAAAGTCATGCTGTGCATATGGTGGGATATGAAAAGCGTACTGTATTATGAACTTCTCAAACCTGGTCAAACAGTTACTACCGATCGCTATTGTCATCAATTGATGCAAGTGAATCAAGAAATTGAGAAGAAACGTCCATTTTCTGGTAAAGGAAAACGTCCAGTAAAACTGCTCCATGACAACGCGCGGCCTCATGTGGGTAAACCGGTCAAGGATACGTTACTAGCGCTTGGATGGGAAGCTGTACCACACCCGGCGCATTCACCAGACTTAGCCCCATCCGATTATCATTTATTCCGGAAAATGCAGAACGATTTGTCTGACGTGCGGTTCAAAACATTTGAAGAAGTGGAAAAATGGGTCGCTAAATTTCTCACCTCGCAAGACGAAAGTTTCTTTGCGAAAGGCATCCGCGAGTTACCTGAGAGATGGCTGAAGGTCATTCAGTGCGATGGAGATTACTTCGATGAATAACTGTGTTTTACTTCTTTTTTAATAAATCTTGAATTTTTTGAAAACTGTCCTAAAACTTATTTGTACACCTAATATATACGTTAATTCTGCTCTTCGCTCCAGATACCAGGAATCGCGAATCTCTTTTTTCCCCATCCGCTTCTCATGTGCTTTTGCGATGAGAATTTTTTTGTTCGCACTGCCGCACGTTCACGAGGTATCGTAGTCTCCAAAAAGACAAAAAGTATACACGATGAAAAATGGTTCGTGATGAAGAGGATTTGTGCACCGTTCGGAATGTTTTTACTTCATTACCATCATTGTTTTACCGCGAGTTAGGGGAAAAGTGCACGAGATGATCCCCCTTAAGGAGAATGCTCGTACTTTCAAAGATATTCGACATAAGTAATTAAGATCTGAAAGCGCTTACCACTGGCAAATTTATCTATCTTACGATTGACATATTCGAAATATTCAATTGATCAGGGTGTCAGTAAAAAGACTTCCTTTTTTTGAACCCCTACATAAGGAACATCATGGATACGCCGGTGTTCAAGATGATCCCTAGGGCATGGATAAAATAATCCCCCGGAACATCCTACCCCTATTTTAGGATGATTTTTATTTTGGAGAAATTAGGTAAATGTAAATAAAAATTTGCTCGAGTTTACAACACCTTTATATACAGGGTGTCTCAAATGTCAAGCAACATTTACAGTTCGCGGCTTATGCATATTGTTGCGTGACATTTGGGACACCCTGTATATTAATCATAGGTATACAACATAAACTGAACTTACAAGTTAAATTACCTTTATATTATATATAAGTTTAGTCCCACCCAACTAGAATTAAACTAAACCAGTTTTATACAGCCAGTCTTGAATCACTTAGCAATATCAATTATTATTTGTGAGATCAATTGTACATTAGTAGTGTAGTTTGAGCATAAGTTGAAAATCTATTTAACAAAAATAGAATAGGTATAATCTTTGTGAACAAGATGATCCCTAGGGATCATCTTGTATACCTAGAAGGGAATCATCTCGCCCCAAACTCAACTTTTGTATTAATTGCTCGGTAACATAACCTATAAGTATTCCACCGTCACCACGCCAAACAAAACGGAAATTGAGCATATTATGAAGCCACAAAGCAATGATTGACAGTATACAATAAAGGTCACCTATGCTTAAGGGGAGATATGCACCTAAGAGCCGGAAAAAGGTCATTTTTGTGAATTTTTTCATGGAAAACTATTTGAAATTTCGGATTGGGGTTTTAATTATTTAAAAGTATATACATTTAAAAATATGTTTAATTTTCTTTATTTAAAAATATCAAAAATATACAAAGATATTGTATGATCCTTGGAGCGTCGTAAAAAAATCTGCGTAAACGGTATCCACTGGCGTTTCTTCAAAAATCATCCGAAAAAAAAAAAAAAAAAAAGATTATTAAAAAACTAAGTAACGGAAAAAAAATCCTATGACAAGTACTAGATAATGGTGTATAGAATAACCACAAAAAACCTCAAGGCAATCGGTTCATTGGTTTTCGAATAATTTTGGGTACCGAGTTAAAAAACGTGGTGTTGAGAAACACGCGTTTGAAAATTTGACAATAAATGAATCATGAAGTTCGTCAACGTACATGGAATCATCGATACCAGGCCCATAGTGTAGGTCTTCTATGGTCGACGGAATGTTCATAGCTTCTAAATCCTCGACCTCGACCATCTAGGGGTACATCTGCCCTTAAAGTTAACGTTGCCTTAGATCAACATCTGACAATTTTTTTTGCCAAAACAAGTGCGTTGCTCAGACCACTAGAATGAATTGACTAACGCGTGGTGTGGTGCCGGGCGCTATGTTTCACTGAAAAATACCACTAGATAGGCTTAATAGTTTCATGGCTATTGAAAATGATAATCTTACCTCGTGGAATCAACTCGTACATCGTTCCCCTATTTATGAATCAAATGAGATTGGAATCGTTTTTTGTGGAGGATTTATTCTGTAGAATAAAATATTTGCAATAGAATCCACGTTCTTATTTTTTATCGACGTTTTTTCTTCATTTTTCTGTACCTGCGCAATTCGTCCTTTTTCGTATTTTTCCTCGCGATGAGCCACTATTTCCCTGTAAATATTATAGTACTTGAAGGTTCAAGCCTGTCTGATGTCAGCTTGGAGATGGATTGGTATTGGTAGGAGCGAGGAAAAGGGAAAGAGGACGGTGGGAGACACAGAAAGAGAAGAGAGAGAGAGGGAGGAGAGAGAGAGAGAGAGAGAGAGAGAGAGAGAGAGAGAGAGAGAGAGAGAGAGAGAGAGAGAGAGAGAGAGAGAGAGAGAGAGAGAGAGAGAGAGAGAGAGAGAGAGAGAGAGAGAGAGAGAGAGAGAGAGAGAGAGAGAGAGAGAGAGATCTATCCACGAGAGACTTTCGCAAAACGCGAAGTAGTACAGTCGTGCTGTCGCTGAAAAAACCCGGAATCGGAGAAAGTTAGAAGAAGGCTAGTTTTTTGACAGGTGATTTTGTAGGTGCCGCGGGTGCTAAATCCAAGTTTGCCTAAAAATCGGGGTGGAGGGTTCTTTTTTAGGGGATGAAAGGAGATGGGGGTGGATTAATGCCAAACTACAACCCCTACGAGGTCGGCGCCGTGAGACAAAATGTTCAGAAAATTCCGGGCTTTAGTTTTGTCCACAGTGCCGATGTCGCGGAAGTTCGATTTGAGGGTGAAAAAGTGGGATTACATTTTGAAAAATCGGTTTTAATTCAATAACTCTCCCCTTGCTTGAACCCTCGGCTACATTTTTGTCCACAGCGCTAAACTCGTATCACTTTAGTTTCGGTCAATAGTTTTCCCAGAATTTCATTTTGAATTTTCAACCCCTGAGAGGGGTTCGAAAAAGCAAAATTCAAAAGTTGTGCATAGGAACGAAAATATAGAGAAAATTATTCTCTACATTTCGTACATTTGAACCATCCCCGAAAAATCGATTGTTTCTGAGTTATTCAATAAACAGTTTTTTTTGTTATTTCTTCAACAATTCTTTTGGGGGTGAAGATGTTATTGGAGAGGGTTGATCGAATGCTAAATCGACGCGTCTTTTCAAGGGCTACAACGTTTCCATTTGAACCAAAATTGTATGAATTTGTCCTAAAGAGTTATCGAATGAAAACCGAATTTTCAAAATTTCACCCCACTTTTTCACCCTCAAAATGAACTTCCACGACTGCGGCGCTCTGGACAAAAATAAAACCCGGATTTTTCTGAACATTTTGTCTCCCGGCACGGACCTCGTGGGGGTTGTAGTTTGGCATTAAACCACCCCCATCCCCTGAAAAAACCCTACCTCCCGATTTTTAGGGAAACTTGGTTTTAGCACCCGTGGCACCTACAAAATCACCTGTCAAAAAACTAGCCTTCTTCTAATTTTTTCCGATTCCAATATACAGCACGACTGTACAATACGCTAATGGTAAATAACATTCATCAATGGAGTTTGAAACGCGAAACATCAACTCCGAAGTAAATGAAACCATGCGATTTGAGAAACTATTTTAAAAAAACATATGCATTTTTATTCGCTGTTGTCATAATCTGCTTTCAAAGACGATTATTGCCATATAGAACAATAATGAAGTTCCCCGAATTCACAAGGATGTTACTGCCTAATGCATGTATGGATGTAAAAGTAATGAGCGCACTGCAAAGCACATACAAGAATTGCACATAGGGATGGCGAGTTGGAAATTTCCAAAACTAAAAGCGGCTAATTATTTGCAGTAACGTAATATTGACACGAAATTAGACAAATATAATTGCAATATTGACGAAAAAATATAGTAACATATTTTTACTTAAAAATAAGTAATAAAGTTTTAATACCAGGGCCTTAAGAGCAAGCTTGCAAGATTAAAATGAAGGAGGCCAAAAATATAATGAATGCATATTATACCGCAAGCTATTTTGCTCCCGGAATTTTTTTTTCGATCATTTCTTTGCAAAACATGCACGCGAGTAAAGACTCTGGTATTTTCTCCAAAACATACAATGTCTTTGATGGCGGTAAACTAAGTCACATTATTTTAACCATGTGCAATGCAAAAAAGCTAGAATGTAAACTGCCAGAGGCTCTACAGGATAAATGTAGGTATACGTATATATACATACAGGGTGGTCCGAAAAATCACGTCCAAAAGGAAAATCTTGCTCGAATCAATACTTATCCGAATCACCCCCATGTATGTTTTACGATCTACTTTAGTTTTCGAGAAAAAAGCATTGAACATTTTTTTTTCGTCTTCTCCTCTAGCGTAGGTTTTTATTTTTATCTGTTGTGCGTACTTCCCCCTTGAAAGTTTTAAAAAGCAATTGAGAGTCACTTACAAGGAACATCCCTCAGGTGACACCCTTCGATTTTGTTGAAATTTGGATATGTTATAAAGTACCGAAAAGTAAGCGATAGGTATTTTTTTTATCAGCGGAAACGCGATTGTAAGGGCTGAAACGCACCCTCAAAAATGGGGATGTTTTTCGTTCTTCGTCAATAACGTTTTAACCGTACGAGATATTAAAAAAATTCAAATTGCAACAATGTTTATTTTTTTGTGCACTATACACTGGAGATGAGAACGATAACGTTATCGACGAAAAACGAAAAACACCCCTATTTTTGAAGGTTCGTTTCACCCCTTAAAACCGTTTTTCCGCCGATAAAAAAAATACGTATCGCTTACTTTTCGGTGCTTTATAACATATCCAAATATCAACAAAATCGAAGGGTACCACCTGAGGAATGTTCCTTGTTGGAGTAGTATAAGCATTTTTTTTAATCAACTAAACTTTAGTGACTAATGTTCTCAAACCTATTTTTTAAACTTTCGATCAAAATCCACGGCATTTACGGTGGTGTTCGGTTGGTCATTTATTTGTTGCTTAACAGTGCACTTCAAAACGATGACACAAGTAAACGAAATCGCGAGGAAAGTACATACACGAAAGAGAAAAATAAAAAATGCTCGTTGGTAGAAAACTAAAAAATATAGTAGAACATACATAGGGGCGATTCGGATAGGTATTGAGTTAAGGCATCTAGATTTTCCTTTTGAACGTCACTTTTTGGGCCACCCTGTATATATATATATATATATATATATATATATATATATATATATATGCGTGTGTGCGTACATAGTATACTATATATTCACTATATACTATATGCTACACGCATACAGATGATGCCGTGCCATTTGAGCACCTCTGTGAGTATTTTCGGAATCTCCGAGTTTTTGCCTCCGGGCAAATAGAATCGCACGAGGACGATCTCTAATCTCTTCGGTTCATCCCTCTTGACTCACAGGCCCATTTACGTTCGCTCATCCATTTGAACCCTCATCCTCCGATCCTCTTTTCTCTCGATCACTTTATCACCCCCGATCACATTCCTCTGTTCGAATATTCTTCGCTCCCGCTTCCTGATGGGAAAAAACGCTTCGTAGTCGTCCCCATTCTCTCAAGGGTATCATTCTTTTTCATCCTCACCGTAATTCATAAAATACGCACGGTTGCAAATTTTCTTGTTACACTGGCTTCGATCGAGGTCTGCTGTCAAATTCAGTTTAAGGGGAGATATACACCTAGGAGCCGGAAAAAGGTCAATTTTGTGATTTTTTTCAAGGAAAACTATTTGAAATTTCGGATTGGGGTTTTAATTATCCAAAAGTATATACATTCAAAAATATGTTTAATTTTCTTTATTTAAAAATGCCAAAAATATACAAGGATATTGTATGATCCTTGGAGCGTCGTAAAAAAATCTGCGTATACGGTACCCACTTGCGTTTCTTCAAAAATCATCTGAAAAAAAAAAACCAAAAAGATTATTAAATTAGATACTATAATCTAGTACTTGTCATAGCTGATTTTTAAAATATCGAGTTATGACAAAATGGCGAACGTTTGAACATAAATAGTGATTTTTGGGCCAACAATTAGTTATTATTTTGCCTATAAAACAAAAACTAAGTAACGGAAAAAAATCCTATGACAAGTACTAGATAATGGTGCATAGAATAACCACAAAAAAACTGTAGGCAATCGGTTCATTGGTTTTCGAGAAATTTTGGGTACCGATTTGAAAAACGTGGTTTTGAGAAAAACGCGTTTGAAAATCTGGGAATGAATAAATCATGAAATTTGTCAACTTACATGGAATCATCGATACTAGGCCCATAGTGTAGGTCTTCTACGGTCGACGGAATGTGCATAGCTTCTAAATCGATTTTTTCGACCATTTAGGTGTACATCTCTCCTTAAGAATTCAAGCTAAAAGTGGCCTTTTTCAGCTATTTTATCATTTTGAATATTGCTCACAGTGTTCGATATTTTGATCAATATTGTCTTCATGCCCGGGCGAGATGATAAAAATCTGGGGTTACGTTTTTGCAGACGATTTATTTTGGCAATGGGGGGCTATCTTCGTGGGGGAATCGGGGCTCTTATTCACCCGATGTACGGATTCCGTCGACAATTCCCATCTTTATTATTCCGGCTTGGTCGTAAACATTGAAAGAAAATAGAGATGATGGAAAACGATGAAAAACAGAGATGATGGAACCCAGTAATTTTCTCATCCTTGATCTTTCTTCTTGATTTCTCTCTTTACTTTTCTCTTTCTCTCTTTTTCTCGATTGTTTTTGTAGGTTAGTCGTCTTTGTCTTCCACTGTTACATTTGAACGCACAAAGGAAAACACCCTCGAGGCCGACATCCTCACCAGGGAGTGCCCTAAAGCCGGAAAACTGCAACGTCTACATTTTCAAGGGATTCGCATGTTCTATTGTCGACGAACACTTTTGTCATCGGCTTTGAAACTATTCTGGGATCTTCACAAATTGAAGAAAAAAAAAACATCATTTTTCCATTTCCTTTGTTTCAGTCAATTTGGGTATCCATTTCGTTCGCCAATTGATCTCTCACGTACGTATTTGCACGTGATACTTTTTCGTCGTACCTATACGATGACGAAGATGTATGCGACTCGTGAGTGAATGGGACTGCAACCACTGACGGAGGGTAATTTTCCAATACTGAGCACCCTCGCCATTTATATATACGTCTCGATCGGGATTCCAACGCCGTCAACAATCACCTCTAATCTCGAGCCAATCAGGTCGTACTGCGTCCTCTCCTATTTGAAGCTACACACGAATGCACAGTTCCATGTATGAACCGTAGCTATATTACCAGTATGCAGTGCAGTTTCCATAGTAACGTACAAATGGAAGTCATTCGACGTTTTCCCGAATAATTAGATCGCATCCTTCGGCATTGAACCTGGCGGATTCATCGATTTCAATTCGAACGCTCTCGAACGTTGTGACATTTTTATCAATAAGCCGCGAAATGAAATTGTCGATCTCCCGCTGAACGATTGCCCGAAATTCTTGTCGCGTTTGTCCACCCTTTATTTTTTTAATGACTCTTTCATAATTTGTCCTTGAAATTATTCTCACGATTTATCTTTGAAAAGATGAATTTATCAACATTTTACTTTATACATATGAATTTCGATCACTTCATATTTTCACATGGGAGGAAAAAAGATATTTGAAAAAAGCTAAAATAATCTAGCGATTAAAGTAAATTAACCTAAATTTATCAAAATATATAGTTTTAAAAATTACGAAAAGATAAATGTATCAAAATTTATATTCGTTAAAAGATGAATTTATCAAAATGCATCTCTTAAGAAATTTTTAGAGAAAAAAATGAATTAAACTAAATTTATTGAAATGCGTTTTTGAAAAGATGAATTTAACAAAATTATTTTTTTTTCAAATAGGAAACGAATGAAATAGAAATTGAACTAAATCTATCAAAATGTGCCATTAAACAAAAATGCCTGTATCACAATTTATCTTTGGAAGACAACGAAAGATGCAATTTGTATTTTTTTCTTTGATTTCTTCTTCAATCGAAAAAGACGGGATACGTTTTTTTTGTTGCCACATCGATGGACTCCGGACTGATAAGTGGATAGGAGACTCAGAGGAATAAAAGTCAAGAGAGAAGGGGGCCTAACGAGGAGAGGATGGTATTTCACCTCATCTTGATAAAGAATTTGAAATAACAAGTTTCAAGTACGTGAAGCTTTATCAAATAGATAGAGCCTTCGAGGCTGATTATGCAAATGATTATTTTTTTCGTTTTGGGGCACGAGCGTAATTTTTTCCTCGCCTCGAGAGATAATTTACGAAGCGTTGTCAGGGGTGCACGAGAACACAATGTAGTTGAGTGTGTGTACCCGCGAATAAAAACAAGTGATGCAATCAGGAAACCTTGGGTTATTCGAGCAATTCATGCTAATTAGGGCTCACCGTGAAACAGCACGCGCTGGTTCGATCGTATCCATATAAGCTTGTTAGGTAATGACGTACTGGTATATCCATTTGAATAACCCATTGATATGTACGTCCATTGTTCCCGTTTTTTGTGGGCCTTTCGCTGAAAATGTATTTTAAAAAATCGTAGCGTATGGATGTTTGATACATCGAAACGAGAATGTGCCGCTGAATGGTCTTCCTGTCCATCCTTTATTATTATAAAAGCTTTTATAATAATAATTTTGGAAAATTACTATTTTTTATTTGATTTTTCTACCGGTTATATGTTTGATTGTTAGACTCCCTCTGCCTTTCTCTCCCCATGTAATTCTCTCTCTCTCTTTCTCTCTCTCTCTCTCTCTCTCTCTCTATTTGTTATTCTTCGCGCTGAAAGAATAAAAATTATTGTTATCTTGGAAAATAAAAATAAAACTCATAATTTCAATTAATTAAGCAAATTCTCCACATTATTCTTAATTAGTGATTTTGCGTAACTCTTCTTAATTATTTGTTTACTCATTTAAATTCCTACAACTTGCTCATTCTTAAAAAAAAAAAAAAAATTCCTATTTCAATATCTCCCAAAAATCACCAGATACTTTTCGAAATAAAAAACGACTTTGTTCTCCTTCTCAATTTGTTTTTCTTTGCATTGAGAGAATAAGAATTGTTCGCATCTTGGAAAATGTAAATAAAACTCATAACTGGAACTAATTATTGAAGCGTTCATATTATTTTTGATTAGTTATGTTTCATAACTCTTCTTAGTGACTTATGCGAGCTCCTATCGATGACCCATTCTTTGAAAAAAGAATTCCTATTTCATAATCTCCTTGAAATCATCAGATAATTGTCGAAATATAAAAGTACACTGTTCGGTCAGGTCCGGTATTAAAATTGAAACAAATTTTTTATTTCAGCGAATACGAGTAGTCCTTCGAAGTGGAATTTATCAAACTTTATTTCGATTGCTTTTTCTCCGGTAAAAAATGCTTGCCTCGAATATTTTGAAACAAGTGCACGTCGGGCGCCGCTCTATTAGGGTTCCTAATGATCAATGAACTTTTTTTTGAACTCGATATTTAATTAGGTAATCCTTTTTTAGTCTTCGTTAGGCGGTACTAAACCGAAACCATATGGGGTCATGATAGCTAAAGAACGCTTTGTATACTCCTGCTGTAAGCTAATAATGAAAACATATAAAATTGTCTTTATTTAAATATTTACAATAACAAATTACTTATTTTTGCAGTCAGTACCAGCCAATTGCCAATATTGTCACGTTTTTCGCAGAAAAAGAGGAGGCGAAGAAAAATAAATTACATTTACGTTCTACGGTCTTTTGTAAATTTGCAATCTCGTTTCTTCTGTGACGTCAATCTCTCCTTCTTCGCTGGTATCGACTCCAAAAAGAAGTCATTTGATATTGTGGACATTTAAATTACGATAATTTTATAATTTTTCATTATAAATTTATAGTATTATAAATACAATACATTATTATATACACTACATTATGAATCGGTGTTTTCAGCATTTGTTTTTTAAATGCAGTATATAGTAGATAATATACAGAAATTCCAAATTCCTAACTAGTTTAGTTTTTGAGATAGACCCCGTAACAAAAATTGTCTATAAGTGAGATCTTTAACGGCGAGCAATTTTTTTATTTATGAAGATAAAAAAGAAAAAAATATATTTGTACTCTACTCAATAAGCTTTCAAAAATGACACCCCACATGCCAGGGTAAGACATTTTTTGTCCTCTTTCTTCATGTATGGGACTCCCATGAAAAATAAAATAATTTAATTCGGTCTTGATCCAAATTTCAGGTCTGTAACTCATTCCATTTACGAGTTAGAGACCCGTGACATACGGACGGACAGACAGCAGAGTGTCATCGATAGGATTCCGTGTTGCCCTTTAGGTAGGGAACTTAAAAAAAATCGACGATAATTTAGCACCCAACCATTTCTTTTTGGTTTAACATACTCGTCATAAAAATTACCAAATCTGAGATCCCATTTACGTGTGCACTTACGCTCTCTTTCTGGTAACTATCAAACAAAATTAACCAGAATTACATTAAAAAAAGTAAAAGTTCTATTTTTCAAAATTTTATCTCGATTGTGCTCTTGGACGTTTCTCCAGCAGTGTACTGTCTATAAATACAGAATAAAACGATACTCAAGAAAATGTCGTTATCCCGTAACACCCTTATCCACTCCATCCCAGGTAGCAACGGTTTAGCCCATCGTTCAAATACCTTATAAATATATATAAATCTATTTTTTTTTCTTCACAAGATCCTTACCGTTACGTCGGTACCTATACGACCCTCACGCTCTATCGATTACTCGCCCAGCAATGAATGTCGCCGTATATCAAGCTTCGATGTCTACTATTGCCGAATTAAAGCGGCGAGGCACGTATCGAAATAAATATTTGGGGCAGGAAGAATTGAGCGGCTTGAACGTAGGATGTACATATGCTCTCCTTCGTTCCAGTCCCTTCGAAACTTTTTTTTTCTCTCGCATTCAGTATATGTTTACCGCCATGTATACATACTCATATATATAGGAAAAGGATATTTCGAACTAGTTATTGTGTACCGTTGGCTATTGGCACATCCAGCTCCTTTCAGGACGGTCTTTGCAATTTTTGCTAACGAGTAATTCATTTTAGCGACAGGAGAACCCTTGATGTGACGTTTATACAAATACGCTTATATTTATCTAGAGGTTAATTCGATGACATCGGAGTTTACGTAATTTGAGTATGGAAAGAATAGGTCACTATGAGGAGGATCCTCGAAGTTGCATGTGTTAAAAATCTTCTCTCCTCTCATCTATACAGGGTGTCCCAGAACTGAATGCGTTCCCTGAAATGGGGGTCTATTGATATAATCATGTGTGGGTCTCAGATCAACCTCTGAATTATTATTAATTTTTAAAGGCGGGCCAATCAGGTGCGCCGCCTGAGCTGGCGTACGTTGGTGAGCGATACGCGCGTGTAGTGGGGCTTGTAGGTGCGGTACTCCCGCACCTGATTGGCCCGCCTTAAAATATTAATAATAATCCAGGGGTTGATCTGAGACCCACACATGCTTATATCAATCGACTTAGAATTTCACCCCCAACCCCCCCATTTCAGGGAGCCCGCTCAGTTCTGGGACACCCTGTGTCGTGTGCGTGTGTATCGATGTTCCACCACTTTTTCAGTCTTCATCCAATTTCATTCTTCTCCCTTTTCCGCGAGTATCGCATCGATCCTCTTTTGGTCCTTTCCTCGGTCTCGTAATCTTCCTTTCACCGCCAAGTATAGTAAGAATAAAAGGTAAAGTATCCACGTCGGATTACCCCAGTACCAAGAAAAATTACTCCGAAAGGACTTTCGTTCATTTCTCTTGGAGAAACTTGTGATCGATGAAGCCTATATATATATATATATATATATATATATATATATATATATATATATATATATATGTATATATATGTTTCTTTGCTTATTCCTTTTTTATTTATCTTTTTATTGTCGTCCAATCGTGTATTTTGCGAAAAGAGTGAATGTATCGCAAAGCAGTATGCCTCGTGAATTTTATTTTCAATCAACTTATTCGAGGATCGAACAATTTGATAGGGCGGCTGGAACTGTCACTTCGGATCGACGTTCCAAAAAAATTCACCAGTGTATCACGTTCCCTTCGGAATTTAATTTACCAAACTTTTGATAACTTTGTCTTCGGCTCCATGAGAATTTGAGAGTTTTTTAAATTATACATAGTATCCGAATGTGGAGCCTTTTTATTACAATTTCCTCGGAGAATGTTGAAGTGCGAAACGTTGGACAATTATAATACGCGAAAGTCATCGCAGATGATGATGTGATTCGATAATGATGTTTGCGTAACTTTATTTAATAAAGTCAGAATTAAAGTGATAACGTTAGACCTAAAAATATTAAAAATGAAAAATAGCTGAAGAAATAATGATTTTTTTGTGATATGGCGAAAATATTTGAAGATATTAGTCATTCTTATTAGTTTTAGTACAAATTTTGTATTTTTTCTTCTCAATGGAATGTTGATTAATTTTTCTTGTCAACAATTCAGCTTTTTATTTGAAGATGATAATTTTATAATCGTAGTATCTTCAATATGAAGTCGATTGTTCCAGATTATAACATGTAAAAGGGGATTTTGATTTTGGACAGGAAACTCATAGGATATGCAATTAATTAAGAAACATATGCAGATCAATAAATAATCTAAAAAATTACTTAATTTTTACAGAATTTTAGTTGTGCCACAGTAGAAGATATAGGTTAAAATATTACGTGTACGCGATAAATATTGTTAATGGGAATGAAAAATATATACATATGGGGGTAATAAATATTTGTACGAAATAATTTATTATAATATTTGCCGGTTCGACTATTTTTTATTGTCATTGTTCTTCGGCGATAAAAACTCGCATCACAGGGATAGGATACAGACACTTGTTCTATATGTTTGTCGTTTCGTATTATCGTAAAAGCTTCCGTCTTCGGTTACGAATATCGGAGAAAAAGCTTGAAACTCGCAGACTCGGCAAAAAAAGGGTACAATATTCGTGAGAGCCGAGCTTTTCTCTACGAACTACGGGGTCGTTTTTTTCCTCGTAAAAAACTTACAGGCTTGGTATTTACAAAATTTGGCGCGAAATAAAACTTGCTGATTTTTTTTAGCAATTTTATTGATCTCGCCGGTTGCGCGTGCAATTATTTATGCATGGACGAAGATTGTAGTGAATTTCACGCGGACGTGACAAAATGTAAATTGAGCTCAAGAGCATGCTGCGAATGGAATTGACCGTTGTTATATTTACATTATTGCGAAATAATCCGTGTACAACGGAGCGAGAGAGGAAGAAAGAGACAGAGGGATAGACAAAGAGAGAGGTGGAGGAGAGAGAGAGAGGGAGCAAGAGAGAGGGGGGGGGGGGGGGTGGCGGGAAGCCCATTTTAAAGGGTCAGAATGATGGATTTTTTTTTGGTTAGCATACATTTATTTTTTCCCCAGCATGTTGTAAGCATGTTTGTGATTACAATGTAATTTCTTCGGAAGAAAATCTTCCAGTGTTCGTGGTGCTGCAGTTAGCGTTGCAGTCCTCCAGGGGCGAGGCCCGAAATTGCGGGATTTCTAATAGGCTCGAATGTAATTTGAAACGAAAACAAAAACAAAATTTCTTCAAATATATCCAACTGGCTATGGGTTCACGATCCACTTTTCGAAATTTCCGAAAATACGAAAAACGAGAGCTTCTCAAAAGAAAACCTAGTTTTTCTCTTGAAAAACAGCATGCTGAAGTAATTGTTATTAACAAATGATTCGTCCAATTAAAAAATACGATAGTCAACCGAAAATGACTACTGTTTTAACGCTAACTGTGCAAATTCGAGTCAATAGTGTGAAAGTTACTCAAGATATCAATCCCGCCGTGTTAAGATAGTACCTCCACAGAAGAGTTGAATCGAGAAATGCTTGAAATTTGACATAAATGTTATTTAATACAGTATCCAAACATCTGTGCAATTTGAATAAGTTTGACCACCCCAAACCTGAGATATTTACACTTAAAGTTGGCTTGGTTTATACGTAACAAATGCGTTATGGTGGGCAAACAGAGCATCATTAATTTTACCGTCAAAACTAAAATTAAGAAATTGATAAAAAACGAGGATAAGCTAGAGTAAGATGTCACGAATAATGTGAAAAAAAATGAGAATGATTCACCATCTAGTTTCCAAGATATAACTATGAGAAGCCCTCACAATTTTGGTGCAAAGCCTGACAAAGCCTGGGAAAAAAACAATTGGGGCAAAACCTGGACAGTGCCGGCAAAAAGTTTACGGGCAATCGTAGATCAAAAACTCAATATAAAATATATTTTACGGCAATAAATTATATCCATCGTATTATCTACCAGTACCGAGTCAATATTGCATAGTTTTTAATTTCATTTATTACTAATTAAACCAATTATCAATCTTTTAAACATGAACATTGTATGTAAACTTTTGGTTGAGATTTCCGCAGAGGAACTACCTTAAGATATGTAGTTTCAAGATAATCGCGTTCAAAGTTTTGGTACCAATTTTCCACGATCTTGTGAAATATTGTCTTCTTACCGCTAGTCAGCGATTCCGGCACCATATAAGTGTCCTTCCTCATTATCGAGATCGTGTTGCACACCTAATCTATGCAATATGCGGGCAGTTCGGGCCTCTTTTGAGTGTTCTTGTGTTTTGACGTCCGCTTTCGTTACACGCGAATCATCCTTAACCCGAAGCACACTGTTCCCCTAAAATAGGTGTAACTTCGTCAATTTTTAGGATTTTAGGGTCCGGTTGGTCTCAAAATATTCTTGAAATTTCACACTATAAAAATATGCAAAAAAAGCGATTTTTCGAAGATTCCGAGAGAGATCCCCCCTCAAAATATAACGCAACGTTTGCCTACATTACATTCATAGCATTCGATTTGAGCTTTCCTCC
Source organism: Ophion obscuratus (assembly GCA_964007375.1). NCBI lineage: Eukaryota > Metazoa > Arthropoda > Insecta > Hymenoptera > Ichneumonidae > Ophion > Ophion obscuratus. The sequence goes on along the minus strand of OZ023312.1, from coordinate 30,449,583 downwards.
AATTACCCTTACACAATCCCATGTTAGGCTACAAGCGATTTCGGGATGATTCGCATCCTTGGTAATTCGGAGATCCATCCAGTAATCTCCCAACGGCTGTCCAACTCACAGATTTTGCGAATTCCATCAAAGCCCATCCATTTTTTATGCGAATCAAACTTTTGGTCCACTCTTCATGATTCAAATTTTTTGCTGCCAACATTAAAAAATGGATTTTGATGTCTTTCCCTCGATATCTGTTCCAATGTCCATTTATTAATCTTGTAGCTGCGTTTGCTATTGTGCAATCGCCGAAGCTCGAATAAACGTGGCAGATTCCGATTGAGCTTGGGTGGCCCTTAATTGTTTGCTCGGGATTTCACGTGAACTTGATTAAACCCATGAGTCACGAACACCAAAAGAATTTCCACAATTGTTCGTTGGGCCGAAGTGGAAGCAAGGATTTCTGGACTTGTCTGGTATTAATGTCGACCTAACTAAGTTACGTTTGAGCCGGCACCGGATGAGTCCGCTTTACGTATAGCGGGTGAAAAAGGCACACGAGCCGGATACAGGAGTTTTTCGTGCCACGTTGATGCTCGTGTGAGCGTTGGTAATAACGCGGTAGGGCTCGGCCAGTCTAATTGGATCCCTCCTTTCCATTTTCCCAACGGATTTCGGGTCCCCTCGTTAAGGGCGAAATACTGTTCCCGCATGACGAACGAGGAGGATTATACTACGTGCCCGTCGAGAGAACGTACGTGTATCTCCTATACGTGCGTACGGGGCATTTCAGACGTAATCCGGCGACCCTTGAACACATATGTCTACGGCCCTTCGGTAGTCTTTGATGGTAACCTCGGTCTGTTTGTGAACCTTCAGAAAAGGTGGGTTGGATAGTTAGACGGTGACTTTTCAATCCTCCGATCACACGGGGATGAAAAAAATTGAAAGCTTGGATTAGGGGTTGCTGTTGTCTGGCTACTCAGCCGCACGTCCTTGAAATCGTCCAAACTTTCCGGACGTTTGTGAAATTGTGCTGTGATGTCAATTTAAACTTGTTCATTTTAATTCAGGGGACTGCATAAGATCGAAATTTGAAAAATACAATTTTTTCGTTGCATAGTTTTTTAGTTTAGGGTCTTAACTCTAATTTGCAACAAAGATTTTGTAAAAATTATAAAAAATTCACCGGGTTATGGCGATTTTTGTGAAAGGTGCTCTACTCTTTGTTCTTTTGCATTTTTCGCGAGAGCATGTTTTACGAAACGGTGTAAGTCGTATGTCGAAATCTGTTTGTCCAAAAGATTGCATTTATCCATTTATTTATTCATCCATTTATCAATAACAAATCATTAAAGTTGTATTTCCGGTCGAAAATCGAAATTTCGAAAATCTTTCTACAGCATGCCATTTTTGTAACTATCAAAATTTCAACAAAATATCCGGTCATGCGAAAGTTTTATTATTATGGTAAAAGTGAATTTTTCATTTTTTATTCTAGATCCCCCCAGTTTCTAGAATCACCTACTATGCCATGCAGGCATGGTACTTTGATTCAATAATAATAACTTCATTGTTAATAAATATTTGTCAATAGAACGAACTCAACTTTGGCAAAGAATGAATTGTGTGTAAAATCCCAACCTCGTCAACCCAATATCCTTATCAGAAAACATTTAAAAGCGATCCGGTTTTTGGAGCCTAAGCTTATGCAAACCCATAAAAACACGTGTTTTCTAGTAGTAGGGTATCGTATAATTGACTAATTCAAGTTCCTCATCCTCCTTCAGTAAGCTAATGAGAGATAGTTCACTCGGCACCTGTCCTACTTCGACAGAGTTCGCGAAAAAAGCAAGTTCCCGCTGATCGATAAGCGAAAACATTTCCGCGGCTGATTGTGACGACTAAATAATTCAGTTTCTCATTAATCTTGTGATAAGGTGGTAATGTTAAAGTGACGCGAAAATGAGCTCGTCTGACCATCTACGGACCCTACTACTTGTCAGTTTTCAGCACATTTGCCCAACACCTGGAGAAGAGGTCCATCAATATACTCTACAACAAGTACGATAAAAGCACCTCATCAATAAATATAATGAAGCAATATAATAGTGCCGATATTCTGTTTAAGGGGAGAGGTACTTTTAGGAAAGGAAAAAATGTGCTGATTGTCAAGATTTTTTTTAAAGGAAATATTTCTTCACCATTTTTGAGACTTCGTTCTACTTATTAACTGTTTTTCGAAAACTGGCCTGACGTATGGCTAAAAAATTAACCGACCGATTCTGATGAAATTTGGTACAAATCTTTTTAACCTTATTATCTAAAACATGACTCTAAATGTTCTTAAAAACAAAAAAGTATTTTTTAAATGTTTAAAATTTAAAAATGTAGCCATTCTTTCCGGCAAATTCAACTTCTTTGTTACAAAGTGTACCATTCCATCAACTTTTAACATTTATCACTTTTTCTTGGTTCACATTCTGCGTATGAGTGTTAATAAAAGGAAAATCGACTTGGTTTTTTTTTTTTCAGATTAATCTCGTCAACGCTACAAGTCACACCGTCTGACAACGTTCGCCGCAACCCCGTTTAGAAGACCATGCCATATCTCTGCCATTTTTAAAGAATATTGAAATATTAAAAAAATTCCATGTAACAGCCAAAATTTGTAATAAAATATACCCAAAGTCGCAAAAATGATGTAGAAATTTGTCCTTAAAAAAAGGATGAAAGTTTTACAGCAATTTTTTGCTCCCCTTCTCAACGACGTAAATACAATACGTTTCAGCGCAGCATAATTGCCCATCAAGTAAATCAAATGGTGATCCAACGGGTTATATGGACTCAAACACAGCCAACTGATAAGGTCATATCAGAGAGGAGTGCGTAACCCTTATTTTCCAAATAGTATTTTAAAAAAAGGTTGGTATTCGAGTCTGAACCAACGTGACCTTCACTACTGGCAGAGCCTAGTGGATCAATTGACCGATACCTGCGTTCTGACAAACCAACTAACCAATTGCGATTTTTCCTTTGCTCATTCCTGTGTACGTTCATCACTTTTCCACCCAATCAAAGCCATCTGTTGGCATTATCGGATATTCGATTGAGTCTCACATTGTTATGAAAATTAGTATGTTATCGAATGGTGCGGATGAACAACGGGGAACAGGCATGTGCCTTTATGCCCATCTATGTTACGGGCATCGGCGACGAGAGAACGAATGGAGATATAATCGATTCAGCAATTCAAAGTGGACCTGTCCCCTATTCAACTAACAGACCGCGGTACGATGTTCGACGAACTGTAGATGTAAAATTCTGTCGGTCAGCAAACTGTGCATTCGACGCAGTTTATGCCGTACAAAGATAATATAAGTGAAAAATGAAACGTATGTATATGTGTGTGTGTGTGCTAACTTCAACGCTTGACAAATCTTTATTAACTTTTATGTGATGTTAATTGACATCACATAAGCTTCAAATAAAAATGAAAACAGTTTTTTCATTACCTACGTAGTTTTAGAGTCTCGGGTGTCAACTTTAATTTGAAGCAAAGATTTTTTTTTAATTCCAAACATCGATCGAGTTATGACGATTTTTGTAACAGGTCAGATCGTCTATTGTGCCACAGTGCCCTTTTTTGAAAGTTCTTCTCGAAACTATGTTTATAAAACGGTGTAAGTCGTATTCCAAAATCCATTCGTCCGATTTACTTCAAATTCGGCCAAAGCATAGTTCGCAACATTTTTTATCGTTTAACGGGATGATTTTTCGATGTTTTTCTTTGTTTAATCATTTGTTAACAACAAATTATCAAAATTGGTTCATTTGGTTCGAAATCAAACTTTTGTTCTGTAGCTTGTAATTTGCGGAATTTCAATATGTAAAAAAACCATTAGGTCTTTCGAAAGTTTTTTTTATTATAATAAAACTAAATTTCTTTATTACAAGCTTTAATTTAACTTGATTCTCTGTGGAATGCAAAATGGGAAATCGAAATTTCATCCACTTCCCGACTACTTCGAGCTCTGAAATTTTGCAAACATGCATCTAAAATGTGACAGTGCATGATTCAACTTAAAAAAAAAACAAACAAATATCCATAACATTTGCAACTTTTCATGTAAAATTAGCGATATCTAATCATCCACATGAAATCTCACTGACGCATACAAACAAATTCGTAGACGACTTTGTTTATATGTGAAAAGTTTAGATGCATCAATTAATCGTAAGTTCAATCCAAATTACGGTCTTTGTTATTTTTTACAAGCATTTTATGTTCCTAACGTACAAACTCGTAAACTAGTAAACTATTAGTAACAACTAACTAGTAAAATCAATTAAATACTAAAAAATAGAAAATAATTTATGTGTAAAAAAAGATGAAAAAACAAGCTTTTAGTTAATGTACTAAAAAGTAGAAAACAATTTTTCTTACCAAGTCAACTATATGTGACTATAAATAAAAGCTCGGGGCGCTCAAAATTTAGACATAAAATCTTTAATTTACATTAATCCGTTAACATATTAACTGTATTTAATTTACTATGAAATAACCTTAGATTTCTCAAATAAACATCCTGAAACTGAGTTTAAAGGTGTGATAATAATTTCTCTAATTACTAGTACCCCAAATTAAATACGGTTAATGAAATTGAATTGATCAAATTTATCAAACATTTAAAAAGTTGAGCCCCCCAAGCTTTTATTTACAGTCACCTACAGGTGACTTGGTAAAAATAAATATTCTCTACTTTTCAGTACATTAAGTAAAAGCTTGGTTAAAAAATATATTTTATCTAGATATAATTTTTTCATTTGAGATCATTCGTGTTTCCAGAGTCCTAGTTTGTTTAAGCAATAATTACTTCGATGTTTATCTACATTTTCAACAAAAGGATACTCTAACTGGGCAAGACTGTGTATTATTTGTGGATGAAATTTCAACATCTCTGATGTTTAATTCAGTAATGCTGAATTCTACATCTCAACTCTTATTAGAAAAAGATATTGAAAATCGACCGGTTTTTGGGCTTCAAGCTTCTGCAGACCCGTTCAAATTTTCTGAACGGAGTCGTTAATTTTTGGGCTGAACATTCGTTGAAATGAGCTTGAAATAAAAATGTTTACATTTATTGAAAAGGGATTTAAAATACATGGTTGTTAACGTATTGCTGAGTATCATAATTAGCTACTATGAGGACGATTCTCGAAGTTGAATTTCTCTAAAGTCACTTTTTCTTACATCCACTTAAATATATAATCAATATCAATATCATCAATGTAGAATATCGTTCGTCCAGATAGTTAACGGCACAGAAAGAATCGACGAAAGTAATGAATTAATTTCGATTATATTCGTTTGAGAACGGGTAAAAAAAAATGTTTCTGCTTAGCCTGTCGATTTGGTCTGAAGAAGTTTGTTGAACAGTCACATCGATTTACGACATGCCATGGAAGTTCTCTCACATGCACGAAAAGGTCGAAAGCTACATTTCTTTTGAAGACCCTTGAGGGAGTTTGTTCGGTCGAGACGGATGTAATGGGGTGAGGACAGCCGAGGTTTGATCGTTCATGAGGAAACCCACATGTTCTTTATTGTACATGCCTATGAGCACAACTTATACTACTCTCCTGTTTTTTCGCAGTGCAGCGGGTTTAGCTTTTCCTAGAAATTATTTAAATTTATTTTCATTTTCTTATTGATAATAATAATAATTAACATTATAAAGAACAACAATAATAGTCAATATTAATGATAATCATTATTTTTATTTGTTTATGTTGATAAAGATAATATAATTGTTCCGCCACGTGTTGTTTAAAAATTATACCGTCGGATAATTTCGCTCTCAGAAAATGTTTTGATAGTTAAAAGTGGAGTTAACATGTGAGAATTCTGTGAGGAAAAATATTCAAAAATGTGAAAATAAAACGCATGAGGAAAACTGGATATTTTTTATTATTGTTATTTTTATGATTATTAATACGATTATTCATTGCGTAACTCGTTAACTCATCTTATATGACGATACAGGAATAAAATCGTATTTTTAAATTGGTCACGTAATTTTTCACCTAAACATAGCAATGATTGGAGAGTACATTCTATAAATAAGTGAAATTTTGCTACGCCAACTGCAATGTTATGATTGGCAAACTTGCACCTATTTACGTATGAGCCTTCATTTCCGAAATAATTAAACGATCGAAAATAGTCCCTTCAATGATCGGTCTTTTCATTCCTTTGCATCACTTTTATTCGGCCTATATGAGTAAAAATAAAAGATGCATTTTCGTCACAATAGTGCAATAACGGATTGTCCGTGCGGAGTTGAGGAGATTTCATCAACGAGCTTCTGTCAGCGTCGATACAAGAGACAAGAAAGGTTGGTTTTTTTTGCCGATAATGAACTTTATGCGAGATTGAGGAAAAACTTGATAGTTATGACGTTGCACGTCAATATTGGTGGAAGATAATGGTGAAAAATAGAATTTGTGTGTGCACATATTTGTATGTATGTACGTGTGTACACATATTTGTATGTAGGATGAAGGGGTCGTGGGCGTCGCTTTTTTTGTAGCGAGCATTCAAGGCTTGGGAGAAAAGGGTTGTGTGGATATTTGATTCGTGGTCGATTGCACTCGAGTCCGGGGCGAAATAGCATTCGTCCATATGCCCCTTTACGTCCCATAAATGAATTTTGTTTTCATTACACATATATCCGGGGCACTTCATTTATGTGTATGGCTGAACAGTAAATTTTACACGCCAACAATGCGGTTCTCGTCCATGAAGCAATTCGCGTGAACTCGATCGACGATCAGTTTTCACTGTAAGGGAGTTGTACTGTTTTTTTTCAATCACCGCCATTTTGTTATTTTTGCATAAAAAATTAATAATCCTAGTTCGGACAGTAGCCAAAACCGTACTGAACTCAAATATTTTTGGTTTTTGTGCTTCAAATAAATCTACTCAGAAGAACATCAACGAAGTTGACATAGCTTTTTTAGGGGCTCTGCAGCTGCTGCTATCAGGGATAGATAAATAATGTAAAATGAATAAAAACAATTTTTTCATACATTTCAAGAGTTATTTTTTCAAGCCCAAAAAGATTTACATCAATGCCTTTTATATCAACCATACAAGAATTCCCAAAAACACTAAATGTTTCAGTCATCTAAAGTGCGATGATCCCTTAAATAAATGACGTATGAATTCAAAGTCAAGCGTATATTCATAGAGGTTTATAATTATAATGAACTAGAATCAGTTTTGGGACGTTAGTTATTTATATAAAAGATAGAAAAATAAAAAAACCGCATGTAAGTCGACGTGTTGGTTTTTGTGCTTCAAATAAATCTACTCAGAAGAACATCAACGAAGTTGACATCGCTTTTTTAGGGGCTCTGCAGCTGCTGCTATCAGGGATAGATAAATAATGTAAAATTAATAAAAACAATTTTTTCATACATTTCAAGAGTTATTTTATCAAGCCCCAAAATATTTACATAAATACCTTTTATAGCAACCATACAAGAATTCACAAAAACACCAAATGTTTCAGTCATCTAAAGTGCGATGATCCCTTAATTATATGACGTATGAATTCAAAGTCAAGCGTATATCCATAGAAGTTTATAATTATAATGAACTTGAATCAGTTTTAGGCCGTTAGATATTTATATAAAAGATAGAAAAATAAAAAACCCCATATAAGTCGACGTGTTGAGGACGACGTACTTCAGTCTAAGAAGACATGTGCATTATGCTCAGCTACATTAGTTTCTGGGTTAAAGATTAGCTCATAGAGGGTGTTTCGATATGACCTGACATTTTAAATCCCGCGCCTTTTATTTTGTGGCGAACACAGAGTACGATGACAACTAGCATCATGAAGTATTGAGGTTTAGTCATGGAGAATTACACGATCGAGCAACGCATAGAAATTGTTGTTTGCTGCATTGTTACTGCAGAGTTATTGCAGACGAAGTTTCATGGTTATGTTATCTCGCGCCGCGGCGATGTGAATTGGCCACCAAGATCGTGAGATTTGACGCTATGGACTTCTTTCTTTAGGGTTTTCTGAAAGGAAAAGGGTATGCCGATGATCCACAGACTATTTCGGAGCTCAAGGAAGCAATGACGCACCATTAATTGAATTAGTTCGCAGTTATGCCAAAATGATATTGAAAGTTTCGTCAATAGAGTGAACGTTTGCAGACAGGGACGAAGTGGCCATTTATCGGATATTTTGTTCCACACATAACCTCCATGTTTGTATCTTATATTAAGGGGCAAGTCCACTTTGAAAATTGCAAAAAATTGAAAGCAAGCAAGACTTGAAGAAATCGACGATGATGAACAATCAGATAGGTTTTGTACGGTGCAGGAATTGCCGATTAACTTTAGATAAGAATTTTTCATAGTATAAACTTCACACGTGATTTTCTCGAAACAACGTTTTCAAAATCTAGCTCCATCGTATCTTTGAAACTAATAAACCCATTCTCTTGAAATTTGAACCACATATTGTAAACATGATTCGCAACAAGATGACCCTCGATGGTTTTAACATTTTGATTTTTACTCTTTTTGTGCGAAAAACCGCGAAAAATTCGTTTTTAAACTTTTTTCGTTTTTCATCTGTCATTTTTTTATTGTTTGATAAAACTTTATATCCGAGGGTCATTTGTAGCTGGTGTCATACTGAATGTAACGGACTTTGATTTTTTTGTTTCAGGCAAGCCGTTGCCGAGTCGTGATGGAGCTACCTAGCCCACCTATTTTTGAGGGGTTACGGTAAACTATAGTTTTTGGACTTAAAAATGGAATCATTTTTTTTTAAATGTATTTCCTGACTTTATTTTATCAAGCCCAAGAACTTTTATATTCATATCTTTTACAACATCCTCAAAACAAATCGCGAAAATAGCCTTTTTTCGTGGCTCCAAACTGGACTGGCCCCTTAAAGTACAAATTTTCGTACTGTTTAAATAAATAATACGTTTTGTTAATAAATTAAAGTGTTTTACCAATATTTACCAATATTTTAATAATGTTCCATTATTATAGTAACGACGAAGTGTTGCCTGGGGCACGATAAAGTGTTTGGATGCTAAAAGCCAACCCATGTTATTCTTCTTTACAGCTTCAATGATCTTGGTCATGTCGAGGTTCGTTAAAAATAACCAGGCATCCTATAACGCTAGCCAAAAAATCTGATTTTATATCCGGGTTTATACGCAGCATGGTAAGATGACATAGTGTGTCATCTTACCCATAAGTAAATGCAGAATTTATTTATTTCTTGTCACAAAAACTTTATAGTTAAAGTATCCGTCGTGCAGTATTTGTAAAGTACATTGACCCTAGATTATGGATAAATAAGGCCAACTAAAAAAAATCTGACCCGACGAGTATTTTTAGCACCAGATAATAACATGATCGGTTTTTTTTGCATTTCAAAATCATTAAAATATTTACTACGCAAAAGCTCTGTGACGGCTATTCTAGATTTCGCTACTATTAGCAACACTTATTGGCCGACCATGGTACGTCATTATTGATCGTATAGCGCGAATATTGGGGAAGATTTTATCCATCTTATCTGTCTCCGTCTTATCCGACTATATAATCTTGAGCGCAACTCCTCTACGCCAATTTTTTTCCACTCTCAAATATTTACATCACTCGGTAAAAGAGACCGTGGATTGAAAAAAATTCATCTATCGAGCTTTGCCTCGTTGTATTTCTCTCCGAGTAGATTCGCGCGATTTGTCTGATGTCTGAAATATTGAACTATGGTCATAAACTTTAATGCAGTAAACAAATCATGGAAGCAGAAAAAAATGTTTCATCAAGTTTCTGAATTTGGATAACATATTTTCGACTTTTTGTCACGAATTGGGACGTATGAGAAACGTACCGTAAATTCGATCAAAAAGATCGTTGAATTCTTGAAGCGTAGTGAACAGCAAACAGCACGAGTATCCCTAAATCGTGTTCGAACTACTAAACCAAAATTGGTGAAAGTTCGAAAAAGTAGGTATGTCTCGTCATTATATAATTCACTAAATGAGTAGAGCAGCACTCGTTCTGCATTGCGCAATGATAATGCCGAATAAACTTAATTACATAAGAATTCCACATATAGAAATGGATGATTGAATATCTAAAATTTTTGTACAAATATAAAAATCGATGATTAATGTTTATAACTATTGGACAAGCGTAGAAATGGACTATCAACATTTAGAACAATTATGATAAGGTGAAAAATGAATTAACAATCATTTTTATGGTACAGCGAAGGAGTTAGTTAAATATCTATATACCTAACGAATAATTAGGAGTTCCTTGTGATTGAGGGAAAGTTGCCAAACTGACAAGGAACATCACTTATGTGTCCGCATCCGATTCTGTTCAAACTCATATATGTGATAAAGCCCTCAATTTTTTTCTAAACTTCTATAGTGAATTTTTCATCGGATTACATTAAAAGAATTGTGCTTTTTGTTTAATCCAGATCGGTGGACTGCTTGTGGCTGAAACTGCAAAATGACCCCTCGACACGTCTTTCTTTAAAAGGTGGTTTCGCCCCTTAAAACTGTTTTTCCGCCGATAAAAAAATCGTTTATAATAGTTTTCACTGCTTCCCCGCATACGTGAGTTTAAACAAAATCGAAGGCAGACACTTAAGTGAACAGCATGATAAATAATAACGTAGGGTGGACTGCCTATTGTGACGATGATTCCCGATGTAGGCATATATATTTAGAATAATTAAAAATCTACGCAGATGTAAAAAAATAGGGGTAAAAATAATCAGATATATAGTCAACTGTATGCCCTTAATACAGTAAATATCATACAGGTATATATATGGCCGAAACAATCCAGCAAAACTTACTACATTAATCACCAAGTATTTCTGTTCTTCGCCAATAATTGATCTTGACATAGTAAACATGAAAAATTCTTTTTAAAGGGGTTAATGCTACTGTGAAAATGTCAAAACTCTCGTTCGTCGGTTGAGGCAATTCAAATTGAAGGGGAAGGTCCAACATACGGTGCAGGCATCGCAGATTGAAGCTAAGCTTATGATTACAAGGATAGAACTGCTAATAAAATTTTAAACGTGTTTTTCTCGAAACGATGTTTTCCAAAACAGCGGACACGATTTCTCGACAGGTAATGAATGTATTGACTTGAAATTTAGTGCACGTATTCAGTGTACTAATGGTTTAGTCTTGGCGGAAGTGTTTACTCAACATTTTTTTCCATTAGTTGTTAACAATAATGATTTCATTGTACCTCGAAAAATCGAAAAAAATCGCTTTTTCGATTTTTTTCAGTGAAACATTTCACCAAAAAAAAAACATGGTAAAGAGTCAGCTAAAATGGTCTATTAAAGACAAAGTTTTTTTTTAAATTTATGATCAACCGGGTGGCCAAAATGAAGTATACTGTTGACCCCTTCACGTTGAAAGATCTGTCACGAGATTGTTTATAACTTCTTTAATTATTAATATTTTGTTATGAACTTTCGTACACAACTTTGTTAATGTCCACAGAAATAAATGGCCAAAGGATTTTTCAATCATCTTACTGATTCCTTCAAATTAATTTTTTTCAATTATCCTGATTTTCGTGTCGTCACAGTAGTCTAACCCCTTAAGGCATCTAAAAATGCATGATCACCGGAAATGGTTCAATTCGTTCTGTTCTTTTTTCTATTAAATACACTCAGTATGATACCTTTCAATTTTTATTTCCGAAAGTACCATCAATATTTTTTAGCACTCACCTTAGGTCGATCGGTGCGACTGCTATAATTTCCCAAAGATCTTTTCCGCCTAATATTTTTCCCGTTTCGTGCAATTTGTTACGGAACTTTCCACAGTTGCTCGATCACTTACATACCTTCGCCGTGCACAGTCTCTCGGTATATCGACGAAAAAAAAACACAATCCACTGACGTGGCTGGCGCTCTAATGAGCGAGACCAAGCCCTTCGAATAATCTCTCTAAAGAAACGAAGCAAAAAGTGTCTGATCTTAATTTAATTGGCGAATGACGCGAGGCAAGAGTAATTGCGGAAGAAGTATAGCTTCAGCGATCGTGGCTGCTCGAGGAGATTAACGGGGGCTCAAAGGGATGAAAACTACGGTTGATTGGCTGCTGAGCTCGCTGACGTTCATCATATCTCTTCCTTTTCGAATCGACCGCAGACATCCCCCTGGTGATTCTCGATTTATCGCGAACTACATTGGAGCGCCATCAACGACGAGTTATTCATCGGAGGATTAGCATTCATAGCATTTTCAATCAACTCGCGAAATAATATTGTGAATAAATTGGACGCGATCGTTTTAGCAACTTTGGCTCCAGAATTGTTTTTTCAGGTGTGCCAAAAAAGCGGCCACATCTAGTCACTTTAACGAAAGACAGTGTTTCTTCAGTTCATAATAATTTACCCCAATTGATGCAGCCACTAATATATTTCTACGTTAATGCATTAGAGGCCACAGTAACGGGTATAAAATTACGTGCGAATTTAATATTTTTTTTTTCGTACGAAAAAGTGATTCGCTCATAAATTACACCTCTATTTAGTATGAATATCAAGCTGTTAGAAAAAATATATATATTTTTTTTTCCGATGTACAAAATGTCCGATTACTCGAAACTTCTCGAAACAGCTTTTGTCCAATTGGCGTGACAAATAACTTCAACAATTTTCACTCGATTTACTTCAAATTTAAAAGTTATGTTCCTAATTGCATTTCGCAGAGAAGTACGTGCGGAATTTCTGATTAATCGAAAACTTTTCATTTTATGAGCAGTTTATGAGCAGTTATAACGACATTTTTCACTAAAAATTCATTTCTTAAGTTCAAATACCTACAACTTTTGAATAAAACAATATTTTTTAAATTCCGTACGTACTTCTCTAGGTATTTTAATGTAGATTTACGAGAATCTTTGTTTTTTGTTCTAGGTAAAAAACTGGATGCTAAATAGCACGTCGCGGTGCGCCTAAAAAAAGTTAACAAAAGTAAATATTAGTAGTCGGCCATTTTGTACATCGAAAAAATATATATATATATTTTCTAACAGCTTGATATCCATACTAAATAGATGTCTAATTAATTTTTTGAGTGAATCACTTTTTCATACGAAAAAAAAATTGTTAAATTCGCACATGATTTTATACTCGTTACTGTGGCCTAACGCCTTCAAGAAAATAAAAAGATCGTATGGATTATGGAGCAATAAATTGAAATACATTTTTTTTCAATTATTTTTTGAGTCACTAGAATTCTTAAAGAAAAAAATGAGCATGTTTGATCACAGCATTTGTCAGAAGCAGTTGCGTGCAGTATCGAAATTACTTAAATACTCAACGTCAGTTAAACGTCAGGGAAACGTCACTTGGTGCAAATTCAGTTGGTCTCCAACAAACTTTCAAGCGACGAGCGATTTGATATACTGCACCGGAACGCCCCCTTGAAAACCTTTTTTTTCAAACTTCTCGCAAGCAATATTTCAGTAATGCAGCTTGGTTGAGGAGTCCGCGAGTAACGCGAGCAAATTATGCGGAATTTGTGCTAGCCTTCCCACGCAGAGGGTGATAAAGCTTTACACAGGAATCCGCGAATAAAATGAGAGCGTTGCGACTATTTAGAGATGTTATTTGTAGGCTCGTTACTCAAAAAAGGCTCTCGCTCGAACTCTGGATGTACCAAAAAAAAAACACATTCCGAAAATGTTGTTTCACCGAACAGCGGGAATATCATATATTTTTATATATTTTTAGCGAACAGCGAGAATATTATCTACGTTTTTATACGGTAATTTATTTCCTTACGCGGTGTAAATTTTTCCGTAATTGTGGGCTTATTGTTTGCGTTTGGTGCGTACGAAGTTTGACTCTAGAATGCAAACAAAAAAGGCTACGAAGCAACAGAGTATCGCGTCAACCTCCACCTGTTGATTTTCAACCGATTTTTCGGCGTTAGAGATCTTTTCTGTCAAAACTCGTTCTCCCTACGGTAAATTGATATATATATATATATATATATATATATATATATATATATATATATATATATATGTACAAGCTTCTTAATATTCGATTAATCCAACTACTTTTTCATCATCGACAAAGGATCGCGCTGCTTCGGAACTCACTGAAACATCATTGGCAAAAAAAAATGATATTCGTCGCTTTCATCCCTCATCACGGATTATCCAATTTTACCTGCAAATGTTATATTTTTAGGTTGGCGATTTTCAGTTATGTTTGTTTCATCGGAAAACCGAAGGTAAAGGTTTCTCTGTTATCAAACGACGTTTTTGCTTTTATTTCGCGAGCCGAATTTTCGATGGAATTGAAGATGATTTTCGCACGTTTCGCAGCTTTATTAATTCTCGATGTGAGCTTGCGAGCGTGTTGGGTGTACGCGCGAAATTGAAAGCTTCGCGACGCTCGTACGGCGTCGGTGGTCGGGTCGGTACTGCGAGTCTTCGCGTACCGCCTCGGTGTCCCTTTACCTCCATTGACCGAAACCGTATTGGCCAATGAGCTCTCATGGCTTCCCCTCGATCTCCAGTATTTCCGTTGGTATTCCAAGCCGCCGAGAAAGAGAGAGAGCGAGTCTGAGTGAGAGAGAGGGGCGGAGGAATAAAGGAAAGCAAAATGCATTTATCTAGAGTTTCCAGAGGGTTGGACAGAACCCCCCCCTCCCCTTACGAGCCTTTGAGACTGTGACGTCAGTGTGAACTCAATCGTTTCGGATCTCCTCATGCTTTGATGTTTATAGACCATGGAACGGAAAACTACCACGAATTTTAACTTCATGGCGTTATGGATTTATTATATTTGTGCATATTAGTTTTTCGTTGCGTTTCTTTGAATTTTTATTTCTTGACTTTCAATCTAAACAAATCCAAGTGAAAACTAGTAATATAAATGACTGTAGAGAAAAAAAAGCTTTGTAAAATGTTTGTGTTTATTTGCTCGTGGAATGAGATAATTAAAATGATTCCCGAGTGCAGGTACACAATTAATTTCAAGTGATCGATAATTGTCAACAAAGTTTCGAGAAACAAATGATTATTTGGGAAGTTCTCAGAACAGATGATTGAGAAAATGTTAAAAAAATTCTTCTTCAGAGCCGCTGTAATGGCGAATAAAAAATTACTTGTCCATTCCAGTCTTCTTGATCGGAAGTAATAATTATTTAGTATTCTTCACCAGATCAAGATTTCGTCATTTCTTCCCTGAATTTTCGATTTTATTGTATGATTTGTTTTGCACTTTCGGGGCATTTTTATTTGATTATTTCGAGTATTTCAAGAGATGGTCATATTTATCGGAAGTCACAAATTACCTAGATAACGCACGTCGAACAGTTCATTGTGCTCTTTCAGAATGGACGAGAGGGAACATTAGCGTAATATCCGATCGATATTCGTACGTAGCACGAAACAAATTCGGTTAGAAATGCAACCCCCTTCGTATTTTATCGTCTGCAAGGTCCGGACTAATTTTATGAGAACTTCGTTGAGTTATCAACTACGTACAAAAATTGCAACGGCTAAACTCGAAACCAAGAGTAAATATTATGCTCAAAGCAAAACTACACGAAAAGATAATTAAGGGAGGACACCACTGTGGCGGGCCGAAGAAAGATCGTTGTTTTCGATTTTCTTTTTTCCACGAGATTATTTATTCGGGACTTAAAAAGAAGGTATGTTATTCAGCATATATTGAAATTATTAACTGTAATTTTTTGTAAAAAAATTAAATATTAGTAATGTTATTAAGGTATAATAGAGCTTCTGTATGGAAAATATGGTCCAATGGCCGGATCAATATCTTGACAATAGTTGGTCCGAAAAATTAAAATAAAATAGTTTTGTCATCTATATAAATGTAGTTCTCGGTATACGGAGCTGTTTTTCAAAAGCAAAAATCACATAATGGCGAGTGTTCAAAAAAAGGTGTGATTTTGGCGAAATTTTTACGTTTATTCGTGGGCCTAAAAAATACTAAGATGAAAAAAAGCTACGTACGACGAAAGAAAATGCAATTACGGAGGTTTTGGGTTTTTTAAAATTGGAAAGCGGACAATTACAGCTAGAGTTATGATTCCGACCGAGAAAAGTCGTTGCGAGAAAAATGCGATTGAAAGTTTCTGAAAGTCAATTCTGAATATTTTTAAAAAAATTTCACACATTTTTTAATACGTATACCTTGGAGGAAATGCAAAAAATATCGTTTTTTTACCCGTCACGGTGGTGTGTCTTGACTATCATAAAAAAGAAACCGAGAAAGGAGTAAGCCATGCAAAAAATGGAATAAATATCGTAGAAAATATAAATTGATTATTTTCTAACGAATATTCAATTGAATATTCATTGGAAAGAGAACAATTGTGAGTTCGTGCTTCTGTTCGACCGATAAAATGTTTTTTTTTGCGAAAAAAATTATTGATTGTCATTGAGTCTGCAGCTTGCCTTTTAACAATTAAAATGACAAAAAAGATAATCAATATTGCTACTCTCCTTGGGCAGAACGATCAAAGCTGCTGGCGTTCGGACCTTGCAATAAATTTCGTTTTCTTCCTCGATCGAAATTTTCACCTACGACCTCTTGCTCTGCAAATCAATCATCGGCGTGATTTTTTTTATACACTGCTGTGCTATTTTCCGGTCATTTATTGTTCAACTGCACACGCGGGTTCGTAGGACGATTTCGGAAGTGGTGCAGGTCAACGCGAATAACGATACAGGTGAAACCGCGTTGCCGGAACGCTTACGACCTGACATCGATTTTTATACAAGGGCTGTTAACCCCTGGGGAACGCCTGCGACCGCTTTCCACGCGAGGCGAGTGATCGAGAACGTTGTCCTAACAATCCCTTCGACCGCTTTTTACTCGCACTTTGCTCGTATCGACTGCCACATCCGCGCCAATTTTTCAGCTCTCTATCTACTTTTTGCCCTTGTTTTTTTTTTCGAATCAGCCGGTAATCGGGTGAAAAGGGCTCGGATGGCACACAATTGTCGAAAGAAATAGCACGTGTATAACAATAGTCCCGTTTGACCGAGTACAACATCCGTTACCGGGGATTATCCCTGGACGGTATAGTCGATTGATTGGAGGTATAAAGACGATCGGGAGCTTGAGCTAAGCCAAAGTTCGTTAGGCTGCTACAAACAAACTTGCAGACGCTTCTTCACTCTTCGTCCTCCTCCCTCCCAGCTGTCTCTCTCTCTATCTCTATCCTTTCGAGATTCTCCAAGAGTAAGGATAATGAGGTCGAGTCAATGATGAGCTACGGGTATCTGTTGCATGACGAGTTTTCCAATCGATCAGGGTCATTAAAATTGATTGAAGATTATTAATTTCGAATTAAGTTTAATTAATTACGGACTTGAGTGAATGCTCTTTACGTGCAATTATGGATCGCTGTGCAAACAAGGCGCGGGTGTATGAGTATAATCGATCACGCAAAAATTGATTGAGAGAGAGAAAGAGAGAGAGAGAGAGAGAGAGAGAGAGAGAGAGAGAGAGAGAGAGAGAGAGAGAGAGAGAGAGAGAGAGAGAGAGAGAGAGAGAGAGAGAGAGAGAGAGAGAGAGAGAGAGGAACTAAGAATGCGAAAAGTACAACATTTTCGTATTATTACCATGTTTTTATTCACTCGCTTTCTTGTCTGTCTGTTTGTCTGTTCGGTACGAATTTTACAATCGATTTTAAACTGACTTCCGGATGAGCTAGAGACTTGAAACTTTAAACATAGCCCAGAACGGGATGACATTGCAATAATAACTCGCATTCTCGTCTGTCCATTTGTTTGTTTATCTGTGTAGGGGAGAGGGGGGTAGCCCTGACCAGCGGGTAGCCCCGGCCATGTCTAAGATGTATGCTCGCTTTGCGTTTACAATTAATGTTTTCATTTTCCTGTGTCCTTTTGTGTCCTACCAGAAACGTGCGACTAGTAGAGCTCGACTTGTCTTTGTCTTCGGTCGTCAAAGCGTCAATACTGATTTGTGTGAGACACGATCACGACACGCTCAACGTAGAAAAAAGTGCACCGTACAAAAACGTAAGTAATTATATTTTTCAATTGGCCAATATTTAGTATAATCATTATATCTTACATATTTTGTTCCGTTTGGAAAAATTAACATTTATTTTAGTACTAAAGCCATGATTTTGCTCAAAATCGAATCGGATAGCTCCGGCCGCCACTTTGGCGTGTAGCTCCGGCCATTCATTCGAAGGCCTATTTCTTGTCGAAAATTCATAAAAAAGGTTTACTGCAATTACCTGTCCTTTGTTTTCGTAGGTGGGCGTCAAAATGCCTAAGTTCAAAGGCAGAACCACAAACCGAGAAAATTGAAGCGAAGAAAACATGAAAAGAGCAATAAAAGAAGACTTCGACTTTTTGTATCCCACTATCTGAAGATCGCGATAACCACCCAACAGCATCGCCATGCCCGTCTACAGCCCGGAAACATGTACTAAATACTTTGTGGCTTCTACCAGACGCCTCAGAGGAGAGACTGTCGGGTCGAAAAAGACGAACCCAAAGAAGTGAGATTTTAACATCATCTCCTTATCAAAATGAACTGATTGAGAAATTAACAGTTCAAAAGAAAAAGCCAGAGATCGCGATGAAAAAAAAGAAGAACCTCACAAAAGAAAAAGCTGCCCGAGTAGAAAAATTGTCAGGCTGGCCTGATATTTGATCTGCGCCTGATCACCTTGTAGTACGAAGGCCGTATTTAAGTTTGTCTTAATTTGCCTGATCAAGCTGGGGTCAGGCGGTGGTCGAGCAACCGGACTTACGGTTTACTTCAATTCGCCTGACCCGGCTAGCTTCAGGCGATGTCAAGCAACTGGACTTACGGCTTACTTCAATTCGCCTGATCCAGCTAATTCAAGCAATCATCATGAAACTGGACTTCTAGAGTTTGGCGCTAAAAACGTGCCTAATCTCATCTTGTCAAATGATACACAGACACGAGAGAAGCACGAGATTAATCACTTTATACATTTTTACATAAAACGTGTACGTTGTGAATAAGATGGACAAACACAATCGGAAGAAAATTGCGCAACGACTGCGTCTGCGTGAATAGCGGGCTCTAAATAAGGGAAAAAACGAAGAAATAATACAGCAGCAGGTTAGTGTAACAATTCATTTTTTTCAAAGACTAACAATTCTTAAATCTATAAATATTAATTGGATTAAATCTGACTATAAATTAACCATACGCCAAATTATATATGCATTGGTTGAAATATTTATTATGATACATTTGACAGACCTGGAACAGATCCTCTCAGGGAGGAACAACTCGAAATTCCTGAGGATTGGCATGTGTTGGCTCTACCACTATGTAAGTAGACTTATATTTATTTTGTGTATCGCTATTGTTTTCCTTTACTTGGTCCGTCTCTTTTGTCAGAGGAGAAAAAGAGACAGCGTAGGCCAACCAAATAATGGTAAGCTGACAGCGTAGTTCAATCTGGTAAATGTTTTGCTGATTAGCCCGGACAGCATAGGCTAACCGAATAATGATAAGTTAACTGCGTAGTTCAGTTAAGTGAGAGTAATTCCATCGGTGCAAGTTAGCCCATAAGAAATGCACTTCGGATGGACATTACATTCACTGAACTGACTACGCTGTCAACTTACCATCATTTGGTCGGCCTTCGCTGTACGGGCCCAGACAGCGTAGGCTAACCGAATAATGATAAGGTGACTGCGTAGTTCAGTTAAGTGAAAGTAAGTCCATCGGTGCAAGTTAGCCCATAAGAAATGCACTTCGGATGGACATTACATTCACTGAACTTCACTACGCTGTCAACTTACCATTAGTTGGTTAGCCTTCGCTGTACGGACCCGGACAGCGTAGGCTAACCGAATAATGATAAGTTGACTGTGTAGTTCAGTTAAGTGAAAGTAAGTTCATCGGTGCAAATTAGCCCATAAGAAATGCAATTCGGATGGACATTACATTCACTGAACTGCACTACGCTGTCAACTTACCATTATTTGGTTGGTCCTCGCTGTACGGGCTCTCCTACTTTGATTCTAATTTTTATTAAAAAATGACCGCTCGCAGCTTTTGCAACAATTTTTTTTCTTCTTTAAGGTAGCTAATTGGATGGTGAGAAAAAGGAAAAAAAAGTAGAGCTCAAATTTATGCCGCCCTAATAAAATAATGTGCATACCTTATATAGATATATATGTAGACAATGAATTCTAAGTGGGATACACATTTTCATATTTTTCAGTGGCTGTCATTTCGAAATATAGGGAACACGGAATAGAAGTTCTTCGAAGCAAATTGGACAAGCCTTTGGAGCGGTATCAAGGCCTGATTAATTCAGCAAAAGACTGGGACAAGTTTCGAGCGTTGCGGAAAAAACGAACAGAACGCCCAATGTAACGTTTCCTCGAAACATCTGGTCATAAAAACGATGAGCTCTATTTACTTTATTCACGGAGCCGTGAAAAATCATATGATTTTTCACTTTGATCAAGCCGTGAAAAATTAAGCTCTTATCAGGCCTTAATTTTTTACGCTGATCAGGCCTTAATCTTTTACACTGATCAGGCCTTGATTTTTTACCCTGATCAGGCCTTGATAGTTTACCCTGATCAGGCCTTGATTTTTTACCCTGATCAGATGGAAGTCAGGGATTGTATTTCAAAAATGATCAGGGCTTGATAAAAAATTCTGATCAAGGCTGGAAAAAGAAATCAGAATTCCTGATCAGGTGTTTATTGTAGCTGGAGCAAGATTTCTACTCGGGTGGATCTAAATCGCGCGCCAAAAAAAGACACCGCTGCATCATTTGTGGCGAAAAGTTTGACGAAAACTGGATCCAATGCCAAATGTGTCGAGACTGGGCTCATGAGACAGGTGTCAATATAAATCCAGGCGATTTGTTCTACACATGTGACGTTTGTGTCGCCAAAAATCGTTTCCAATACTAAATATTACGGTGGCCGGAGCTACCTGCCACTTTTCTGGAGAGGCCGAATTCAAGCCAAAGTTTGAAACAATTTTTTCTCAAGTTTATGATAATTTATCATTTTTTTGTACAATATTCTATTAAAATATATCTTAGTAATAATATTTGTGCAGTTCCGATGATTACTCCACCCTTCATTAGCAGCATAATTATAAAAATAGAAAACTGGCCGGGGCTACCCCTCTTTCCCCTATCCATTTTGCAATCGATGTTTTTTTGTTGTTTTTAAACATCGACAGCTGATGAAGTTATCTCTCGCCTTGCGAAGTGACGCACTTCGTCATGCTCAAACAAGAACGTTCGAGACTACCGTTTGTTCGTCTGTTCGGTACACATTTGGCAATCGATTTTAAAATAACTTCCGGATGAGTTAGAGACTTGAAACTTTGAGCATAGCTCAGATCTGGATGACAGACAAACAAACAGGCGGGCAAGTCTGTCATAAAAAGAGAAAAAGAAAAAAAAATTGTGAAAAAAAGAAATGACAAATATAGTTTAGCGAAAGAGAAAAAAGAAAGAATAATAATAATGTTAATAGTGAATAGTGCATTAGTGATAATTTCTACGATGGTTAAGGGGACAGCTCTCCAACGCAAGCGACGCCTAGAGGAGAAGAACAATTTCACACACACAAGACGAAAAAGCAGAAAATAAAATTATTTGAATAAAACAAAAATTTAACCACGTTTTTAAAACGGACCAGAAAGTATAAAATAATTGCTCCTAACTCCATACAGATAACCCAATACAGATTCCTTACCTCATAAAGATTGTTCTGAAAATTTGTGTTTTTGAATTTTTAATGTCTATGAAAAGACTTGTAAGATTTGAAACGAAAAACGTGGGGCGCGTGCAATAGAAAATAGTAAGGAGTGTAGGGAGTAGCTGTCGTTGGGAAAACTCACACAATAGTTCATATCATTTGCAGTGCAATTAAATTGGTAGTGACTTAAATCTTACAAGTATTTTCATAGCTATGAAAAAATCACAATCACAAATTTTCAGGACAATTTGTATGGGGCTACGAATCTGTATTGGGTTATAAGCATGGGGCTAGGAGAAATTATTTTATACTTTTTAGTCCGCTTTAAAAACGGGGTTGAAATTTTTATTTATTTAAATAATATTTCTATCTTCGTCTTATTCTTAAGGCGAGGCTTCTCTCCATACGAACAGAAGAAACGAATGAAAAAACATTTATATATCGTTAGAAAAAGGAACTAATTAAAAAAACATCTCTGAGAAATGAAGAAGTGCTATTATTTCCATGCGGGCCTTAAATTGTCAAAAGTAAAACAGCAGGAGCAGCTCCAAAGGCTGCAGTGCAAAGCGCAAGGTAGAACGAAACGTTAATTATGTTCCAGGAAATTCGTATGAACGCAATTGTTCATCATAGCTCGGATACAATAAAAACGTGCAGTTTATAGCGGAAGCACACAGGATTTTTGTCGTTTTTTTGTGCTGGTGGCTGGATTGTATGGTGGCTGGTATTTAATTTAATAATCTTCTTGGTTTTTTTATCAGATGATTTTTGAAGGAACGCTAGTGGCTACCGTATACGCAGATTTTTTTTACGACGCTCCAAGGATCATATATTATTCTTGTATATTTTCGATATTTAAAAAAAATTAAATTAAATATGTTGTCGAATGTATATACTTTTAGATAATTGAAACCCCAATCCGAAATTTCAAATAGTTTTCCTTGAAAAAATTCACAAAAATGACCTTTCTTCCGGCTCCTAGGTGTATATCTCCCCTTAATTAGAATCAAATTACCGGTTAATCTTTTAATGAACATGTATAATAAACTTGCCTATGGAGAAAATAATCATTTTACATTTATAGTGCCTTCTCGTATCGGTGACGATACGCTAAATAGCTGAGCAAATGTCTTACCGCCGAAATATTTTTCACGCGGGGTACACCTCCCCGTGAAATATATTCAATCTAAGCCTTTATGAATGTTCGGGTTTAGGGATGTGGCTCGTACTGAAGACGCGGTTGTTCCATATGAAACGTTCGATGAAATTCACCCTATCTTCAAGTGTCAGGCGGCTTTTGCATGGTAAAGCTGACACCTTCGGTCGCGATGGCTTTTGCGAGGTGTGAGGTTTGACTCGGTTCCACCGCTTAGGGCCGTACGGTTAACACGTATCCTTGTGACTAAACCCTTGCTAAGTTAGCTCTAGGAATTTTCCACACACGAGAAATCGAAAGTACCCAAAGAGGCAAAAAACGCATGAGAAAAAGAAAGATTCGTTCGAGGTTGCTCCGTGCGATAGAGCTTTCAAAATGGCTAAAAAATTAGAGCGTTCTTTGCCCAAATACTCCTCGACAGACTCGTGAGGAAAGAGGAATTTTTGCAGGATCATTTTTGGCTCCGGTATTTTATTAAACTAACTTTTGAGCATGGGTCAATTGACATTTGCGATCAACCCAAAGAAATCCAAACAAACTCATCGCGTGCTTCAGTAGCAAAGGTCCTCAAAAAATTGCGACAGTTCGTCATGAAGTTGCGGACACTCAAGATCGCGCAACATTTTTCCGGAACCCAATTCTAAATTATTTACTAAAAAAAAAATAATAAATCGACGAAAGTTGAATTCGTGTGGCTTCGATGAAAAAAATATTCCACTCTGTTGTCTTTCCCCAAGATACTGGGTCTTAATTTTTAAAGGGCTACACCTACACT
Source organism: Ophion obscuratus (assembly GCA_964007375.1). Classification (NCBI taxonomy): domain Eukaryota; kingdom Metazoa; phylum Arthropoda; class Insecta; order Hymenoptera; family Ichneumonidae; genus Ophion; species Ophion obscuratus. The sequence goes on along the minus strand of OZ023312.1, from coordinate 30,425,833 downwards.
GAGAGAAAAGTCCATGGTATTTACTACAAACCCCTATAGTAAAAGAGGGAGTAGTAAAATTTGTTATAGTTTATTGATACCACAATCATAATATGGTCAACATGACTATAAGCGGAAAGTATACCCAAGCATGTGATTTAGGTGGCGTGTTTGAGTATCTATCATTCCCGAAATGATTATTCACTATTGTAAAAGGCTGTTATACGCCATTCTGGCATTGAACCTGAAAAAACGTTTAAATCATTAGATTTCATTAAATATATAAAATACACCATTCGCACACCTTGCGTACACTCACACATCATTCACACACCTTGAGTACGCTCACACACCATTCACACACCCTGCGTACAACATTTATACACCATTTATACCCGAGCGACTGCAGCGCCGCGACGGGATATTCGCGTAGTAATTTTTTCCGAAAGAGTCGAGCTACTCCAGCGCCGCGGTGGGAGGCCCGCGCACTAAAGTCCAAGCTCCGGTTCCCGCTTCAACTCTCCGAAGCTTCGGGCCCCAGCCGACGCGCTCGAGGCGCCCGACTCTCCTCCTGGTACGCGCTAGTCAATAAGACTCGGAGCGCGGACCGAACAGAGGCCTTTCTCTTCGGCCCGTTCCCGAAAGGTAAGCTTCCCGCTGAAAAGTGACTCCCTGCCGCTGAAGAAGCGACAACCCCTCCTACACGCTAAAGAAGCGGATCCTCATCGCCGAAAGGTGGTTCCCCTCTTACCCTCGCTGAATAGCGATACCCTGCCGCTGTAGAAGCGACAACCCCTCCTACACGCTGAAGAAGTGGATCCTCATCGCCGAAAGGTGGTTCCCCCCCGCACCCTCATCACTGAAGAAGTGGTTAACCTCTCCTACCTCAACGGGGAAGTTCGGCCATCGACAGCGAGGTACCGTAAGGAAAGGACACCCCCCACCTTACCGCAACCCCGGTCATAATTCTTCAACCCCGGTGTTAATTAGTTCTTCTAATTCTCTCCGTTGCATAGTCACCTCCCCCCGCATTATTTTTAGAAAAAATTTAATTGTAATAAATCGATCATATAAACACGAGTTCGTTAATTGTGAACAGTTATTTTATGTTTTTTATCGTTCCCTGTATTATAAACCCACCTTTCAGTATTATTTGGGAAAAAATAAAAATAAATCGCTCATCATGGCTAACCCTTTGGCTTTCGATTGCTTTTGCTTTCCCTCCCACTTCACAGATTAACCTGGATCACCGATGCCGCAATATTTGACGCGACAAACGCGGTATTAATAAATAATTCCGTCCAACCCGCGTTCCGAGCTTCGACGTCATTAAGGCTTGACAATATAGATATGGTTAATTCAGTGCTATGACAAAATCGGTGTACACTGTAAGGTTGTATATTGTACGTTAAGTTTTATTCAGTCAAACTTGTACTTTTCTTTCCAAGTTTGTACAGTTCATATGGTTAACATTAACGTTTTTCGAGTATAATTTGCTAGAAGACCTTATGAAAAGTGACTATTCGAAAAACATTTAGTAAAGTTTACTTATAGCGACCCCCGATGGTCTTCACCTTGACGTGGTGGTGGGGCTGGGGCTCGCGTTCGGCGGCTCCCCGGATGGGTTCTTATCGCCCGTTCAGGGGGCTGGGCGCGGTGGACTAAGAAAGACCTCTAAGCCAAGGTCTTAGCTATCGTGGCGAAGGCTGAATCGCGCAGGGGGCGCTGCGTCGTGTACCGGTGTCTCCTGGATACCGGGCGATCTCGGGGAGTAATTAGCCAAGCCCTGGCAATCACGGTTTTAACCGGGTGAAAACGCGTTACCGTGGTACTCGTGGGATTCAAATGGACCAAAAACAAAACCAAGACAAGGAGATGGGGACAGCTTCCCTAGAAAGCGAGCGACCAGAAGTATCGAAGCAGGCGGGGGCTGGGCAAACACATGATCGGCCAAAGACCTGCATCAGACTCAGCAGTGTGGCGAGACGCCGCTACAAACAGAACTCCAGGCGGAGAGCGAAGGCCGTCAGGCACCCATCTCTCCACGAGATGCCGGGGGGACCAGGAAGGAAGTGCGAAGGGAGGGGTCCAAACGCAACAAGCTGGAGCACGATACTCCCAGTCCCTCCGACAATCGTCAGGGCAAAAGGACCAAAACCCAAGATGAAGGTTCGTATGCCCAGGCGACGAAGGGCCTGGTGAAGCTGGCAATGGTTGCCGTGAGCTCCCCAGGAAGAAAACTGACCCCGGAGGAGGTGGAAACTATCAGGGAACTGATCAGAGGGCGTATCCTCGGATAACCCCAGGGTACAAAAGCCCCAACCTTCACGGGGTCTTGGGAAAGGGACGAGGCACTCGTTCTTACATGTGCGAACGAGCCAACCGGGTCGTGGCTCAAAGGCCTCTCCTCGGAATTAAAGCTCGGGGACGCCCGTCTGCGCGTGGCGCCGGTTGGGGAGCTGCCAAAGCGACACCGAGTGGTGGTCCACGTGGAGGAGCTCGATCTGACCGCCGAGAAAGCTCTGAAGCTCCTCGACAGGCAGAACGAGGGGTTGGCAGCCAGATACTGAATGGTCGTCAAAGGCCGTGGAAGCAGGGACGCCAAGTGCGCCCACTTCGCATGCCTGGTAGGCGACGAGTCTCTGGGGGCTCTAACGAAGTGCGGCTTCAGACCGTTTTGCGGGCTAGATCGTACCTTAGTGAAGGCCACCAAGAAGGACCGGGGCGTGAAGTACGGGATGGCATCGAGAGGGGATGAGGCAATAACATGCCCGGTCTGCCGATCATCCAGATCAATCTGCACCATTGCATAGCGGCCTCGGCCATATAGGCTCGGGACATGGAATGAAGCGGACGGGGACAGCGCTGGTGCAGGAGCCATGGCTAATTCCATGGAGCGATAAGAGGCTTGGGAGGATGTGGGAGGATTTGCAACGCCTCATCAAGCGAAAAACCGAGGACGTACATCGCCACCAAGAGACTGGGCGCAACTTTCCTGCTCCAGGTGAGTACTGATGATCTTACGGTATCGTTCTTAGCAAGATAAGAACGAACCTTGGTTCGTTCTTAGCAAGATAAGAACGAACCTTGAGGACGGTAGGCCGATGGAGGTGTTGATAGACTCAGCATATATGCCCTATGACTCCGACGACCTCCCCCCCAAAGAGAAGTTAGGAAACTGGTAGCCTATTCGGACGAAAGGGGACTGAAGCTCCTCATTGGCTGCAATGCTTACTTCCACCATTATGGATGGGGGATCTCAAACGTCAACTAAAGAGGTATACGACTACCTAGTGGGTGCCGGGCTGAACATACTGAACAGAGGATGTGAACGCACGTTCAGAAACGCGAGGTGTCAGGCGGTTATAGACATAACCTTCTGTACGGAGAGATTGGCGGGCCTGGTGAAAAAATGCAGGGTCTCGGAAGAACCTTAGGGTTCGGATCATAGGCAGATACATCTGTCCCTCCAAAATGGACCGGCTGCCGAATGGCACCGCAATCACAGGAAGATAGATTGGGAGGGGTACCGGGCCGCTCTGAAGGCCTGGGTACCTAGAATTCCCACCAGATTCGACAATAGAGAAGAGTTAGATGCAGCAGCAACTCAACTCAGAAACGCTGTTGTAGCCGCATACGAGGCTAATTGCCCGTCAAGGCTCAGACGAAGCAGGCCAGAGCACCATGGAGGAACGAGGCTCTGACTAAGCTCAAGACAGAGGTAAGAGAAGCCTTCAACAAGGCAAAAAGAACTGAAAGGCCTGAGCGGTGGGGGAGCTTTTAGAGCCCTCCAACGTAGGTACAGCAGAGAAATAGTCTCAGCGAAGAGGAAAAGCTGGTGGGAGTTCTGTGCTAGTGTGGAAGGTGCCCTGGAAGCATCCAGACTCGGCAGAATTCTTAGTCAGGATACCATGCCGATACTGGGCTGCCTCAAGTTAGCAAAATCGAGAGCCAGCTAGCAAAAAAAGGATATTCGCTGGGAGTGTTTCTGGATTTTGAGGGGGCCTTTGACAGCACCACATATATCGTAATTGAAGAAGCTATGGCCAGTCACGGAGTGCCTAGAGCGCTAATTGAGTGGACACATAGTATGCTGGCGGGCAGAGCACTGACTGCCAAGCACGGTGAAACAAACACGAGTAGGACATGAGTAGGACTGGAAAAACTGAGAGGAATAGGGGTAAACGTCTATGGCTACGCGCATGACGTGGCCATCATGGCGAGAGGCAGTTTACTTCCAGAATTAAAGAAACTGATAGACAGAGCACTCCAGATCACGCAAACCTGGAGTATGACAAAGGGTCTGGTGGTTAATCCACAAAAAACCTAAGCCATGATCTTCACTAGGAAATATAAGCCCACCGCCATCGGCCGAATCAGTTTCGGTAGGGGCGAATTGACATATTCAACAGCAGTTAAGTACCTTGGAGTATCTAAACCCAAAACTTAACTGGAACCTGCACCTTGAGACACAGAGAAATAAATTCTACATAAGTTTCTGGCTTGTAGACGCGTCATAGAGAAAACGTGGAGCCTAAAGCCCAAGGTGTCCCTGTGGTCATACAGGTTGATACTGATACCGCCGGCCGTGATAAGAGCTGCCACCGTGAAGCAGCTCAACAACCGACAGGGAAGCTACCTGAAAGTGGCGGCAGGGGTCATGAGGACAACCCCTACGGCGGCTCTGGAGGTGGCCGGCTCTTTTGCCTGCTACCGCTGAACATCAACGTTGTTGGGCAAGTCAGGCTCATTGCGTACAGGTTAATGGGCATGGGCAGTTGGAAAAGTACAGGGGTAGGACATACCGACCTAGGGTTTTCACGGAGGCACCCATTCTCATTAAAACAGACTAGAATTCCGAGGATATTCCAGGTGACCATGACCTTTGGGATAAATATACCCACAAGGGAGGTCTGGAAGACTCCAAACTCTCTGAAATCACCCGAAGGCCGATTTATGGTTCACGGATGGTTCTGAAGAAATTGGCCGCTTTGTCACGGGACTTTTTAATCCTAGGACTTGTACCAATACTTGAATAACACACCAAATACGCATATACTAGGTGCGCAACTAAGTTCCCGGGTTTCACACATGGATGGCGCTAGCGACACATGTAGTCGACACACAGGTCTGAAATTGGGTGTCTTTATAGCTTGGACATCTGTTAAGAATACCCAGTCGTAACATAAACAAATATCGCAACACAACGACCTTTTTTATAACCTCGAAAAAGTCAAAGTTTGTGCCAAATAAACAACATTTGCGGGAGGCATTGCTTTTCTGCTTCAACCTATAAAAAACACCAGCTGAAGCACGTCGGTTACTTGATGAGGATGAAGATGGCACTCAAACAGCAGTTCAATTTATCGAGGCATTAAATGTGACTCGGCAATGTATTTCGAAACGTTTGCACGCCATGGGAAAAATTCATAAGAAAGGAAAGTGGGTGCCGCATAAGTTGACTGAGAGACAAATGGAAAATCAAAGAGCCACTTCCGAAATTTTGCTTTTGCGGCAGAATAGAAAGAGTTTTCTGCATCGAATTGTTACTGGCGATGAAAAATGGATATATTTCGAGAATCCCAAAGGCAGAAAATCGTTCCTTCCACTTGGCGAAGCGTCAACTTCGACAACGCGGCCAAATCGCTTCGGAAAAAAGACAATGCTCTGCGTTTGGTGGGACCAGAAAGGAATCGTGTACTATGAGCTTCTGAAACCGGGCGAAACTGTCAATGGGCATCGCTACCGACAATAACTAATCAATTTGAACCACGCATTGCTTGAAAAACGGCCAGAATGGGACACGAGACACGAACGCGTGTTATTGCAGTACGACAACGCTCCGTGCCATCGCAGTTCCATCGTCCAGGATGCCATAAAACACTGAAATGGGATCTGCTACCGCACCCACGGTATTCGCCAGACCTGGCCCTTTCAGACTATCACTTGTTCCGGTCGATGGCGCATGGCTTAGATGGGCTACACTTGGCCAATTACGATGCATTACAAAATTGGTTGGACGAATGGTTTCAGTCCAAAGACGCGTTTTTTTATCCTCGTGGTATTTATGTATTGCCAGAGCGATGTCAAAAATGTGTAAATAGTGAGGGACAGTACCTTGAATGAACCGTTTCTTGTATTTGTCTTGAAATTTTCGGTTTTTTATTGGTCAAAAAACCCGGAAACTTAGTTGTGCAAGTAGTAGCAGGTCGTATCTTATAGTATGGTAAAAATCACGATAAATATTGTTGCTAATCACAGGCAATATTTTCAATCAATGTGTATATATATATATATATATATATATATATATTAGTTCACTATTAGCATTTTCGGGGGTTAAATTTTTGATTATATAAGGGAATATCCATTTTATGAAAACCTCTTATATTATATAGCATTGAAGAATAAACGTATGTTTGTAAGATTAGAGGTTGCGGTTAACATATATGTATAATACATGCAACTGCGAAAATATCAATAAGCAGTACTATACTTTTGGCAATGACTATGGCTATAAAATATTATTGTCCCCTCAGGGAAATATCAAATATAGTTAAAATATATTTAGTTGAGAAAATCATAAATTTCTCTCAGTGTACCTATAAAAGTGAAGAAAAATCGACGTCCTTTTTACCTTTTCTAAAAGTCTCAAGTGCTCAGAATATATCTTATAAATTTTATATCGATATCTTTAAAACTGGCAGAGTTCTAGAATTTTGAGTGAAGCACGTTCGAGCGTTCGGGTTTCGCTACCTGGTGCAGCACGCCCGGAAGACCCTTCCGCGGTATTTAGCATTCGAGCTGGCCTCTCGATTTACATTGTGCATGCTGTTGATCATAACAATAGAGTCCCGTGAAGCTGCAATGGTTGCTAAGGATACTTGATATGGCCCTGACATTGACGGCTAGAGGAAAAGTCCAAAATTCTTTATTTACAAGTAGCAGAACCATACTTCAAAATATCAACGCTTTTTTCTCAAAATACTGTTCTCGTAACCGATGAACATGATATCTCGAGAACGGCTTGATGGATTGTTTTCAAATTTTCCAAGAAATATGGTGATAAAAATGTAATGGTCGTTGACGACCTCACTTTTAAAAAACTGACCCTTATTTTTTAGTAATTCCATAAAAAAAAGCTGACTTTTTTGATAGATTTTCCGTGGCCGAGTTTCAATTCGTCGCGAACTTGTAAAAAAAATCGACTTTGAAAATGGCGATCATCAACGACTCGTATTTACAGTGACCTTGACTTGAAAAACCCGTTTGGTTTTTTGATTGCCGTTTCATTTTTTTTTGAGGACTCTCAATACATGTTTTTGTGTTTAATTTCTACCGGTCGTTTCTCAGAAAAAATACCCAATACCGACATTTTTTCGGGTCTCTAGGTAGATGTAGTTCCTTAAAACGGGAAACCACTGTAACAGATTAAAAAATTTCGTCACAATTTCACTTTTTTTTAAGTGCCCATCATTTCGTGAATTTTTTCTCTCCGAAAAACGGCGAGGTACGACGTCCACTTCATTTATAGAAATTACAAAACCTTTTTATTTTTATTCTCAGAACAATCATCGTCAAGTTATCGATCCGGCCGTTGGACCACACCTAAATAACGTTGTTGATTATTAATGTTTAAAACAAAAATTAATACGAAATTAGTTCAATGAATGCCTAATAACATGTGTTTTTTTAAAATCCCAAATAAATAATCTGGTAGGCAAGAAAAATCCGGAAAACTACCTTTTTTCGTCCCGTCACAGTGGTATCCTCCCTTAAGAAATTTTTATCCGGATCCTTCCAAAGTTGCCATACGAGAGAATGCTTATCGTGCCACAGAACAAAAGAATTATTGTTCGGACATGGCTCTTTAAATAAATTAAAATAAATAATATACGAGAAAAGTTGAGTTCTGTAGTTGAAAGTTTCGCGGGGCCGAAATATGTTCCCAGCGAGTTTATAGCTCGGGTTTATTATTCCTGCAGGAGGTTGCTTTTATTCGAGATCTCGTAGGGGCTACAAATCGCTGGGAAAAATGATATTTCACTATGGACCTTTGACGTCGTCGTCCATGGTGTTTCTGTGACTTCGTCGCGACGGTCGTTACTCCCACAAGGTAATATCTTCCAATTAAGAGTTTACTAACCACTCTCAGGTTTCTCGTTCCTTTCAACACTTCTCGCAGGGCTCTTTTTCTGGCCTCGGGAACAATAACCGGCCCAACTTTTTACCCACGTAACATTCTTCATATTACAAAATGTCCTATATGTAAAGAAAAAAAAAAACAATCTGTTTTCTCTTTACGTTCAGCTTACCCTTCGCAGATTTTCGTATCCCGAAATAATCTTCGTATTAAACCCTTCTGAAAAGTCATTTGATTTTGGGTAAAGGAAAACTACGATAAAAGTTCGCGTACAAAAGCCGCGAGCCTCTTTTATGAAAACAATGCTTCGTATATGCGAGAGGAAAATGCGGGTTGGAGGAATGATGGAAAATAAATGAAAGGGAGGAAAGATGAAAGTTCTCCGGGTAAAGGGCTAATTTTTTTCTCGCCCGCTCAACATATACACCCGTAGTAAAATTTATTTGAAAATCTCATTTCAAGTTACAAATACTTCGAATCTGCTTTCGCGATGTAAATATATGCGAGAATAATGAATACAGTTATAGCGAGTACGGATCTAATCAATTCCGGCGACATCCGTAGTATCGTCATCGACTACGTCTATCGTGTACGTCAGGCGAATCCTCAAGCGTCTTTCACCCTGTCGGAGTCTATGGTACTTTGATGATGTATCGCTGGATCGCGGCGAGAAGAGACGATAAGAAAAACATGCGCAATATGTGCAAGAGTACACATGTAAACCTGACTCACACCTTGCCCCTAAAGTCCCTCGAATTTCGTACTTTATTATTTACACGATTGTAGTCTACTTTTGATGTTCTTCGTGAGCCTTGATGAAAAAATTCTCATACAGCGTGTTAGAAAATTAGGGGGCTATACCAGTGTGAACGCTGAAAAGTTGGGGGATTTTCGGGAATTTTTTGGACGAAAAGTTCTCAATTAAATGTTTCGGAAAATTAAGAATATATTTGGCTATATTTTACCTATATTACATAATTTTTTCATACAAAAATATTGACATCCAAGCGACATATGCGCTGCCTTCGGAGGCGCAAAAAAAAGTTCCTCCACTGCTGACATGATTCCGGCGGATTGAGTAGTTGAAACCGAAAAAGGAAAAAATGTCGTTAAACTGGAAAGTATTTCCTGTATAATGACGTAGGATTTTCGAAAAATATCAAAATCTAACAAAATGGAGTAGTTGTGAAAAAAAGTTTGTTTTCTTGCCTATAAAATGGTCGTTTTTTTCAATGCCAAATCGTCAATTTTCATCCAATCAAAAATATCCTACGTCATTGTAGAGTAAATATATTCAAGAGTATATTTCAAGTCAATCGGATAATTGCTCTTTGAGTTACAATGTCAGCAAATTTGAAAAATCTCATTACGAGAAAAACGCGTTTAAAGATTTAACTATCGATTTTTGCTAGATAAAACGATTAGAGATACGGCCTTGAAATTTTGACAGGATATCCTTGAAAGTATAAACTGTCGAAAAAGGAAAAAAAAATCGATTTTTTGATAGTGTCACACTGGTATAGCCCCTTAACGGGCCAAACTTTTTTTTCTCTTTTCAAAATAATATATAGACCGTCGGAATCAGGACCGGATTTCCAAAATTTGAAAACAGCTTCTTTTTAATATAAGACTACATTTCTCAAGTAAATAACTTTTTTGACAGAATATGTATGATGAATAAGTTTGAATCACATTGAGTCCTTTTTGAGTGGAATTAGTTCAGCAATTTCGGAAATTCAACGGAGAATGAAATGGAGTTTTGAAATGCTGTTTCCCTTTTCAAATTAAGGAGGTTGGAGCGATTCGGTTGAGTCAAATGACAGTTTATTAATTTTTTTTTTTCAATGAACCTCAAGAAAATGCACACGAGGTATAGATTTATTCTATATATGCTAATTTTTTAAAATATATCATTAAAGGGCAAATTTATGCATTTTAACATTTTTATTACGTAAAATAGAAAACGTTTTGTATTACTACCAACTTTAAAAAGCATAACATTATCGATGATTATTATGAAAAACTACGACAACGAATGTTTTATACAATTCACAATGAAATTTTGAGTAATTCATAATGATGCCTATTCATATTTACGTCACGAGATTATTGGCCCATGGTTACGATGGGCAAGATGAGAATTTTTTTCTAAATGTTCACAAAGGTTCAGTTTGCGTTAATCCTTTTTAGAAATGGTTTATCTTGGTGCTAAATAACAATAAAAATTACATAACCTTTAGTGTGAGAGTTTTGCCCATATAACCGCACGTTAAATTACATAACTTAAAATATTTTTTATCTCTGGTGTTTGGTGGTGGAAAAAGTTTAAAAAATTCGTTAAGATTCAGTATAGTGTAAACAATAACATGTATTTTTTATTACATTTAACTTTGGATTGTGGCTAACGCTCCAACCTCCTTCAAGACCGAATTCTAGTGTGAACACCCATTTCGAAGCTGATTTTTTGGGAATTAGTTTTAGAGAAACGGTTTAATCCACAGTGTTAGTATTTTACAATTATATTTATACATTTTTGGAAGTAACATCTCAATTTTTTTTTAAGCATTGTATCCGGAACTGTACATTATATTTGATGTTGCGCAGGTCATGTGGTGAACATTTTTTATCCTAGAGCGTTGGGTTTGCGGCCGTCCAACGCCTGAAACAAACATTTACAAAAAATTCTATTCTTTACGAATGTGGTTATCGTTCGGCCATGTAATAAAAAATTTAGAAAAAATGTGTGGAATGACGGCCTTTGAAAAAGAGTACTCTGATTTTGACAATAAAATTTTCACTTCTCACGGCCTGGAAAAATAGTAATCATAGAGCAATGTAAAAAATGTAGGGCCAAACGATAACCACATTCGTGAAGAATAGAATTTTTTTTTAATCGCTGGTTTCAGATGACAAGGACATGCGCAATCACAACGCCCGACGATTAAAAAAATCGCGACATGACAATTCAAATAAAATGCTTTGAAAAAATGTAAGTTACTTCAAACATGTATATTTAAATATAACTGTGTAATACTAACATTGTAGATTTAACGTTTTCTCTAAATTTAATTCTCAAAAAATCACCTTGAAGATGAGTGCTCATACTAGAAAGCGGCTTCAAAGTTGAATTAAATGTGAGCTTCCCTTGACAGTCCTGAGCCTGGTTGGCGGGCATCTTCGTAGGGTGTCTTATTATCGAACGTCTATGTTGAGCCGGATCTGGATGGCTCTATAGGCATTAGCACTTTGGATGACATATCATATTTATCTGGATTCGGCAGACCAGGATTAGTTTCTCCTTTTGTCATAGCGTGTGCAGCACAACAAACGTGACCTGCATTTGATTGTAAGGGAAGTTATTGAGATCGACGATTAGTGGAGCTTAGATCCTATTGGCCAACGTCATGTATCTATATACGCCTCTATATATACGAAGGCAAAAGGATAGCGAAGGAGTTGCAATTTTCCACTTTTCTTGGAAGATCGAACTTCTCCAGCATCGGTCCCCGGCGACATTTCCTAAATAACACGTACACGTATATTTCATGCTATATATACTTCTTCGTAGCGTCGTTCTATCATATAATTAGAAAGTTGGCGATGAGTTTTTTATGGAAGAGCTTATGCGTCGCATTCTAAGCTACCGTGTGAAGAGTTCAGCAGGGTCAAATTGTGGTGCTATCCCTTAGAGTTGCATGAACTTGAGGGGTAACTGCAAACTTTTGTGAAATAATAAATTTTAAAAACTAACTTTGTGCAAAAAATTTGCAAAATAATACATTTCTGATATTGAGTTTACCATTATCATCATGATTGTCATCGTTTTTAAGAACTTACAGCAAGCTGAAATTTTTGGAAATGTCGTTTTTTGGTTCTCTATGGGTTCTCAAAATATAACATTTCAGAAATATTCTGTGAAAATTTCAAGTCGATCGTTGCAAAATAAATAGAGTTATGGGCGTTTGTAAGTAGGTTTTACGAACCGGCGATCTTTAGGGGTCTTCTCACTTTAGACGCTAGTCAAAAGGCTATGTTCATGCATTTTTTGGATAGGTTTATATTATATTATAGATATTGACATAAAAGTTGTTACACTTAATAATTACACTTTCGAAATACATTTTTTTAAAATATTATTTATTTAAGTCACTATTTATAGACGAAAATGGTAGTTAACAAAATGTCCTAAAAAAATTATAGGTCTGCGCTGTTGATGAAATCTCGGAGATGGATTATGCGAAACAAAAAAATCAAACGGTTTTAGATTTAGTATGGTAATGGCTATAGCGCATATCATACGATTTTTGATATATCATAAAAATAACAAAATGGCGCGCATGTTTCGAAAAAAAACGTGTTTTTCCACCGTTTTTGCCAAAAAAATAGTAAATATCAAAATTTAAAAAAATTCTTTATATGCGCTATAGCTGTAGTTGTAAAAATGTGTGGTTAACATTTAAAAACGACCGGTGCAGTAGTATCGAAGATTTTATCAACAAGCCGTTGAAAAACATTATTTCGAGAAAAACGCGTTTAGAATTTGTTTGGGTTACATAAATACATAAAAAATTGCTTTCAATGTATTTCGAAAGTGTATTTATTAAGTGCAACAACTTTTATATCAATATCTATAATATGAACCTATCAAAAATATTCATGAAAATAGCCTTTTTTTAGCGTCTAAAGTGAGGAGACCCCTTAAACGCGTTTTCCTAAAAATGACTTTCTCAAAATTGGTGATCACGATATCTTAAAAACCACTGCAATGATGAACTTCGACTTTTACAAGCTTCTTTTATACATCGAAGAGCAGCGCTTGAACGAAGGAATTTTTTTTCGGTGCTTCGTTTTTTTTTCATCAACAAAAATGAAGCGTTTTATTCCCTGAAAATAGATGCTTTCACCTTAGACCACGGTCACTTTTTCAACAACCAATATTTTATTTAATCTTTTGTTCAAGCACTGGCTAATTTTATGCAAAAACGAACTCCGAGTGATTTTTATTATTTCATATATTTTGTTTACGGGCAGCAGTGGTCACCGCGATATACGTTTTTTGAACAGCGGTCCGCACAAACAATTGTATCTACCACATATATGAATATTTTTCAATAGAAAAATCTTAAAAGATACTTAAAACCATAATTTTTCATGTTAAAAAATGTTTAACCTGCACTTGTTTCCCCAGAAAGAAACCACGAAAATTCCTCTTTTTTCCGGCCACGAGCCAGATGTGATCCGTTAACTTCATTAGCATCATCATTATTCTTGTAATTATCATTACCCTCATTGTCAATACTGTGGTTATTTTTCTTCTAATTATTATGACTATTTTTATTATCATCATTCTAATTTTTAATATTAATTATCATTGTTACTTTCGTTATAACATGAGTATTGTTTTTTTTGTATCATGTTGCATAATATAATAATAATCTTTCAACAATAACAATTATTATCTTATCAATTATTGTATTATTAATTAATCTAATTAACTAAATTATTCATAATTTTTATTACTAGTAATAATGATGGTTGAATTTTGTTGTAGAATAAAATAATTATATCATTATTTTAACATCCAATTTCCAATATGTGGGCTACTCGATTCTAAATTCGTCATGCGGTTTGATCCACTCAGGGCCAGTCGCTTTCTTCTTCTATCGGATGTTCCAAATCCAGTCAAACTTTTCATTTTTCAAACAAAAAAACAGTTCGTCAATGAGGGCGACACGTCGGAAGTGACGTCTACGAATAATTATCGAAAAAAATCGTGTGACAGGGATGAGAACTCCGAATGGCGAATAATTATAAGATAAAATCGTTCGCCACATAAGTTAATTTGGAGCTACACGTCAAGGACTTTAATTAAGGGATTGTAATTTAGTGAATGAGGATGTGAACTGAAAGAAAGGGACCACGTGACAGACAATACGCGGACAGATCGGCAGCCTAGAATCGGAGATAGATGAGCGAAGACCGGATAAGAAGAAGAGGTATAAAATGCGAGAGACCGGAAGTGACGAGAGTATCGATATTTTAGGAGAATGTGATGAGAAAAGGGCGCAAGTGAGGGCAGAGGGCCGAAAAGCTCCGGAATACTGCTAGTATTTTTCCTAAAAAATGAACGAGCGGGTTAGATCTCGCAATGTTGATTCTTCAGTACAAGGAAAAGCAGAAAAGAGCGCAGGAGAGCCCAAAAAAACGATAGGACATGGAAGAACAGCTGGGACAGATAATAATGACGGGATGTCGCATGGAAGTGAGAAAAGGTCGCCACGAGCCCCTCACGATTTTGGGGGTCGCGGAGGGCAGGAAAGGTTGGCGAATTTATTCGTCTGCGAATGTCGAGCGGGGATATTTAGTTCAAACACGCCAATAAATATTGAAGGGGGGTAGGGGTGAGAAGCCAGATGCAGGGGGGTTGAATGGGAAATGGGGAAGGCAACGGGGACGATGGAGTAACAAGACTCTGGGGTAGGAAAATGCATGGAAAGAAATTGAGGACCCCAACAGAGGCCAAGAGGGAGTAAATGGTGAGAGCTTAACAAGACAGAGTAAAAGCATAAATAACGGTGATAGAACGGTGGAGTGCCAAGGTTTTTAATGTAAATACTTAGATAAAGACGGTACTAGAAGATTGCGATAAGAAACGCTTTGGGGACGCAAAGAAATCAAAATATGTATTCGAACAAATTAAAAACTCTAGGACGTCGCAAGTTTAAGGGTAAAATCAATTGAATGTTAATACGAAAAATACTCATGTATGTGAAATGATCCTTAGTAGGGTAAGTCCGGGGTAGTTGGCCACAGTATATTCCAGGATCGGTCAAAATAAAAGTAGAGAGGTTTCTTAAGGCCTTAGGCCAGACTAGAGCCCGAAAAAATGGGCTGTTTGCGGATTTTTTTCTCAGAAAAACTACAAAATAAATCGAGATTACAAAAAAGGTGTTTATCATACATATCAGTGACTGTATACAAAATTTTTTTTGAAGCGATTAATTTCAAAATGGCGGCTGTGCAGCGTTTTTGCGCACATTATAATGAGCCAATTAATTGTTTTCCATTATACAGGGTGTCCCAGAACTCAACGTTAAGCCGAAACGGGGTGACAGGATTGATTGTAACCATCATGAGAAAAATCCGAAAAAAAATCTATCCCATGCAGTTTGAAAATTATGGGCATTCAAGAAAAACCTAGAAATTTGGTCAAACTGTAACCATTTTTCGGTTCTTGTGAAACAAACCCAAACAAACCCAAACGAACCCAAGTTTGCTAGAATTAAGGCTATTTGTTAAACTATGAATTTAAAATATTCAAAATTTGTCTACTTTGAAAGGCCCTGCTTTATTTTTTTTCTGCTTTATTTTTTTTCTGCTTTATTTTTTTTCTCCTTTATTTTTTATTTTTTATTTTTCTCATGATGGTTACAATCAATCCTGTTACCCCGTTTCGGCTTAACGCTGAGTTCTGGTCACACCCTGTATATAACACCTGCCATAGAAGTACGTAGGATTTTTTCAATATTTTGATTTTTGGCCAAATGGCGAACTTCTAAAGTAGAAAGTGAAAAGTTTGCCTAAAAAATCGTCAGATAATTGTTAATAACGAATGAACTATGCAATATAAAAAAAAAATCCTACGTACTTCTATAGGCAATGTCCTTTTCAAGATATATTCAACATTTCAAGTCAATCGGTTGAAAATTGTCTAAGTTATGTTTCCGGCCAACTTCAAAAATGCAGTTTTGAGATAAACGCATTTGAAGTTTTGAGTCCGCTTGCTGCGGACCAGGCGGCCTTGTACTAAAATTCGAAAACCGCGTACTTAAAGATTTTTCCGGCCATAATCTTTTGGGACATCATTTTTGAGGTCCCAGGGGACCATTAAAAAACATCGATTTTTCGAAAATTCTAGAGTGGCCTAACCCCTTAACTTATCTTCATTTGTAATTAAACTTTCAACGTTTAACTTTAATATAATTAACGAAATTAAAGCAAACTCCTATCAGATCAAGCTTAAAATTATTATTTGTTTAAAATCATGATTGGCTATTTTTCCCAGAGAATCCGGCTCTGATGGCCATAGGAGTAGAGGTGAGATAGCCAGTTACTCAGCATTATACTCTCGGTTTTTTTTTTGGTTTTCTGTTTTCATTCTTAATTTTTGTTCCTTTTGGCCTCATCTAGAACACATATCATCGAAATCAGTATAATTTTTGTGTACCCAAAGTTCGCACACTATCCACTGAAGCCAGTCTTTAATGAGACGAGTTACATAATAATTTGTTCTGCAACATTTTTTATTATTGTTCTTTTATCGTCTTTCTAAGGTCTTCCTGGGTATTTCGTAGGTCCTAGCGGCTGCACGATCCGACGATTCGTCATTTTTTACAGCTGATTTTAATGATTCTTGAGTCCAGTTTCCTCGTAGAGCAATTGCTTTTCTCTCCTACTTATTAGGCATCTAAACCAAATGTAGAAAAAATGAATTACTTGAACACATTACAACTTATACTATAGCCATCATACACCGACTGTACGTGGCCATCTCTCCTAATCTCCCGGGAGAGATGGTCACGTCTAAAATGTAAATAAGTAGAAACAATACATGCGTAATCTTGAGGTTATAACAAAGCGCTGTTCGTGAACTATTCAAGAAATACAAAAGTAAACATTACTTTTACAAAATAACATCACCACAATGCAAAACATGAAACCTTAAAAAAAATTTTGCAACAGACAGAATAATCAAAAAGGATTTTACTTTCTTAACATTTTTTTGGCAAATTGTTGCTCGTACACTTACACCTGCGAACGACGGGAAGCAAATTAAGGGGAGATATACACCTAGATGGTTGCAAAAATCGATTTAGAAGCTATGAACATTTCGTCGACCGTCCAAGACCTACACTATGGGCCTGGTATCAATGATTCCATGTAAGTTGACAAATTTCATGATTTATTCATTCCCAAATTTTCAAACGCGTTTTTCTCAAAACCACGTTTTTCAAATCGGTACCCAAAATTTCTCGAAAACCAATGAACCGATTGCCTTGAGGTTTTTTGTGGTTATTCTATACACCATTATCTAGCACTTGTCATAGGATTTTTTTTCCGTTACTTAGTTTTTGTTTTATAGGTAAAATAATAACTAATTTTTGGCCCTAAAATCACTATTTATGTTCAAACGTCCGCCATTTTGTGATAAATCGATCTTTTTAAATTCGGCGATGACAAGTACCAGATTATAGTATTTAATTTAATAATCTTTTTGTTTTTTTTTTCAGATGATTTTTGAAGAAACGCCAGTGGGTACCGTATACGCAGATTTTTTTTACGCCGCTCCCAGGATCATACAATATCCTTGTATATTTTTGATATTTTTAAAGAAACAAAATTAACCATATTTTTGAATGTATATACTTTTAGATAATTGAAACCCAATCCGAAATTTCAAATAGTTTTCCTTGAAAAAATTTACAAAAATGACCTTTCTTCCGGCTCTTAGGTGTATATCTCCCCTTAAGCAGTAACAGGTGAAATCTAGTGCGCGGTTCTATGAAACATTTCTATTGGCCATCTGTCCCTTATGGCCAACTCCCCCGGAATTACCCTAACACCGAATGCATTCGTACACAGTTTTATACTATTGAATACGATAACTTAGCATATTTTATCTTTTATTTCCTGCCGGGGCACGGCTAGGCCCCACTGCTCCGAGTATCGGCCGCGTCTCCGTGTATATCTTATTTTAATTTATGTTAAATAATTAACCTCTCGCATCATATTTTCTAGATGAAATGTCAAGGTAAATCTAATTAAGGTAAACTATGAAATAAAATAACACAACATATTTTGTTTTAAGTCATATCAAATAATCAACCTTTCGCATTATGTTTACTATATGAAACGTCAATAAAGACAAACAACAATGTGAGGCGGGACACCACTGTGGCGGGTCACAAAAATCGATTTTTGTTGCATGTTTTCAAAGTACATATATTCAAGAATGTGAAAAAAATTTCAGTTAAATTAGTAAAAATTGGCCAAGTTACAGTGAGAGCAGGTATCACAATGATTTACGTATGCTAAAACTTTCAAACGCGTTTTTCTCAAAACGACTTTTCTGAACCTGGCCGGAATCATAACTCTAGCTATGATTGTCCGATTTTCAATGTAAAAAGAATAAAATTTCCGTAATTACAATAATTATCGTGGCACGTTGTTTTCTTTTAAATTTAGTATTTTTTAAGCCTTCGAATGTAAGTACAAATGTCGCTAAAATTACACTCTTTTTGAACATCCACCATCTTGTGATTTTTATTTGTTTTCGAAAAACGACTACGTACAACGAGAACTACATTTATATAGATTCAAAAACTTTATTTTTTTTTTCTTCAGACCAACCATTATTATGCTATCGACCCTGCCGTTGAATCACAAATTTATACAGAAGCTTAATAAAGTTGGTAATTTTCAATTTATTTAATTAAAAAATCACACGAATTAAGTTCAATATATGCTTAATAATATACCTTCTTTCCAAATCCCAAATAAATAATCCAGTAGACAACAAAAAATTCGAAGAAACGACCTTTTTGGTTCGCCGCATTGGTGGCCTCCGTTAAAATAAACTTATTCGACAGAATTTTATTTTGAAGCGTTCCATAGATTAAGATTCCACAAACATCCTTCGAGGACCGCCAAAGTATGTGCAAAAACTTTTTATATTTTATTCAAAAAATGTGATTGAAGTTTCTTTTCACCGGATGTATGTACCCAAGGGGAAGGGTGATTTTAAGGGGTTACGTGGGTTTCGAAGCTAAAATGCATATTTTCTATACTTAAAGAAATATATAATATATACATTATTTTATTGAAAATGCTAAGCCTATAAAATAGCAACATCTCAACAATATTACAGGAAATGTTCATTAAAAAATTTGGGATATTCAGCGGGTGGGACCTGGTTTCCGGGGACCCCTAAAAAAAGTGTCCTCGTGGTGGTCAGGATAACGCACGATAGCTTTATCTGAAATTCAAAAACCAATTTTTTCTGTTAGTTGATAAGTATAGCTCGTGACCAACGAAGGATTTAAAAAAAATTGAACTTTGAATTTTTGGCAGAGTTGTATGCACAATAGTTCAATTTTTGGTACAATTTACATTACGTATAGCCTTGTAAAATTAGTTGTAATCGAAAAAAAACCTTCGTTCAATCACTGGTCAATGCTATTTTGAAGAAGTGTGCAACATTTCAATAAGATTGGTGCATTCGTTTTTTAAATCGTATCCACCGACTACAAAAATAGTGTTTGAGAAAAATGCGATACACCTGCGTCGCTCCCGGCCGATCTTTCCCAAAGGGGGAAATTCCCAAAGGCTCTCTCTGGTAGACTTTTACTCCGATTGACTTAAAACTTTGGGAGCATTTTCTAGACATATTGTACTATTAGATAATAAAATTAAAAAAAAATCGTTTTTTTAAATATTCAGACCCTCGTAATCCCTTAACTATCCGTACCCAAAATCAACGATTCGTTTGAAAACATTTTCATTATCGTCCTCAAAGTGGCCAGGATATAACGCATTTCAAACACCCTTTCCTCAGATAGTATATGTACATTTTTGTGTCGTGTTACAAAAGTTGAAAAGATTTTGTTCAAACGAACTATGATAACATATGAATAAACGAGGCTGAAAAAAATGATTTCAAGTTATAATCTTCATTATATTATGACTTAATTATAATCTTAATTATATTACAACTTAATTTTAATCTTGATTGCTTCATAACTCAATTGTAATCTTAATTATATTCTAACTCAATTATGATCTTAATTATATTACAACTTAATTATAATCTTAATTATACCTGGATTTTTAAATTCATTTTTTTGAAAAAAAAAAAAAAAAAAGATTTGCCTGGCTTGAAAGAGCTTTCAATGAAAAAAAGCAACACGCAATAATTATTTTCAATCGCAAATTAAATATAAAATGAGCTCGCTTCATTTTACATCTCCTCTTTCAAAAACTCACCTTTTCTTATGAATTTATTCGTTTACCGTCAAATGAAGATTAATTGTTGCCCACGAAAATAACAATGTAGGGATGTAAGGAAATAAATTTATGAATGTAGGTTTGAAAGTACCATACGCATAAAGACGAAAGCCTATAGCGAGATCTGCGTTATATCCGAAGAGGGTTTAACGCACCCTAAAATTTCACGTACGATATCGATTTCTGCGCGAGTCCCTTGGAGCGGTCGTGACGAGCGCAGGCGTCGTTTTTCAGAGTATGGCGTCATGACACCCCACTCTCGGGTGGGCGAAACGCCAAGGCAATTGTGGCGCATCGTCGTAACTCCGGCAGAGTTCTCGTGGTGTTGGCCTGTGGCTTTCGGCATTTTGGAAAGATAAATAAACAAAATGCTTCAATGTCATTGACGAGGATTCGTGTGAAGTGGAACGAGAAGGAGTGGAAACATGTCGACCGGAAGTATTCGGGTCGCCGTGACAATATTACTCTTGGTTGCGTCCGTCTCGTTGTCTGGTGGTGAGGGCCTATTTTATTTTTGTCGCTCACCTTGCACGTGACGTTTGACACGTCAATGTCAAAGGAGCAGGAATTATTAATTTCTCGTTACCTTGGCCTGCCACCTGCGACAAAAAGTAATCCCACCTTAATCCACACTCATTTTTCCTTGCGTTGTATTCCATTGATGTGGTCATTGACATGTCTTCATCACCGTCGACACGTGTTCGAATTCTCGAGTTCGCGACTCATTCATATCTTGCTGTATTTTTTTGCGTCTCTGGCTCCTTGGGATGCGGAGAGAAAATTGGAAGGAAAAGTGGTGTTGACGTTTGCATAATTAAGACCGTGTGAACGTCTGTTTTTAAAATGATTTTTTTGGGAATTACAGTTAAAGATATTGTTTAATCTACAGTATTTCATAGTTATGTTTATACATGATTGAAGTAGCAGTTAAAAAAATTTCAAAGCATTGTATTCGAAATTGTACATGATATTTGATGTTCATGATATGTCATCATCATGACATCATGATCAATGATTTTCAAAAATTCATCTTGGTTACGAGTGTAATTATCGTTAGATCCTTTAATTTAAAAAAAATTGGATAAATTCACGACTTGGCGCCGTTTTGAAGAGAGTATTCTGATTTTTACAATCAAATTTTAACCTTTTTCGACTCGGAAAAATAGTAATTATAAAGCAATCGAAAAAATGGAGGGCCGAACAATAACTACACTGACAAAGAATAGAATTTAACCCTTACTAGTCATCGGGGGGTGAATCAACCCCAGCCGTTTTTCGACCTGCGATACATTCCAGAATTTTTTTTGGACCTTTTTTTTTATATTAAAAATTACACGACTTGAAAAAAATCGACATGGTCTTAGACACAAGGGTTGAAAACGCATTGTAGTATTTTTTTCAATTTTTCAATTATTTATCATTCTCCAAAGTGAAAGGGGTGGATTACACCCCCAATGACTATTATGTCAGAATCTGGAGGTGTGATTGACAAGGGTTAAACAAATCGTTTATTTCAGATGACAAGGACGGCCGCAATCACAACGTCCGATGTTAAAAAATTTCGCGACATGACCAACATCAAATATCATGTACAATTTCGAATAAAATGTTTTGAAAAAATTTTACATGTTGCTCCAAACATGTATAAATATAACTGTGAAATACTATTTAGCATTGTAGATTTAACCGTTTGTCTAAATTTAATCCTCAAAAATCCACCTTGGGTGTTTACAATAGAATACGGTCTTAAAACGCAACGGAACTTTTATTTGGATTTTATATTCCTTTTTCGTCATTACTATAGAAGATCTTTTTTGATATATCGATATTGTAGATCGCTAAATAAATATCTGAAAAATGGTCGAGGGCTTTTCTTAACCAAAATCTGGCAAAAGAAATTGGAGGCAAGCTTCAACCTCATAAGAAAAATCACTCATTGAATTTGAGGGTAATAGAATTATGTTCGATTCGAAGGTCAACTGATGTCGAAGGAACATCGAACTCACGCGGCTTCGGAACGAGCCAACGATCTCTGGTGTTACCAATGCAACACGATGGAGGACGAGGGTCGCTGTGACGACTTGGCCGGCAATGACAGCTCCCTGATGACCAAGTGCAAAGACGACAAGAGAATATGCATCGTGAGCACTTTTTTGCTGTATAGCTTTTTTCTTTAACGTGAGTCAACGTTCTTCGACTCGCAGTTGGTTCTCGGGACGGTGGAATTTTGAGAATGATCCGTGGACTGATCTCCGAGAAGACAGGGTCTGAAATAAGTCGAATCACGCGATTATACTTCGTGCTGATTCATCCGTAAAAGCGAGGCGATTAATTTGGAATTTGTCAGGCGCTGGCGATTAATTTTTTTTTTAATGGAACGTTTTTCTACGGTTTATTCATTTTTTGCTCAGTGAATCTGAATATATTTTCTTTCATCTAATTTTGTCGTTTTCTGTTGTTGCCAATTTGTCTTTTTGATCACAAGATCGGCAGCAAAATAAGTTTTGCAATGGACTTCTGAGTCCAAGTCTGAATGTACTTTCGTCGTTGTGCTCCAATCGAAATTAAAAAAAATAATTTCTCGGGTTTGTACCTAGGAATGGATAGAATCATTTATATGAATTTTAATCTGGGGGAGGCGCCTTATTGATGAATACTAATTGCGAATTTTTTCAGACGCAGATACGTCCAATAAAAGTTTAACTTCAAAGTTTGCATGAGATTCACTACATCGTTTTCGAGATGGAAAAAAGATCTGAGAAGTTTAGGACCGTTTCGTACGTAACATCGGAACCGGTTGATGGTGTCTGAAAATTACCTGACATTAAAATTCATTAATAAAACATATTAATTATTTGAAAAGTACGAATATTTTATTTAATGTTGGTGTCTCAAAATTACATGACATTAAAATTCATTAATAAAACATATTAATTATTTGAAAAGTACGAATATTTTATTTTTAATATAAGGTACAGACATAGAGGTTATGTGCGGAACACAATATCCGATAAACGGCCGCCTCGTCCCTGTTTGCAAACGTTCACTCTTCTGACGAAATTTTCAATACCATTTTGGCATATTTGCGGACTAATTTCATTAATGGTGGGTCCAATTGATTCTTTGAGCCCCAGAATGGTCTGTGGATCATTGGCATACACTTTACCTTGCAGAAAACCCCGATAGCGTTAAATCGCACGATATTGGTGGCCAATTTACATCGTCGCATTGCGAGATAACACGACTATGAAACTTCGTCTGCAATAACTGCATTGTTTCGCCCGCAGTGTGGCAGGTTGCGCCATTTTGTTGAAAGAATATGTCTTCCAAGCTCATGCCGTTAATGCCACTTATCGGATATTGTATTCCACACATAACCTCCAAGTTATGTGTGGAGTTTTATTGATAAATTTAAATGTCAGGCTATTTTATGACACCCACTATTTCATGCTGACATTCAATGCGCTCTTTGACAATAAAATTCCAGCTCAATTCGCGATTTCACATAAGAAACTGTGCTAAATTTTCTCGATTTTTTTTCTTCTCGATAACTATGTACTGGAATGTACGAGAACTTTGAAGTTGAACTGTTATTGGACGTATCTTTGAAAATAGCAACCTTCGAACGCTAAACCGAGTTCAAATTGAATCGATACTATTGATTATATAGTATTGATCATAGGTTTCGTTGCATTTAAAAAGTATCGTAACGTAGATACATTTTCTCACAATGCTGAAAATTTAGCGAGGCCGAGAATATAAAAAAGCTCCAAAAGTTGCAAAATTTAATAATTACACAGCTTAACAGCCAATTTGGTGCCGAAAAACTCTATATTTATTTCTAAATCTTATCTCTATACTGATTCTACTTCAAACCTTAATATTGATGTTCTACGTTTAAAAAAACGGAAATAGACCGTTTGTTTAAATGAAATAAAATTTTATTGAAAAATTGAAGTTTTGTTAAATATTTTTACATTGAGTGAGCTCCTATTTCGTGATTTTCCTGAGTTATACTTGTCGAGGCAGTCGCCCATCAAACTCCAAACGTAATCAGCCATCATGTGTATGTGTCCCATCTTCCCTGATACCTATCTTCCACTATTTTTATATCTTGGTGGAAGCGTTCTCCTTACTTTTCTATGAAGGAGCTGAGATTTTTCGTGAATTTGCCTTGATCCTCTATTTCAATCCCGAAATGAGAAGAAAAAAAAACACTTTTCGCGAAATCTGTAACCGCTTTTCTATTTTTTTATAACATACTCTCCGCATGTATAACAAAATGTATTAAGATAGTTCGAACAAGCTCGTGTACGCTTTGCCTACCATCGACATATCACTGAATTAGTTCATCACAGCAAATAAAATATTTTTTTATCGCCTAAATGAACTGCTTATTACACTCACTATGAATTAAAACTCAGTTGGAAACCCCTTTTTTACTTGTATGATAATACAAGTAAGAAAAAACACGAAAAAAAGTAATAATGTTCATCTGAAATATAATTAGGTAAAATGAGTCGAAACGTCAATGAAAATATTTTTCAACAATATTAGCCCCGTTAACGAAATATTAATATTTATATATAATATAAATGTAACGAATATAAAAAGAACATCGTTGTTATACACGATAAAAAAAAGATCATTAATAATTACGATCGAAATTCTCAGTTTTCAACTTACGGGAGGAAATCCCTCTAGACGCCCGAAAAAGAGTCATTTTTCATGCACTTTTTTAAAAGTGATAAAATAACATTATTGGAAGGATATCCCTATAAAAATATTTAAAAGTAAAAAATTAAAAATGAAGTAGTCTTTGTAATCAAATTTTCACATTTTTGACCATTTTCTCTACAGTGTTTGCCCCAAAAAGTAATTTATTTACACGATAACCTTAAAAATTTAGGTGTATCCTTCCAATAATGTTATAGTGAGAAACCTCTCCAAATTTTAGATCGATCAATCACTTTTTGAGCTATAACATGAGCAGTTTTTTAAAAGACGCCCAATGGAATATCTTATAACGCCGCCATTTGGTTTCGTTTGGAAAGAATTTTTTTTCAACACTTGAAAGTTGTAATAAGATAATGTAAAAATTTTAAAACGATGCGATTATTTTGTCACCTTTAAATAAATTTACGAAAGACGGGTCATTTTCGGGCGTCTAAAGGGATTTCCCCCCTTAAAAAATAGAGTGCGACAGAACGAATCACGAAACACGATCGTGAGATAATTCTCGTGTAATCGTGTGACTCTGTATGGTGTAGGTGAAGAGATTTTCGTTCACAACGAGTACGGAGAATTCGACATCGGAGCCGATGATGTGGTCACTGGAACGCAATTGCACGAACAAATGCGAGCCTGGCTGCATAGTCATCGGGGAACGCACGAAATTGTACGCTTGCACGGCGTGCTGCGAAAAGTCTTTGTGCAACACGGGCAAAGGCACCGCCACCGATCTCAACGGTCGAGAGATCGGCTTTTTTCTCGCCCTTATACTTCAAGCCGTACTTACCGTTACTCTATACCCTTCGTGATACCGCTAATAAAGTACAATTTTTTTATTTTATTTTCTTATATTTCCCGCCTTATTTATTATTGGACAAAAAGGAAATATACGCTAAAACGTTATTGCATCTTAATGTCCGGCGAAATTTTGTACAATGTTTTTTTTTGCATTTTTCGTGTGCGGGTTTTTTAATTGTTTATTTTTAAATACAACAAACTGCCTGTCGTTCGTATCAATGTATAAACGGAGATGAAAATTGTGATGGATATGGAAAAAATATTGTTTTGATACTAAATATATTTATTTAATTTGAGTCTTTTATATTGAACTACATTAAATTATTTTCTATTATATGTGAATACTTTATCGAAATAGTTATATTTTTCACCTATCATTTTATTGTTTTCGATTTCCTTTTTAGGGGCAACTGGAGAGTGGGAATAACTGTTAGGTCGAATGAGAGTTAATTATCGATTCATGAGTTGATGAGTTAATTATTGAGTGACGATTGTTGTGGAACGGTGATAATTATATTTGTTAAAAATAAATAAATATTAAATGTCGTTTGGAAAAATGATTATTATATTTGTTGCATTATGGAAGGACACCACTGTGACGGGTCGAAAAAGACACTTTTTTTTCCAAATTTTTTCTGTCTACTGGATTATTTATTTAGGATTTGGAAAAAAGCATGTTATTAAGCATGCATTGAACTTATGTCGTGTGGGTTTTTATTTAAAATGTTGTCAAAATAACTAAGTTATTAGAGCCTCTGTATGAAAAATATGGTCCAACGACCGGATCAATAACTTGACAATAGTTGGTGTTTAAAATAAAAATAAAGTTTTATAATCTATTTAAATGTAGTTCTTGTTATACGTGGCCCATTTTCGAAAAAAATCACAAAATTGTTGGTGTTCAGATAAAAGTGTAATTTTGGCGAAATTATTACGTATATTCGGGGGCTTAAAAAATATTTAAGAAAAAAGCTACGTACAACGACAGCTACTGCAATGACGGAAATTTTTGTTTTTTGAGGTTGAAAATCGGACAATTATAGCTAGAGTTATTATTCCGGCCAGGTCGAGAAAAGTCGTTGCGAAAAAAAGGCAATCGTCTGTAACTTGGTCTATTTTCAATACTTCAGCTTGAATTTTTTTCACATATGCTTGAATATGCATACTTTGAGTAAATGCAACAAAAAATCGATTTTTTATACCCGTCACAGTTGTGTCTCGCCTTATGAACATTGTCTGTACAAAAATATGGAGCTCTAATAATCCGTTGAAATTGTTTTTGTTAAATCAATAATATTTGCTATCGAATGGCTTGACCTTTCGACGAGTAACTTCTAAAGAAAATATTTTACAAATGTATCATCGTTTACCTGCATAATAAAAATGTTTAAAAACCCGTCAAGAAATACGATCGTTGAATCACTGACAGTGAATTTATTAAAATGAATCAAATTATAATTAGCAAATCGTTAAAATTTACGACAGAGTTGCATTTCGATGTACACAGCCATTTTATCCTTCAGTGTTTATCGTGAATAGAGAATTCTGTTTCACTCAGTCGTAATCCAATTTTCGTAAACAATTAAACGAGCAAGTTGTACCATTTCGATCGATGTTAAATTATTCATATTAAATTTATACCACCGTGCAGAATAATTATACTCGTAAATGAATTACTGATCATTTTCCTATTATCGAATTATCGTAAAATCGATTCGTGATGTTGGACGTTGTATCCGATGATAATTTCCGTGGAAGGTCGAAACTAACTTTATAAATAATTCCGTACGCTCCCAGTGATTTTTCATTCCCCGTAACCACAGCCAGTGCACGAAAACGCCGTGCGCACACACACGCATACCCATTTAGAACACTCTCAGGTCACACAGATGTATCGGATCTATATAAAACATTTCCGCAGTGTTCCCCGAATACGTTTAACGAGTTCGAGGAGGTCGGGATATTTCTCTCGTACCCATATTCTCCGTTAGCACACCCGTTTCGTGGGCGAGGAGTAATCACACTGGGCTCTTCGGGACTATCTATAGAGCACGGTCGCGCATATATATAAATATATATATGTGTGTGTGTGTGTGTGTGTGTGTGTGTGTGTGTGTGTTCATCATATATATATATGAACCTATTTATCAGCCACTCAGAGACGAGAGGGCGTACCTCACATAATTGTCGATTCAACATAGAGCAAGAAAGGCTATTAGTAAATAACTGGTTGCGCTCTATCTTTTTGAAAATTTTAATTCTCAAATATTAATTGTAAATTCTGAAAGTTAAAATTGTAAATTTCAAAAGGTGTAATCTCGCTGCAAAGATCGAAAATCTTCTTAAAAATTGTAAACTGAAGCTATCAAACAATTTGTCAGTTCAGAATTTGCGAAAATATTTCTATACCCAATTGGAGAACCAAATAAAATTTTGTAAATTTCTAAACTAATCTGAATATGTTTCTAAACCATCTTATAAAAAAAATGTAATTTTCAAATTGTAAATTTAATAATTTCAAATTGCGTTTTTCAACGAATATATTCAAAATCTTTTTGAAAATTGTAAACTCAAGCAGTCCACACAATTTGGCAGTTCAGAATTTTTACGATTCCTGTACCTAACGGAAAATTAAATGAAATTTAGTAACTTTCCGAACTTAGTGTTTCTATACCATCTTTTTGAAAATTGTAATTGTTATATTGTAAGTATTCATATTTCAAATTGTAATTTTCATCGTAAATATTTAAAATCTTTTAAAAATTATAAAGTAAAGCCAAATTGTGCGAATTGCTTTAATTTACAATTTTCAAAAAGATTTCTGTACCTAACGGAAAATTGAATTAAATTCAGTGAAGATTTAGTATATTCAGTAATCAATAATGATTAAAAATTAAAAATCGCTCTAAAATAATTTTCGAAAGAAACAACAAAATTACGCTGTAATCGTTTCAGTTTGAAAAAACAACTTTTATAGTTCCGCAAAATAAATACCATTGTTTTTATGCCAAATTAACGATCATCCTGAAAAACGTCGAACATTTTAATTTAAAAAAAAACATAAAACGTAAGTTATCGATTCATGATTCATTGATATAATGGGTCAATCATTGAGTGACGAACATTTCGGAGTCATGATAGTTACATTTTTTAATTGAAATAAATGTTAAATATCGTTTGGAAAAATGATTATTATCTAATTGGACTATGAATATTGTCCGTAAAGAAATATGGATTTTTTTCCAATTCTTCGAAATTATCATTGTGAGATTAATAATAATTCCTATTGAATGACTTCGCGATGATTAATTTCCAAGAAAATATTTGACAAACGCATCACAGAAATTGTCGACAATTGAAGATTCAATATCCAGAATTAGTGTCACAAACGATTCTTAATTCAAATCAAGGAGTTCGGAGCAGTCCGTGAATGACGGATCATGAATTTTTTTTTCTACGAATGTCAGAAAATGTATGCAAGGTATAGATTCATTCTGTAGATGCTACTTTTTCATAACATTTATATACAATTCACGAGCAAAATTATGCATTTTTACATTTTTATGAATAAAAATGAATAAGACAAACTTTCGTGTTGCTACCAACTTGAAAGAGTAAAACATTATCGATGATTATTATGAAAAAAACTGCGTAGTTCGAGTAATTTATAATTTCGCCTATTTATATTTATGTTACGAAATTATTGATTATTACCATTAATTAACATTAACTGTTGCGGAAATACTGCAACTTCGCGGACATTCGGGTTGGTAGCAATACCCTTCATTCACCAGCCAAGATTCGTAATCTTTCATCAAACCTTGCTGGTTCAATATTGAATATGTATGGTTTACGATGGGCAAAATGTTTTTTTTTTCTAAATGTTTACGAACGTTTAGTTTGCGTTAATCTGTTGTGAGAAATCGTTTACCTTGGTGCTAAATATCCAGAAAAATAGCACCACCCGTAGCCTGAACGTCGTGCCCATCGAACCGCACGTAAAATTGCATACATCAAACAATTTTTTATCGCCGTTGTTCTCAGGTGAAAAAATTTCAAAAAATTCATTAACACTCAGTATAGTCTTGACGATAACATATATTTCTTTTTCAAATGTCGTACTGTACCTAACGCTCCAACCTCCTCAATATTACACCAACATCAAAACATCAATTCCCAATAACATCGCGACAACTCCTTCTGGATAGCTTCCGATAAAAATGGCGTCCATCCCCGAATCGGAATTCGTCCGGATCAAGTGTAAAAGCCAAGGGAAAGTGCGTGAATACGTTATCCATAATATGACTTTGATGAAACATACTCTCCCGTACGTTATACCGTGGTTGGAGGGGAAGTGATGCTCTCGAGAATTCCGTGGCTACATCGGCTGGTGTATAGTGTAACACACTGTGTGTGCTTTAAACGTGGGTGCGCTGTTCTCGTCGCATAGCACACGGACACAAAGCCGCCGTTATTTAGAAGCTGGCAGACGTGGCTTTTTCTTCTTCTTCTTCTTTTAGGTCTTCGTCTTCTCTTCGTCTTCTTCGTGCCGACTTGTCGACTCGTAGCCATGTCCCGAGTCTGTCCTCGATACATACATCCACCCATACACACACACACACACACACACACATACATATACCCACTTTTATAAATATATAACTATACAGGAGAAGAGGGCACTCGATCTCGGTCTCCCATGTGGCTGGCAGTTGCATTTGGTATGGCTGTCCCGACGCGTGCGGCGTCGGTTCAATTAAACGATGCACGTTAATTCAGTGCGCGAACAACGCGAAGCTCACCGAGCCAAAATAAGCTTCACGCGCAACGTCAACAATTTTCTACCTGACGTTTCTTGATGCGAGCCAAAAACGACCCAAAAGTAGTGCAAAATTTCGTTAATCGTTCGATCCCATTGTCAAGTGTAAAATAGAACATCAATTGTCATCTTCTTCTTTTCCCATTTCAAGCACTACATCCATGCAATTATAATTGCTAATTATAATTATAAGTATTGCATTTATAAGTATAAATATATGTACATTTCCACACAGACGCGTTATAAATGTACATATGAATATTGATGACAGTACACTTGACAATTGATGCAAAATGATGCTTCCACGTATCCACGAGCTCTTGGTATTAATAACGACCCTGGTAAATAGTTCAATTAGCGACGAATTCGCGAATGCGGAAACCGAATGGACGGTAGTGCGCGAGTTCGTTGATCCCATTATTGTTTCACGTGGTTACACCGAGCGTGAAAAAAGATCGACCCTCGAATACGAGGTGGCGACTTTCGCGGATCCGTTGATCGTATCGATCGGCAATTGGACGTTGATAACGATGAGAAACGAGGATCTCACTTTGTCGCCAAAATTTGAGATCCATTGGGTTCGCGGGGGAAGCCCCTTGGGGCGGGGGAAAAAAAATTCCTCGCCGCGGCACTATTCCGCGTGTGACGTTCGCCAAGGCCGTGTCGTCGATGACGACCAGTCAATCGTCGCCCTAACTGTCTGCCACGACGAGTTTTACGTCATGATTCGCTCGCGTGATCTCGTCTTTTACGTTAGTCCCGTTCACGACGGTCGTCACGTTCTCGAGCGATCGAAATTCCCCGACGACGCGGACGTTGACACCCGGCAATCCTCGTACGAGCCTCCTCCTCGTGCTCACGATGAATCACCCCAAAATCACCGAGCTCGCTCTATGGCGCGAATATTGCGTGGGTCGCGCGATTATTACGTCGCTTCCGCCTCGAATCACGGAGGGAAGAGAGATCCTGATTATTCGAGAGATTCACGGCGATTGTCAGTGGGAAGGAACGTGAGCGTCGAAACGTTGAGAAAAAAACGCGCGATCGGCGCTTGCGTCAATAAAGCCTTTTACAATTTGACCGGCGACACGTTCGACATCGGGACCGACGCGAGGCCCGTCAACGTCGAAGAACTCGGAGGAAAGTTCGATAACGGGGGCCTCGAGGACGATCACGCGAAGACCGAGAGAGAAACGGAACAGAATGACACCGTCGGGCAAGACACCGCGGGCGAAAACGACGACGAGAATGTCGGCTATTTTTTCGATCGCACGTGGGAAAAAGCCAAACTGCCCAGTGAGTTGAGACATTTGTTGTTGGAACGTTTGATTTCTTTTAAGCGAGAAGAAACGTGTCATTCGGTGTATAGTATGATAAAATTACTGATTATGACAATATAATTTCATTATATTTAAATGATGATATACTTACTATATTAATATAGCCGATGTATATATATTTTCAATGAATGTTGATAAAAAATGTTGATGTTGATAAAATAATATACAAACAAATCGCATGTAATAAGATATTAATGAAAAAATTGCTATATACATATATATGTAGATATATATACACATTCGTTTTTTATTAACATCAGCATTGATTTTTCTCATTAACATCATAAGCGTGAAAAAATAAAATGCTGATGATAAAATAATATGTCATAAGATATCAATAAAAAAAGAATGGGTGCATATATGTATATACACACACACACACTATTTGTTTATGTTGATTATAGTAGAGAGATATAGAGATACAATTGATAAAGTTGATAGAATAATATGCAATAGGATGTTATTCAAAAAAATTATGCGTGCATATATATATATATATATATATATATATATGTGTGTGTGTGTATATATAAGCGGGTAAAAAGTAACTATACACATCGTATTTTTCAAATTATTCTTCAAACAAAGGCTTTATGAAGTTTCTGTGTTCGATAGCTTATCCTGAATGTACATGGTGTGGATTTACAAAAATCTTTGGAAACGCGATAAAAAAATAAAGCAAAATTAACAACAGTTTAGTGTGAGATGTACAAATTTTTTTTTACAAACTGTATATATGTACCCATTATTTACTTTTGTTGCCACCTTATTATATATTCTTTTATTATCGTTAGCATTTATATTTTTATGCTACTGATGTATATATGTATATATACATAGATGTGTGTGTGTGTGTTTATATATATATATATATATACACACTGGATATAGTAATACAGTCAGTATATTAAAAGTATAATAAGATAGTTTCATATTATTTTATCACCAGTAGCATAACTGATATTCCGAGATTGATGATATTCTAATAAGACTTATTATAATATCTGCCCATTGAGTGCTGGTTCCTCTTAGAAAGAATTTTCTCACATAGAAAGATAATTCATATTCTGAAAAAAAAATCTAAAACCTCGACTATTATCGATATTTATATCACGTCCACTAACAGTAAGGGACACTTCCAAAAAGCTCCTAAGTACGGTTAAACAAATGATAAACGTCTATGCACAGGGAGAAAAATAATCGGTAAGGAATTGCCACCCCGATGGTTGGAGCTCGGCATAGCGATCGATTACTCCGTAATCAATTTCCATGGGCACCGAGTTCAGCAGTACGTTCTCGCCCTGTTGAATATTGTAAGTAACGTTTATAAACGAATAGTTCGGTCTTTCGAGTTGAACCGAACGCATTATTCTTCATTTCGTTTTTAAGGGGGGAGATACCTTTGGGCGAGGAAAAAATCGCTGATTTCCATGATTTTTTTCAAAAGAAAAGATTTCTTCACCTTTTTTGAAACTTAGGGTATGTTTTATTACTACTTTTGGCTATTACATGGTATTTAAAAAAAAATGATCAAACATTAAAAATGACGGTGGTATGGCACGGTCTTCTAAATGGGTTGCGGCGGACGTGCCAGACGGCGTGACGCGTAGGGTCGGCGGGATAAGTCTGAAATAACACCACTGAAGATATTTCTTCCATTAACACTCATACGCAGAATATGAATAAAGAAAAAAGGAGGAATATCGGAAATCGATGAAATGATACGCTTTGAAACAAAAAGATTGAATTTTCCGAAAAAAAATTGCTACATTTTGTAATAAAAAATAGTTTTTTTTTAATTTTCAAAAACATTTAGGGTCATATTTTAGACAATAAGGTTAGAACGATTTATACTAAATTTCATCACAATGGATCAATTAGTTTTTTTTTCGCGAAGTCACGTCAGTTTTGAAAATGCAGTTTAGAAAACCGTGCCGTACCTTTGCCATTCTTAAAAATTAATGAAAAAAATACCATCTAATGGCAAAAAGTAGTAATAAAACATACCGTGAGTCTCAAGAATGGTGAAGAAATCTCTACTTGAAAAAAAAAAATGATGAAAATCAGCAAATTTTTTCCTCGTCTAAAGGTATCTCTCCCCTTAATAGTTTGAGCTTTCGAAGAATTTTTCAAGTTGAGTCATTTGGTGCAGGTGAGCGCGATCTACAAGGATCCGTCGTTGGATTCGAATCTTCGTCTCGTGATCGTACGAATGATTTTTTATTCCGAAAAATCGGACGGTATGGTGAGGCAGGGTGACGCGAGAAAATCGCTGGAAAACGTCAACAAATGGAATCGAAAATTACTCTCATCCGCGGATGAGAATCACGACGTGGCTGTTTGGTTGACGAGATTGGATATCGGTGGACCGTCGGGATACGCGCCGGTTTCCGGTGCTTGCGATCCTGCGAGATCGTGCGCCCTCAATCGCGACGAAGGACTCACCAGCGCGTTCATCATAGCTCACGAAGTGGCACACATGTTCGTACCTTCGGTTTACCTTACGATGAGCTATATATGATTTTTTTTATCATGTCTTAAAGCAGAAAACCAGTTTAGATTACTCAAAAAATCAATATTTTTTTATTCCATAAATTTTTAGCCAAACTATTTAAGAATATGGTCCTAAAGTAGTATAAATAATTCATTCCTGCATTGAATTTTTTTTCGCTCATCTTTTTTCAAACGCGTTTTTCTCAATACGACTTTTTTCAATTTGTGTACACTCTAGCTCAAAAAGTTTCTAACCTATAACTTTATAAAGTGATAGTTAGTTTCTGTGTATAATTACACGCTATATGAACCTAAATTTGGGGTAATATCATTGTTTAAAGTATATTTTTTATTATAAAAAATGTTATAAAGTAATGGGAAAAATTATACCCTTTCGTTTAAATACCTATAAAAAAGAAATTTTCGTTTTTTTCGTCACAGTTAGGTTTATATGGAAGAAAAATATGTTCTCAAAGTAATCTTCAAACGGTATTGATTTCCAATGAAAACTATAGCCTCCAAAGTGTTCACAAACAGCAAAGTCTGATGGCAACTTTCAATGGCAGGTTATATGTTCCATGTTTTCAGAGGAAGTGATCGAAAAAATTAAAATATTTGTCTGAAAAAATGTATAAAATATTCTCAAAATTTGAATAAATTCTATTAATTCATTCCTTGTAGGAAAAAATCATGCAAATCACAAAAAATCGTACTCCTAAACTGGTTTCCTGCCTTAAGGGGCTATACCAGTGTGAACGCTGAAAATTCGGATGATTTTCGCGAATTTTTTGGAAGAAAAGTACTCAATTAAATGTTTCGGATAATTAAGAATATATTTGGCTATATTTGACCTATATTACATATTTTTTTCATAAAAAATATTGAGATCCAAGCGACTTATAAGCTGCCTTCGAAGGCGCAAAAAAAATCCTCCACTGCTGTCATGATTCTGACCGATTGAGTAGCTCAAACCGAAAAAGGAAAAAATGTCGTTAAACTGGAAGGTATTTCCTGTACAACGACGTAGGATTTTCGAAAAATATCCAAATCTAACAAAATGGCGTAGTTATGAAAAAAGTCTGTTTTCTTGCGTATAAAATGGTCGTTTTTTTCAATGCCAAATCGTCAATTTTCATCCAATCGAAAATATCCTACGTCATTGTAGAGTAAATATATTCAAGAGAACTCAGTTCAAATTTCAAGACAATCGGATAATTGCTCTTTGAGTTACAATGTCAGCAAATTTGAAAAATTTCATTTCGAGAAAAACGGGTTTAAATATTTAACTATCGATTTTTGCAAGATAAAATGATATTAATATAAATGACATAAATGATAATGATATTCTTGAAAGTATAAACTGTCGAAAAAGGCAAAAAAAATATCGATTTTGTGAAAGTGTCACCCTTAAAGCGAGGTGAAATAATGTTTCGCAGTCTCGGACTGACGCACGACGGCGACGAAACTGCGGGAAACACTTGCGGCGAGGAGGCATCGATGGGCAGTGTGATGGCACCGATGGTGGCCGCGACGTTTCATCGTTTCCACTGGTCCTCGTGTTCCAGACAAGAGTTCCATCGCCACGCGAAGTGAGAAACCAATCGATCGTCTATCGACCATACAGTGAGCATTAATTCGACGTTTAATTGCAGACGCTTTCAATGCCTTGACAATAAACCGAGCGACGGAAATTCCACGCACCTCGGCAGAGAAACAGCGCGGGAGACCTTCACGATGGACGAACAGTGCCGAATGGAATTTGGCGAAGGGTGAGAACGATTTTTTTTTTCAAATATACCGAGCGCGAGCTCACGATACGTACGAATATTTTCACACGTTTGTATAACGAGCGCGATCCTGTGTACGAATCGGCTTTTTTTATCGTGACTACTTTCAGATACGCCCTTTGCCGGACTTTCGAACTGCCCGGACCGT
Source organism: Ophion obscuratus (assembly GCA_964007375.1). Lineage (NCBI taxonomy): Eukaryota > Metazoa > Arthropoda > Insecta > Hymenoptera > Ichneumonidae > Ophion > Ophion obscuratus. The sequence goes on along the minus strand of OZ023312.1, from coordinate 30,389,532 downwards.
GTTCGCATTTGTGGTGCGGTCACGCGAGTGCCACTGAGGTTTGCAAAACTAAAAAGGGACCGCCGTTGGAAGGCACCGTTTGTGGAAAAAACAAGGTATCTTTTTTGGCTTATCTTTTATTTTAATCGTGGATCACTTTTTATTGGTAATGATTGTGTGGAAATCTATACTATAGTATGTTATTTTGTTGACGTGACGTAGAAAAAAATGCTATCAAACTTCTTGAGCTATACTTTAATGGTGCGCTATGAATATTTTGACAGAATCTACGAATATAAAATAACCCACGTTCATAAACGTTATAATTAATATGATATAATATAATATAATACAATATAATTATAAATATTATAATATAATATAACCAAAATGCGATGTTGGTTTATATTATAATATTTATAATTACATTGTATTATATTATATTATATCATATTAATTATAACGTTCATGAACGTGGGTTATTTTATATTCGTAGATTCTGTCAAAATATTCATAGCGCACCGTTAAAGTATAGCTAAAGAAGTTTCATAACATTTTTATTTATACGTCACGTCAACAAAATTACATTACAGTTCTAAAAAAGACACTGAATATTTTTCCTGACAGCACTTTCACGAATAACAGCGAATCATTTTTATCTGGCTATTTAAATAAGTGTGTCAAATTCCCAAGTATGCCCCTTTCTCAAAAGATATATTTTCATTTGTTTATCCACGCAAATGGTGAGGAACGATTGAAAATTGCGAAAAATTATCAAAAATCGCTCGTGCAAAATCTTACTCGAATTTTCAACTATTTCTCCTTAACTCTTCCAAAACGACGTTTGAATCTTTAAATACGGCGTTTAAATCTTCCAACACGGCGACAGGGTTTAACCCTTTCAATACACCATCAACGATCCCATAACGATGCATAACATCCCATAACGCATCCCATAACGTCCCAGCCGTAATTGCAAAATTTTTCCAGACTGGGACAGCATATGTCCCGTCAGGTGTGATAGAGTTAATATTATATTAAGGCGATACACCACTGTGACGGCGGAAAAAATCCTTTTTTTTGCCTTTACTCAAGGTATACATATTCAAGAATATGTGAAAAAAATCTTAAGCTGAAATACTGAAAATTGACCAAGGTACAGACGATTTAATGAGAGCAGGTGCGCAACGGTTTACGTATACTAAAAACGTTCAATCGCGTTTTTCTCGAAACGGCTTTTGTCGACCTGGCCGGAATCATAAATCTAGCTATAAATGTCCGATTTTCAATAAAAAAAAAAAAAATTCCGTAATTGCAGTACCTATTGTTGGGCGTAGCCTTTTTTTATTTAGTATTTTTTTTCGCCCCCGAGTAGGTAACAATTTCGCTAAAGGTTCGCTAAAGGTAAAGGAATAGGTACAAATTTCGCTAAAATTCCACATTTTTTTAACACCCTCGATTTTGTGATTTTTTTCGAAGACCGCCTACGTACGACAAAAACTGCATTAAAATGTATTATAAAACCTTCAATCTTTATTTTTGAGACTAACCATTGTCACGTAATCGATCCAGCCGTTGGACCACATTTTTAATATAGAAGCTTTATTATACCTCAATAAAGTTGCTATTTTTTTCTTTTTCATAAAAATTGACACGAAATGAGTCAAATGTACGTTTAATAACATACCTTTTTTCCAAATCCCAAATAAATAATCTGGTAGATAAAAAATCAGAAAAAACAACCTTTTTCGGCCCGTCACACTGATGACACATCCTTGATATGATACCCAAAGACTTCTTGGTCCGATGATACCCTGATAATCATATTCTAGACGTGAAGGATATCATCGTTACTACCTTAGCCGTTTCCTTCTGTATCAATTTGAACAAATATTCTTACAGCTCTAAATTAAACTACACATCTTTAGGTACATTTCATTTTCGCGCTTTCCATATTTTCAACTAATTTTTATATTCACTGCAAATTAAAATATACACCTTGAAATACATACCTTTTTACTTTCACGTGTTTCCATATTTTCAAGCAATTTTTATATTTACTCCAAATCGAAAGATACATATTGAAGTACATTTTATTTCCACGTGGATCTATATTCTCAAGTATTTTTTATATTTTCAAATAACTTCTAACTTTTCAAAATAAACAGAACTCTAAATTCAATGGCCATGATTTTTCCTATGATTCAGTGGTGTATAAACGGATACTGCGAGTTCGTGGATCGAAAGCGTTTCGGGCTGGATCGAACGACGCACAGGCCCCGCGACGGCGGCTGGAGTTCGTGGACATCCTGGGGAAAGTGTTCGAGATCGTGCGGCGTCGGAGTGCGCTTTCGTTTTCGTCAATGCAACGAGCCCACGTGAGCATAACGCGACCCGTAATTAAGGCGGAATATACATTTACAACGATAACAAAAATCAATTTCTTTTTTTGTTCTTTAAACGATAGAACTGTCTATGTAGAATATTTTCCCAAAGTTTCAAAGCGAAATTCGAAAAACTTCAAACGTTTTTCTCGAAACTACATTATCCAAATTGGCGTGCAAGATTACTAAAAAACTATTAAGCCGATTGAGTTGAGACTTGGTAGAAATATTGATAATAATGGTACCTTCTACTTGACGAGAATTGTTTTTGAAAAATTGAAAAAAAAACTACTTTTTAATCCACATTTTACAGAAATGTTGATTTTTTTTTAAATACGTGCCATTTTCGGAATTTCGCATTCTATTCATTTTAAATACCGTCACATAGAAACTATACATGTTCTAACTGAAAAAATGTTTGAACTTTTTTGTAAATCAAAGTCTACGGGAAGCCCGCGGAGACCTTGCTGTAACATTCTGCCACAGCTCCGCCATGTTGATGATGAATTAATTTAAAAAAAATTGTTTTGTACACTTAAATATACTATTAAAAAATACCTAAAGGTAGAATAATTATTTCTTAATTTGAAAAATCCCTCAATATTGCTAATTTTTTTCAGTCTAAATGTATATCCCGTCTTAAAGTCAATATATAAAATAATAGCTAGAGAAAAGCAAAAACAACGAAAAATTAAACGGTGAATTAATTTAATCGATCAAAGCTCATTGCAATCTTAGTCCGGCCTACGGTGGAAAATATTGCGATGGGAACAGCGAAGATTTCACGACTTGCGAACAGGCCAATTGTTCCGTTCAGGTGGATCTGAGACAACAGCAGTGTCTGAGACTCCCCACGCTGGTTGGCCTACAAGAAAAGTCACCGAAATTCTCCATGACTTGGCTGCCTCACGAGCCCGACGAGGAACACCTGAAATGTCGTATCTCGTGCAGATCCGCCGAGACTGGTGAGATTTTTCTCAGTCAGGAGTCTCTCAATGACGGCACGCCCTGTTCGTACGGTGCAAAAGATATTTGCGTTCAGGTTTGTCGATGATATATCTATTTTTGCACCGCCTACTGTACAGTCGAAATCATTTGATAAGCGAACGCGCCAATCTCAATTGTTGCCCTTAAATTTTTTAATTCAATAAAATCTGTCCTTAATTTCGTGGAATCCCGATATAATTTGTTGGCCTTTGGTGACGACCGTGACGGACCGAAAGGGTCGTTTTTCCGATTTTTTTTCTTTACTAAATTATTTATTTGGCATTTGGAAAAAAAGGTATGTTATTAAGCAAACATTGAACTTATTTCGGGTAAATTTTTATTTAAAAAAATAGAAAATTGGCATCGTTATTGAGGTATATAGAGCCTCTGTATAGAAAATTTGGTCCAACAGCCGGATCGCTAACTTGACTATTAGTACAGTCGTGCTGTCGCTGAAAAAGCCCGGAATCGGAGAAAATTAGAAGAAGGCTAGTTTCTTGACAGGTGTTTTTGTAGGTGCCGCGGGTGCTAAATTCAAGTTTGCCTAAAAATCGGGGTGTAGGGTTCTTTTTTAGGGGATGAAAGGAGAAGGGGGTGGATTAATGCCAAACTACAACCCCTAGGAGGTCGGCGCCGTGAGACAAAATGTTCAGAAAAATCCCGGCTTTAGTTTTGTCCACAGCGCCGAAGTTGTCGCAGTTCATTTTGGGGGTGAAAAAGTGGGGTGAAATTTTGAAAAATCAGTTTTAATTCAATAACTCTTTTTAAAAAAATCGTACACTTTTTGTTCAAATGGGAACGTCGTAGCCCTTGAAAAGACGCGTCGATCGAGTACTTAATCATCACTCTCCGATAATATCTTCACGCCCAAAAAAGTTGTTAAAAACAAACAAAAAAATTGTTTATTGAATAACTCAATAAAAATCGGTTTTTCGGGTATGGTTCAAACGCACGAAATGTAGAGAATAATTTTTTCCATATTTTCGTTCCTATGGACCACCCTTGAATTTGTATTTTTCAACCCCTCTCGGGGGTTGAACATTCAAAATGAAATTCTGGGAAAACTATTGACCGCGCGAATTAGCCGGCATGGAAGAATTTGTAGCTTGAACCCTCAGCTACATTTTTGTCCAAAGCGCCAAACTCGTATCTCTTTAGTTTCGGTCAATAGTTTTCCCAGAATTTCATTTTGAATTTTCAACCTCCGAGAGGGGTTCGAAAATGCAAAATTCAAGGGTTGTCCATAGGAACGAAAATATAGAGAAAATTATTCTCTACATTTCGTAAATTTGAACCATCCCCGAAAAATCGATGGTTTTTCAGTTATTCAATAAACAATTTTTTTGTTAATTCTTCAACAATTCTTTTGGGGGTGAAGATATTATTGGAGAGGGTTGATCGAATACTCGATCGACGTGTCTTTTCAAGGGCTACAACGTTTCCATTTGAACAAAAATTGTATGAATTTATCCTAAACAGTTATCGAATGAAAGCTGATTTTTTTTAATTTCACCCCACTTTTTCACCCCCAAAATGAATTTCCACGACTTCGGCGCTATGAACAAAAATAAAACCCGGATTTTTCTGAATATTTTGTCTCCCGGCGCCAACCTTGTGGGGGTTGTCGTTTGGAATTAATCCACCCCCAACCCCTAAAAAAACCCTACACCCCTACTTTTAGGCAAACTTTGTTTTAACACCCGTGGCACCTACAAAATCACCAGTCAAAAAACTAGCCTTCTTCTAATTTTTTCCGATTCCAATATACAGCACGACTGTACTATATGGTGAGTCTGAAAAATAAAAATGAAAAAGTTTCACAATCTATACAAATGTAGTTCTCGTTGTACATAGGCGTTTTCCGAAGAACAAAAATCTCAGAAAATGGCGAGTATTCAAAAAAGTGTAATTTTAGCGAATTTTTTTACATATATCCGCGAGCTGAAAAAATACAAATTAAAAAATAAAAGACTATGTGCAACAATAGCTACGTATATTACGGAAATCGGGATTTAAAAAAATGGAAAATCGGACAATTCCAGTTAGAGTTATAACACCGGTCAGATCGAGAAAAACACGATTGAAAGTTTTAGTATACGTAAATATTAATTTGTTAAACGTAACTTGGTGAATTTTCAATATTTTAACGTTAACATTTTTTCACTTTTTTTCGAACATGTATACTTTTGGAAAATACAACTCAAAAAATCGATTATTTTACCCGTCACGGTGATGTCCCGCCTTAAAATCAGCTGTAAAAAAAGTGATGACGTTTTTTCGAATGATGCAATTGAGTTGACGATAAACGGAATTATCCGTTTTCAGGGCACGTGTCGTCGGATGGGATGCGACAATATTTTGAATTCGGAGATGAGAATTGATTCCTGCGGTGTATGCAACGGCGACGATGCAACGTGCTCGAGGATGACCAACAAGTTTAATCGGAAAATTCGTAGAGGTTCGTTGCAGCGAGAGGATGATAACGTAGTTGTGATATTCCATATACCGTCCTCCTCTCTTCCCCTGCATATGTGAACATATATACATACACATATATGGCTCTCATACGAAGGACTAACTTTCCCGTTAGGGCGAAAGTTTTGTCTTCGTGCCTCCATTCTCGGTACAGTGCAAACTTGACGATGACATCAACTGAGTCTCGAAGTGCTGACAGTGACAACTTCGCGATGGAACTCGAGAGGCCAAGTTTCGTACTCTCGAGAAGACGATGAAGCGTGGCACACGAAATTTCGATATACCGCGAAATTTTCGACACAACTTCCCCGCATATGGAATCTCGAAGTATCGAGTAATTTTCTGCTTGGAAACACTAGAGTTCTGATTGAAGATTAGGTATCAGGATCCGCGAACATTGAGGTTAATGCGTGAGGCGAAACACGCGGATTTTTTTTCAAATTTTATTTCGAGTGACTGCCATTATCAACCCTTCGTTGACGCACTTACATTTCTGCCGTTATATGGAAGAAGGCGGCATGTACAAAAAAATCGAAAATGCGTTTTTGGTACTGGTAGAATCAGTACAAAATTTTCCAATGTTCTGTATAGTACAACGCATTTTTTTTGTAGATATTTTGCCATATGACGGCAGATTTGGCCACGGTTTTGACACACTTGGTCAATTTGACCCGGATAGTACTTCATCCACCTGCCATTGACAATCCTTCGATTGGTTTTTGTTGAAAAAAACAGGGTACACTTTAAACATTTCTTAAGGGGTCTTCTCATTTTAGACACTAAAAAAGGCTATTTTCATGAATATTTTTTGACAGGTTTATATTATTGACACTGATATGAAGTTGTTACCCTTAATGAATACACTTTCGAAATACATTAATAAACAATTTTATTTATTTATTTAAGTCACTATTTACAGACGAAAATGCTAGTAAAAAAAACATCCTAAAAAAATTGTAGGTCTGCGCTGTTGATGAAATCTCGGAGATGGATCATCCGAAACAAAAAAATCACACGGTTTTAGATTTAGTATGTTAATGGCTATAGTGCATATCATATGATTTTTTATATATGCAAAAAAAACAAAATGGCGGACATTTTTCGAAAAAAACGTGTTTTTTCACTGTTTTTGGCAAAAAAAATAGTAAATATCAAATTTTAAAAATTCCTTGATGAATGGATAAAATTTCATAAGGATATAGTTGTAAAAAATATGTGGTTAAAATTTCATGACGATCGGTTCAGTAGTTTCGAAGATTTTATCAACAAGCCGTCGCAAAACGTTGTTTTGAGAAAAACGCGTCTAAAGTTTGGTTGGGATATGTAGATACATTTTAAAAAAAATTATGTATTTCTAAAGTGTATTTATTGAGTGTAACAACGTTTCTATCAATATCTATAATATAAACCCATAAAAAAACTCATGAAAATAGCCTTTTTAGCGTCTAAAGTGGTCTGCATAAATGAAATTCGAAAAGTATAAAGATGAAGTATTGTAAAAAACATTAAAAACTTAAAATTTTTGGAAACTGAGCCTTCTTTTTTAAATTCGTCCAAGTCCAAATTACTCAGAGTGTTAACGTAGGTTTAAAACCAATAAAGATAAACTCATTTAACGGGTTACAGCTAGTCGTCGAAATAAAGATGAATTTTCGTGATTTTTTTCTGGTAAAACGTTTGTACATTTTCGATTTATTTTTTTTTACATTGAAGGTTATGGTTCCAAATATATTTTACAATTTTTCCACCGCTCCTCGGAAACGCATTATCCGAAATAAAAAAATCAAACGCATTTAGTTTTAGCATGAAATTATCTAGTGATTGGACGAATGATTTAATAAAATATTTATTTACGAAAAAAAAGGCTGTAGTCCGAAGTGAAAGTATCGATTTTCAGTTTAAAAAAATGCTTTTTTGGTTTGACTTTGGTTGACAGAAAAAAATATGCAGCGAAAAAAAATCCTTCGTTCAAAGCACTGCTTTTTGATATGTCAGAAAAGCTTGTAAGATCTGAAGTTGATCAGCGTAGTAATTTTTTAGATATCGTGGTCACCGATTTTGAAAAAGTCATTTTGAGAAAAATGCGTTCAACGTTCGCCGGTTCGCGGATCCTACCTACGTCCACAACTCCTCCAGTTTTTAACGGATCGACTTTAAATTTTCAGGGAATATTTTTGCGATGTTATATTTACAGAATTCGTCGAAAGGCAAAACTCGATATTTTCGAAAATTTCTTAAATAATAAAATAAAATTTCCCTTAAAAAACTAACAGCACCTTAGTTACCACGATAGTACATTTATAGAAATGCAAAAATACTTGTTTTTTATTTCCACATCTCGGCTAGGGAAAATTTAATATTGTTCGTGATTTTCAAAATGCGAAAGTAGTAGTATTATGGAGTTTTATTTGCACAACTTTTTCGCAAAGCTTTTTACAAAACATGACAATTTCACAAGCACACTTTTCACTTATTGAAATGCGAAAGTATTTTTCTATCATAAAGAAAATCAGGTGGAAGATGGAAACGATAAATTAGAACAACCCAGAAGTAATCTATGACCTTGTAGAGCTTTTTATCCAATTAAATTTCACTCAATTCAGGGACGATGAAAGTATAAATCCTTTAGTATTATATTTTTTCCTGAAGGTCTTTCGTAAGCCCTTCTAGGCTGCTCCAATTTTTTCGTGTCACCAAATTGTTTACCGTTCCTTTGAGCCAGTGCGCCGCAACGTGGCCACCCATCCAAGTAGTGGCTCGGGCTGCTCGACCTGGGTACTTCTCGTTTTAATACATCGGTATTACGTTTCTCGAAGGTATGACAAGAGTGGCCGTAATACCGCGCATTTCGTACAACGTGAGTCTCAACGTGACGATCGCCGCGCAGTTGTCTCTGGCGCACGAAAATTTGACGTTCACCATCCGCGACAGACGGAGGCGCAGGCACGATCTGTACGATTTCGACTTATCGGGAAACGGCCAGACCCTGATAGTCGAGGGTGCAGCGTTTCGATCGCGGAGACACGGCGATGTTTATGAAATTTGGTCCAGGGGACCGTTTCACGCTGAAATCGTCGTTTCGGTAACTCTGATCTAACATCCAACCGTTTCAGGCGGGATATTCATTTAGACAGGAAAAATATAAGCAATATTGAGGGATTTTTTAAACTAAGACATAATTATTCTACAATTATCAAACTTTAGGTATACTTTAATAGTATATTTAAGTATACAAAACAATTTTTAAAAGTTAATTCAACTTCAAAATGACGGAGCTGTGGCAGAGTGTTACAGCAAGGTCGCCGCGGGAGTTGCGAATCGGCGTGCAGTCTAGCATCCCGTAGAAATATTTGCTGAAATGAAATTGCACAGTACGAAAGGGGCCATCCGATAGCGATAATAGTTTTGTTTTTGCAGGTAGAGGTACTTCGGACATTTGAAGGTCAATTCCATTTTTTTTTAAATGGATCGGTATGTTTTTTTTCTGTATCATGAAAGAGGAGCTTAAAACAAGTTCAACGACCTATAACACTAGGTCATTGAAGGTCATAGAAAGTACAGAAAGGCGATAATACTTACAGTTTCAGTAGTAAATAAAATTACTACGTTTATAGTAAGTGTTCAAAATGACGACCGATTTATCGATACTAATCTTATCATGCTTATCTTATCCTGCAAACTTATTAAAGTGTCCTTGGAACAGTGTTTATTTTCAGTGAAGTAAACCGTAAGTATTATCGCCATTTTGTACTTTCTGTACCTGTCTAAGAAATGTGTAAATGTACGTAATAACGTACGCATTGATATTGATGATAGTCATTTCGAACACTTACTATAAACGCAGTAATTTTATTTACTACCGAAACTGTAAGTACTATCGCCTTTCTGTACTTTCTATGACCTTCAATGACCTTATGTTATAGATCGTTGAACTTGTTTTAAGCTCCTCTTTCATGATACAGAAAAAAACATACCGATTCATTTAAAAAAAAAGAAGTTGACCTTCAAATGTCCGAAATACCTCCACCTGCAAAAAAACTATTATCGCTATCAGATGGCCCCTTTCGTACTGTGCAATTTCATTTGAGCAAATATTTCTGTGCACCTTATAGTTTCGAAGATATCCAACCTTATAGTTTCGAAGATATCCAACCTTATAGTTTCGAAGATATCCAAGGTGCTAATAGTTATTGATCCACCCTGTATAGTTCTATCGTTTAAAGAAAGAAAAAAAAGAAATCGATTTTTTGATCGTTGTAAATGTACACCCTGCCTCAAGGGATCATCACAGTGTAACGGGTCGAAAAATAGCTGACATTCGCGATTTTTTTTTCAATTGCTAAAACACGCTAATCAGTCTGATTTTTTAATGTCAAATCAAAGCACTCATGAAGAACAGAAAATAAATATTTAAACGTTTATTTTTATTTTTTTAACATTTTTTTTAACGATTCAAAATTTCTTCGAAAAAAGGGAGTCCTCACCGTGTACACGGTTGTGGCCGTAAATATTATCTGAAACAAAATTTGAGAAAAGATGATTAATCAGTACGGAAGCCACTATCTTGCTATGAAGGTTTTTAAAAAATCAAAATTGACAAAATAGCGCCGGTTTGGAAAAAAGTATCGAGTTTAGCCGACTTTTTCGACAGTTTTTCGTTAAAAAATCGAAAAATTTCAAAAAAAAGCTTTCATAGCAAGATGAAGAATGGCGTGAAGAATGTTATGTCGAAATTTGAGACGAACAGCCTGAAAACTCTTCCTTTGAGAGTGTACACCGTTTTGAAAAACATTTGCTGTAGCAACCGGAATAATTCGAAATTCGCCCCAAACATTTAACAGCATGTTTACAACCGTCTATACTATCGAATAATGAAGAAAGAAAAAAAAACGATTTTTTGACAATTTGACACTGTGATGATCCCTCAATTATTTTCACGTCCCAGAAACGTGCGTGGGATCTTATATCTTCGATTGCTCGAAATTCCACAGCTCGCCGTCCCGGAAGCCTCGGTAAAGAGTGGAGTCACGATTTCCGGTGTATTCCAATATATCGCCAATCGTCGGGATTCGGGCAAGAGATCGAGGTACTCGTGGACATTCGGGGGTTGGAGTGCCTGCTCGTCCAGTTGCGGGGGTGGAACACGTCGCAAGACGATCGCCTGCAAGGACGACGAGACTGGAAGAATAGTGAATAGGAAAAAATGTTCTCTTTTAACAAGACCGATGAAAAAGGTGGAGAAGTGCAACAGTTTCAGGTAAGCTTGCGACAATCCTAGGGGGAAATGTTTTTGAAATAATAATTTTTTAATTTACCCATTGTTCTCATACGATTCGATCGAATCATTTGCAGCCGATGTGACGTATTGTCAATACGAATTTTATAATAAAATTATGCTTTGGCTTGGGGCCCCAAAAAACCAGTCGATTTTCAATCGTTTCCTGGGATGAGAGTATTGGTATAACGATATCGAGATTTTAGAAACAATTTAGAAAGAATTTTAGGACCTAGAAACGATAGAAACAATTTGGAAACAATACATAGCCCCGTTGAGTTTGAGTATTTTTTTTCAATTGAAAAATATTCATAAACAAGGAAGTTATTATTTAAACAAAGTGCCGAAGTTAAAATAAAATGATGTACTTTCAGTATAATAATAGAACTTTCGAATGATCGAATACTTTTTGAAATTTTTGAAATTACGTTATTGGCAAGCCGTAGAAAAAGAACGTTTGATTTTCGATCGAAGGAAACAACTTTAATAATTAGTTATTAACAAATAGCTAAACAGGTAAGAAAAATCATCGGGTCATACGATAGAAATTGTTATAAACTCTGCTCTGTCCGAGTTTGCAGTGAATCGGACGAATACATTTTTAGATGCGAATTGCACCGTTTCGTAAAAAAATTTCGAGAAAAATGCAAAACAAGGGGTAGATAGCAGCGGGGCTGTTCACCGTAGTGCATTCACCCTTCACACAAAATCTTCACAGCTGGCTCAATTTTCATGATTCCTACGAAATCTTTATTGCAAATGAATTCAATATCCTGGGCTACAAAAGTACGTAATGAGAAGAAATAATATTTTTGATATTTCAAGCTTATGCCACCCACTTAATTCCACGATGCAAGGCAAGAAAATTCATTATATCTTCCTGCCAGATGCCGATCTGCCAATTACAATTGACACGTACACTGACAAGGAACATCACTTAAGTGTCCGCCGACGATTTTGTCGAAACTCATATATGTGATAAAGCATTGAAAACTATTAAAAACGATTTTAAGGGAGGAAACCACCCCTCTAAGAAAGGCGCAGGGGTGGTTTTGCAGTTTCACCCACAAGCAGTCCACCGATCTGAATGGAACAAAAATTAAAATTCTTCTAATGTAAAGCAATGAAAAATTCACTAGAGGATATTTTTAAAAAATTGTATTAAGGGGGTGACGTTCCTTTCTTTGAGGGGTCGTTTTCAACCTTAAAAACTTTTTCCCGCAGATATGGAGTACAACTTTGCAGTGACCGTTTTTTTCAAAAGTTTAAGGCTTTATTATAAAAAAGTGGCTACATATTTTTTAATCAAAGTACTGCCCGTCACTAGCTAGGACCTCGGCCCATCTTTCAGGTAGCATTCGAATCCCGCGTCGATAAAAGTCTTGGTCCTTGGAGGCAATCCAGGAATCGACCCAATTTTTGACTTCTTCGTAAGTACCGAAGTGCTGGTCAGCCAAATCGTGTGCCATTGACCGGACCAAGTGATAGTCGGAAGGGGCAATGTCTGGAGAGTACGGCGGGTGGGATAAAACCTCCCATTTCAGCGTTTCCAAGTACTTTTTCACGACATTTGCAACATGGGGTCGGGCATTGTTATGCTGCAGTATCACCTTGTCATGTCTTTCGTTGAATTGTGGCCGTTTCTCTTTGAGTGCCTTACTCAAGCGCATCAACTGACGTCGGTAGAGTTCCCCTGTGATGGTTTCGGATGGTTTGAGCAGCTCATAGTTCACAACGCCCAGCTGGTCCCACCAGATACACAGCATCACTTTGGATCCGTGAATATTCGGGTTGGGCGTCGATGAACCACCGCCGACACGTTTTCTCACTAATAGAATCCTCCCCGTAAGCATCTACAAGCAAACGGTGGGCCTCAGCCGCAGATTTCTTGATGTTGAAGAAGTAAATCATTACCTTCCGCAAATGCTGAGAATTCGGCTCGTAGGTTGCCATGTTTGAGTGCCAATAACTTTATAATGCATACACGTATCCGTCAACTTTTTAAAATTGTTTACATTGGCAGAGCCTCTAGTTTAAAATGCCACTTTTTTATTGAGCTAGGGCCACTACTTCGGCCGCAGTGGCTCTCTAAGTAAAACGGTCACTGCAAAGTTGTACTCCTAATAAAAAAAAAACATGTCTAATAGTTTTCAATGCATTATAATATATATGAGTTTCAACAAAATCAAACACGGACAGTTAAGGGGTGTTCTCACTTTAGACGCTAAAAAAGCCTATTTTAATGATTTTTTTGATAGGTTTATATGATAGATGATGATATAGAAGTTGCTACACTTAATAAATACGCGTTCGAAATACATTAAATTTTTTTAAAATGGATTTGAGTAACCCAAACAAACTTTAAACGCGATTTTCTCGCACCAACGTTTTTCGACGGCTTATTGATAAAATCTTCCAAAGTACTGAACTGATCCTTATGAAATTTTAACCACATATTCTTTAAACCTATAGCTATAGAGCATAACAAGGATTTTTTAAATTTTGATATTTACTATTTTTTGGCCGAAAACGGTGAAAAAAAACAAGTTTTTTTTGTTGTTTTTTTTTCGAAAAATCTGCGCCATTTTGTTATTTTTGCACATATAAAAAATTGTATAATATGCGCTATAGCCGTTAACATACTAAATCTAAAGCCGTTCGACTTTTTTCTTTCGGATGATCCATCTCCGAGATTTCATCAACAGCGAAGACCTACATTTTTTTTAGGAAATTTTTTCAACTACCATTCTCGTCTATAAATAGTTTTCGGCTATAAATTATTTATTTATGTAAATAATTTTTTTAAATGTACTTCGGAAGTGTATTTATTGAGTGTACCAACTTTTATCTCAATATCTATAATATAAACCTATCAAAAATGCATGAAAATAGCCGTTATTTTTAGCGTTTACAGTGAAAAGACCCCTTTAATGATATTCCTCGAGAATCAAACGTGAAACCTACCAATACGAGTCAATGATGTTTCTCCACAAAGCTGTCGATTCAAGTGGATAGCGGGTCCCTGGCAAAGATGTACCGCGACTTGCGGTAGACAAGGAATTCAATATCGTGATATATTTTGCGTCCACGCCACGTTCGCCGATAAGTACGTCACGAGTGACAACGAATTGACGGTTTACCGTGCTACGGTGTCACCGGCACGATGCAAGGGAGAACGTAAACCAGACACCAAAAGCGAATGCAACAGGATACCTTGTCCCGGAAGTTGGACATTTGGCAACTGGTCATCAGTGAGGAAAAATATATTTGCGAATAAATTTGTGGCTGGAACGTGATATCTTTTTTTATTATACCCTCTCCTGGGAAAGTGAATTATATTTGAATGTATATTTTCCGATTTACAAACACGTACACGCGCGCATTTATGTATATGTTTACATATGTATATGCAACTTGTCATGTCGCGATGAAAATCGTATACGAAAAAAAAAAAAAATTGTACCATATCTCAGTGTCATGTTTCACATTTATAAAGAGGGAGAGAGACGGAGTTTCGGTGATCGAATAAATATTCAGAAATATTGATTTAATATTCCATCATCCATACACGTATATAAAAAATATCCATACATGTATATAAAAAATATATCTATTATATTCATTGTATATGTATCTCATAACATAAATTAAATGTATTTCAAGTGTACGTAGTCCCATAGCTGTCACGTGTCTTGTACAATTTCAATGCATTTGTACATACGCCAGATCGTACACATATCTCTTGTGTATATATATCCACTGTACATCTGGCGGATATACGAAAATATATTTAAAAAAATATGAAAATACAATTTGGGTTATGCAATTATTTATTTAGTTATTTTAATTTATTTAAAATAATTGAAGCTTCAATTGACTCATTTAATTACTGGAGCCGAGCGTGCGTACGGAGCGCTTCTACTTTAAGGGACTGTACTGAACGGAGAAAGTGAAAATCGACTTTACCAGCAATTGGATATCAATTCTATGATGGCAGAGTTGAAAAATGCAACAAAAAATCGATTTTTTCATTCCGTCACACTAGAATAGTGTTAAGGAACGACACAACTGTGACGGGCCGAAAAAGGGCGTTTTTCCTAATTTTTTCATCCACGCGACTATTTTTTGGGGATTTGGAGAAAAGGTTTGATATTAAGCATACATTTAACTTATTTCGAGTCAAGTTATATTTTTGAAAGTTAAAAATTAACAACGTTATTGAGGTATAATAGAGTCTTTGTATAAAAAAAGGGTCCAACGGCTGGATCGATGACTTGGCAATGATTTGTCTGAAAAATAAAAGTAAGAAAGTTTTAGAATCTATATAAATGTACTTCTTGTTGTGAGTAGCCGTTTTTGCCGAAAAATCACAAAATGGCGGTTGTTAAAAAGAAAGTGTAATTTTGGTGGCATTTTTACTTATATTCGGGGGTTTACAAAAATACTCAATTTCAAACGAAAAAAAAACGGCTCCGCACGATGATACGTACTGCAATTACAAAAATTTGGGTTCTTAAAATTGAGAATTAGACAATTATAGCTAGAGTTATGATTTCGGCCAGGTCGGCGGAATTCGTTTCGAGAAAGACGCGATTGACAATTTTAGTATACGTAAATCGTTGCGACATCTGCTCTCATTTAATTGTCTGTAACTTGGTCAATTTTCAATATTTCAACTCGAACATTTTTTCCACGTATTCTTGAATATGTATACTCTGAGAAAATTAAAAAAACCGATTTTTTACCCGACATAGTGGCGACCTACCTCAAATTTATTTTAAACTATTTGAGCTTTTAGAATTACTACTTTAAGGGGTTATATACAGTGAGGAGGCCCAAAAAGATCGATTTTTCAAGAATTTTTCTTGAGAAGACCTTCAAATCTATTAACGTAAAAATTTCTACACATATTATGGTAACTTTTAACTGTATTTTAACATTTTTCATTTGTAAAAATAATTATTTTGAAAGCTGCTATAAATGATCTCCGGGAGTACCTATAAAAAGGCGTCATGTGATGAGCACGATATCTCTGGACTGGATCATCTAAAATGAAAAAAAAAAAAAAAAAAAAACGAAAAACATTTCTTCGATACAATAGATTATCTTGTAATTGATAGAAGGAATGAGCAAAATAATAATCTTTGACAAAATGGCGGCTAAAAAAATCGATTTTTCACAAAAAAATTAGGCGTTAACCTCAGGGGCTATACCAGTACATATATATATATATATATATGTATATATTTTTTTGACACCGCGTAAGTCGCTTGCATCTCAATATTTTTCTATGAAAAAATTATGTAATATAGTTCAAATATAGCCAAATATATTCTTAATTTTCCGAAACATTTAATTGAGTACTTTTCTTCCAAAAAATTCCCGAAAAAATCACCCAAATTTTCAGCATTCACTGATATATATATATATATATATATATATATATATATATATATATATATATATATATATCAGTGAACGCTGAAAATTTGGGTGATTTTTTCGGGAATTTTTTGCATAATTTTATTACATAATTTTTACATAATTTTTTCATAGAAAAATATTGAGATGCAAGCGACTTACGCGGTGTCAAAAAAAAGTTCCTCCACTGCTGACATGATTCCGGCCGATTGAGTAGCTGAAACCGAAAAAGGAAAAAAATCGTTAAACTGTAAGGTATTTCCTGTACTATGAAGTAGGATTTTCGAAATCTAACAAAATGGCGTAGTTATGAAAAAAAGTATGTTTTCTTGCCTATAAAATGGTCGTTTTTTTTCAATGCCAAATCGTCAATTTTCACCCAATCAAAAATATCCTACGTCATTGTAGAGTAAATATATTCAAAAGTACTCAGTTCAAATTCCAAGTCAATCGGATAATTGCTCTTTGAGTTACAATGTCAGCAAATTTGAAAAATCTCATTTCGAGAAAAACGCGTTTAAAGATTTAACTATCGATTTTTGCAAGATAAAATGATAATGATATTCTTGAAACTATAAACTGTCGAAAAAGGCAAAAAAAACGATTTTTTAAAAGAGTCACACTGGTATAGCCCCTTAAATTGTTTATAAAATGGAAAATATTTATCGGTGAGAAAAAACGTTCGATTAATTACTATAAAATATACTTGAAAAGATTATGTTAAAATTTGAGACTGATCGCTTCAGCCGTTTCCGATCAATCTTGCTCACCGACTTTAAAAACACAGTTTTGAGAAAAACGCGTTTAAAGTTCCAAAAGCACTTTACAAATAGTCAAAAAACAATTACAAAATGTGCGTGTAACTTCGAGAATATTCGCCGGATTGACCAGAAATTTTCTGTTTGTCTGCACATTAATATATGCACATTACGAAAAAAAATTAAAAAATCGATTTTTCGAAAATTTTAACTGTATATAACCCTTAATTGTACACCTGCTACTCCTAATCTACTCCAAAGAATTTCATTTCGCAGATGATACACCATTTTTTCCGTAGCGTAATTCTACACTGCAGCGTGCAACTTTTTCAAATGAAGGATCGTTACTCTTCTTGCCTTGCGTATTTTCAAACTTCGCGCAGATGGAATACCAACGAGACTAATGTGTCGAGTATACCAAAGGATAGAAGGAGGCTGCCATTGTGCAATGATCGACGGCTGAGGAAAACGTGCAAGTACTTCTGTCGACGCGAAGAGAAAATTTTGACCGAAACGGATCTTCATCCAAAACACGTCGACTACGCATTTCAAAATCTGCGTTTGGATGAATCTGTGTATAGGGGAAAAAAATTAAATATAGAAACGGTTCGTGAACAATAGTAATGAAATATGCAGTAAATGAAAATAAAAGGCTCGAGGATGACGACAAAACTGTATTTTTTCTTCTGGTATGAACGAGACATTTTCGAAGGCTTTTTAAGATTTCTTTTAACAAGTAAAATTGTGTATTTCATTAACGGCATTCTTCAAGTTTTTAGTCGATATTTGAATTTTTTACATTTTATTGTTTTGTCAAATAATAAAGTCTTTTCGTGTTTTATTCAATTATGTTTGTTTTACGTGAAAATGTATAGAGTAACATTAAAAATCTAATTAATTATTCGGCATTATCATTCGTCGAAATCGTCACTGTATCGTTGCTGCACGATAATAATTTTTCATACGTAATCGGTAGATAGTAATAGACTAGGTTTTATTTGTATCAGATGTGTACAATGGATAGTGACAACGTTAGTGCTAATTCAACGCGATACATAATAATAACAATAATAATGATAATGATAACAATAATCAAAATTGAATCGTACGAGTACGACGATACGAAACACATCCGGACTTCGGCGATTTTTCCTATATCGAATTTCTCTTCGCGTTTCCCGTTATTTCAATCGCCGTTACGCTTGCTTGGCGCACGGAACGAGAAGCACGAGCCCAATTAAATGTACGCGGTGGGTCGTAAAATTCATTCAATCTTATGATTTTCGTTCTCCCTATGCGTCGAGTACGGCCGTGATACGCGACGGAAAAAAAAACATTCGGGACGTACTTTGATATCGTTTGGATATGTAGTCAATGCTCACGGTCCTTGATACCGCAAACACATATAAATAATTCGTGTATCAACGTCGTTTCTTCCTTCTCATGCTACAAATGGAAAAAGTTTTTGCTATATTTCATTCCAGATACAATGATATTGATTTTTTTTACCTATTAGTATTGTCTGTTCTTTTTTAATGATGCTCGAGAGAGGATAGTGTATGTATAGCACGATCGCGATTCGCTGAATACCGATAAGCGTCACGGGGGAATCCCCGCCGTGCCGCACTCGTTACACTCGACGAGTTGCGCACTTGGCTCTGCGCAGCTGGCCTTGAAGCTCGCCGTACCGCGGTTGGTGCGGCGCTTCCCCCACTAACGCGCGGCGCTTCCCCCACTCACGCGTGGCGCTTCCCCCACTCACGCGCGGCGCTTCCCCCACTCACGCGCTGCGCTTCCCCCACTAACGCGCGACCACGCCCAGCGCTACGCAGAGTGGGGCCTCGCGTATATAAACCGACGTTCTCTGAATCGATGCCCTAGTGTAGTTAGACGCGTGGAAGTTTAAAGTGGTCGCATGTTTTTTTTTCTTCTGAATTTTGCAGACCTTTGGTGTAGTTTTTTTTTATCGAGGAAGCTCGGATCGTACATTGTCATGATTCGAGTATTCATATTAAAATTCCAATTTATGATATATATTTTAATATATATATATATATATTTATATATGTTCTCTGTTGTATAGGTTTAGTTTCGATTACGTGCCTACGCAATATAATTAAATGTACGATATACGATGAATATCGAACTAGTAACAAACAATCCTTTACAAAAATACGAATTTGACACGACGTTACGTTCGAAGCACGTACAGTCGTCCCTGACGTCGTGATCTTTGAATACATAAATCATACACGGCGGATGGGCTTTATGGTTATTTCATCAATCTTTTGATTCGAACTGCGGACTTCTTACGTGAGAGAATGAAAAGTAAAAGGAACGTGCGTGCGTACCGAAGAATTTGAGCGTCCCGGAATTGCGTCAATGATATATTTGCATTATGTAAAAAAAAAAAACGGCTTTAAGGTAGTTTTGGTTTATGCTGGTAACGTGAGTTTTCCCATTTTTCTTTTCGCTAATGGTTGATCCTGCATTACACAATCGTTGGTTACGACGCTGTTGATGTACTGTCCACGATCGCGTGTATCTTCGTGCAATAAACTCGTGAGTATACGAGAGCCTCCGGTGATCGAGATACCGGAGGGTGTCTCATTACGGAGATTATAGCGATCGGATCTAGCCACGAGGAGAAAATAAGTATACGTGAAAACGCGTCTCGGATGGACGCAATTGTTGAAGTCAATTAACAATTGGCGATGGGAAATTTCATTTTGGATTTTTTAGTCGGAAAAATGAATAGCCGATTCGAAAAAAAAGGCATTGCGATCGTTTACTGGAAAAATGCATTCGAAAAATTTATCAAAACAAATGAGGGCTCGTTTTTTTCATTAGGAATCAACGTTCCTAGTGTTTTAAGGGGAGAGATACCTTTCGGCAGCGAAAAATAAGCGAATGGTTAAGATTTTTTTTGTGTTGAAACTTTCATTATACATATTTTAAATTTTACGTACATATTCCGTACATAATTTTTGACATATCCCGTACATATATTACATTTTGCAATTTTTTTCATATCCAAGAATACAAAATTGAATAAAATTGCGGCTCTGCGACTTTTACTTCAAAGACGGTTGCCGCCTGAGTTGTTCCACGGGGTACAACCTAGCCTCCGGTGCGTTGATATCAAACATCGGAGCCAAGAACTTTTAGATTTCGAAGACCCACACGCTCTATATGAACCTATAGTTTCTTGAAAGCTATTTTTTAGAAACTACTTATTCATTAAAAAATACGATAGTAAAAATTTCATAAAAAATAGAACATTTTTTTCAAACAAGTACCAATTTCCGAATTTTCGCTTTGTTCCGGATTTTCTAGGTTCACATAGAGCATGTGGGTCTTAGGAAACTAAAACTTTTTGGCTCTCGTGTTTGAGATCAATGGACCAGACGCTAGGTGGCACGCCATGAAACAACTCAGGCAACAACCGTCTCTGGAGCTTTACAGTCTCTGGCCTTACAGCTGCCATTTTTGAATATTAAAAAAAAATGCAAAATTACAATGTGCACCAATATATGCACAAAATTCAAATGATGTAAAATAAATAGTTTTCACTCCAAAAAAGTCTTTAAAATTCGCCTAATTTCGACTGCCTGAATTTCCGCAAATTCTTTTCAATTGAGATCCCGATAATTTCCCAGAGAAAAATAACAGAATAATCCGCCTAGAGACATTTTCACGTATAATTTTTTTCCCCCTCTCAATTGGAGTGCACTCGCAAGCGAGACTATTCTAGCAACAATAATAAATTATTAAACGTTATGGTACACTACTTACACGTTTAAAGCCTAAGTGTACGAGTTTAAAAGTTATTTTTGGTGTTTGCTACGAGTTACGAATGACAAGCCTCACATTCGTAGGATTTACCCGGGCAGGCCTCGTGGCCCGCGTGAATAGTCGAAAATTCGTTGTTCCGCTTTTAAATTTGCTCTACGTTCGATCTTTGACGAGGCTTGGACTGCTTGCTTCTTTTTTAATATTAAAATCTCTCTTGAAAATTATTGTCGACACGATTGGACGTTGGCGATTCGCTCACTCGCAATTGCCATTAATTTCCTTCTTGGCAATTTCGTGAAAAGTTGCAAAAAATAAAATTAAAAAAAGCATAAAAGAAACAAACAAAAAGAATAAAAAGGCGAGATATTCAGCCACGAGCGGCAATTATTGGAACGTCGAGACGATTATAATCGACGAGTATCGACGACGAATCGATACTCGCGATTCATTTTCACTTTGGTAATAACCGAGTTATTATTATTATTATTATTATTATTATTATTATGATTTTATTGTTTCGTTCGTAATTTAAGCTCGCGCGAAGCTTCCCTGATGTCCTTTAAACGCCGTGAGGAGTGCCGGACTTATCTGACTTCGCGAAGCTTCGACTTTCCTCACAAGCGCTCGACGTAATTGCCGGGAAAAGTGCCGAAGTAGCCGGTTCTCTGGCTCGAACCGACGTACCAACCGTCGTCGCATTTTTCCATTACGTAGACCGTGTCGCCTTCCTTAAGCTCGAGCTCGTCCTCGTTCTGGGGCCTGTAGTTGTACAGCGCTCGATAAGGTATCGTCTCGGAGTGCGTGTCGATGTGCAGGGTCTCGTTCACGGGTGCAACGTGCAATTTGTTGCCTCCCATGCGTGGCTGAAATTACGCGTATTTACGTATACATTTTTTTTTTTTTGGCATATCGGATATACATTACCGACCGAAGGTTTTCGATCACTTTGGATAATTGCAAAATTGTAATGGAATAATACAGATAATTTTATTTCGTGTTTCACGAAGATACTATGTGGCTCTATAAAGGCTTTATATACACTTGTGATGGTAGGAATGATGGACATTTTTTTGATTGCATGTTCTTTCAGGGGGAATATACCTTTGTACATTTTTTTGCATTTTTTTCCTATACCTTCCAGGAAAGAAGAAGAGCAAGAGAATGTTGAATTGGAAGGACGATTTTATGGTCCAGGCATCGCCGATTAAGACCTTAGGCCATAGTAACGAGTGTAAAATCATGTGCGAATTTAACAATTTTTTTTCGTCTCAAAAAGTGATTCACTCGTAAAATTAATTACACATCTATTTAGTATGAATATCAAGCTGTTGGAAAAGATACGTTTTTTTTCGATGTACAAAATGGCCGAATACTCGAAACTTCTCGAAACAGCTTTTTTCCAATTGGCATGACAAATAAATTCAACAATTTTCACTCGATTCACTTCAAATTTAAAAGTTGTGTTTCTAATTGCATTTCGCAGAAACGTACTTACGGAATTTCTGATTAATCGAAAACTTTTCATTTCACGAGCAGTTTATGAGCCGTTATAACGAAATTGTTCACTGAAAATTCATTTCTTAAGTTCAAATACCCACAACTTTCGAATAAAACAATATTTTTTTAACTCCTTATGTAATTCTCTAGGTATTCTAATGTAGATTGACGAGAATTTTTGTTTTTTGTATTAGGTAAAAAAATTGTGGATGCTAAATGCCGCGGGGCGCCTAAAAAAGGATAACAAAAGAAAATATTAGCAGTCGGCCATTTTGTACATCGAAAAGTATATATATTTTTTCTAACAGCTTGATATTTATACTAAATAGATGTGTAATTAATTTTATGGGTGAATCACTGTTTCAAACGAAAAAAAATTGTTAAATTCGCACATGATTTTATACCCGTTACTGTGGTCTAACCCCTTAATACTTTATTTGGGCGACCGGATAAGACTCAAAACTGAAATTGGAAAATTAAAAATTGAAAGTTAAAATCAACATGCCCGAATGTGGGTTGTGGCCGTTTTTGATATTGTCTGTTCTAAACTGAATTTCCACTATCTGACCTACGGACAGTTGCAGGATTATTCATTCAAATGCGATCAATTTTTATTTATTTTGGTGGAGGCGCGGACGCACCGTGAAGGTCACCTCAAGCCGCATAAAAAATATTAGGAGGTCAAAGTCGTTCAAGGTCATTCAAGGTCACCTATTAAAATGAAATGCAACTCTAAATATCTCGGATCACTACCAAATATTTAGTAGTGATCCGAGATATTGAGCCTTATATCATCGATAGTGACCTTGAATGACCTTGACCGACTTTCACCCCCTAATGTTTTTTTCATGCGGCTTGAGGTGCTCCACAAGATGGTTGAAAAAAATGTACCATTCCATTTGAAAAAGTGAAGGTGACCTCCACTGATCTGTGCGTCGGTGCCTCCAGCGAAATAAAAAAAAATTGGTCGCATTTGATGGCCCCTCTTCACACCGTACAACTTTTGTCTGGAACATTTTTTTGTTACGTCGATAATTGCCGAGTTATTACGGGTGGCAGAGATAAAAGGGACACCCTGTATATGGCGAAATGGCGTAATTACTTGATACACGTACCAGTGAATTATAATGGGGCTGGGTTGTGCTTGTGTTTACTGGCATCGATGGCGTGTAATGGTGGGGTCCCATGCTCATTTTTCCACCTGCAGTACCATTCGATAGAAGGCTGTGAGCTGCCGGCGATGCTACCGGTTTACTGCTCTGCACGGGAGCTTCTGAATGACGAGAGTAATCCGTGTATTTTATCATGACCTTTTACAATTCGCCTAATAATGGATTCTCGTGAAAATGGTTTTCCGCGCTATTATTGTTATAGCTAAGCCAATTATCAAGACCGGCTCATATTGTTTAATTGGTTTGGGTTTTGAAACAATTTTTAATGACTTGTTAGAACTGCCGAATTCTAGTATATTTAATGAATAATTGATTCTTATATGTACACTGATATCATTGAAATTCTAGACGGAAATTGAGAAGAAAAAAACATATGTTAGATTTTATTTGTTTTTATAATTTTCCCGGCAACCGTTTTCTATGCAATTAATTTTTTTTATTGAGCTAATTGTGCATTGCATTCGTCGTTGTTTATTTTGTTATATGTGGCAGGTGAAATAAGTGAGTGGTTTGCACGGACTGACACAAATAAAAATATTAGTCAATTTATTATTATTATGGGCCAATTTACATCAATGCTCGAGTCACAGTCGACTTGATCAAAAAGTTATTTTATTCGAATGATTGTATTAATGATTGCAATAATTGACCCAATTAAAAAAATATGAATTCAACAGCCAAAGTAATCTGCTTAAACAACTAATATCACAGTTGAAAATAATTGAATCATTAAAAAAAAACTATCCCCACACCCCTTAAATAAGTAATATTGCAACTCAAAATAGATAAATCAATTTAAAAAACTAATTTCACATCCCAAATTAATCTGCTAAAACAACTAATATGACAGCTCAAAGTGATTGAACCAATTTAAAAAAACTAGTTTCACAGCCCAAATTAATTTGCTTAAACAACTATTCTAACAATTCAAAATAATTAAATTAATTTAAAAAACTAATTTCACAGCCCAAATTATTCTGATTAAACAACTAAAATCACAGCTCAAATTGAATAAATTTAAAAAAAACTAGTTTCACTGCCTAAATTAATTTGCTTCAACAACTAATATGACAGCTCAAAATAACTAAATCAATTAGAAAATAATAATTTCACAGCCCAAATTAATCTGCTTAAACAACTAATATCACAGCTCAAAGTAATTGAAACAATTTTAAAAAAGTACTCGTGGACTTGGTAATTTATAAACAATTAACTCGTTCCAGAAGGAAATGTATTTGAGCAGAAGAAAACATTCAATTTTATCCGGTATTGGAAATTGTAGATGAAAGAAAATGGGAAATTTGTCGAATGCGCGAATTGGTTTCCTGGACTAATGACGTGCATGATTGAAAGAGGATTTATATTTACCTGATCGGTGGCCTGGCTCGGCTAGCACTTCTACATACGAGACCGGAAATATTCCTTTTCGATTACCGATTCGACCCTCGTACCAGTTCTCGTCCACTCTTCTCGTTATAACCACCAGTTCTCCTAAAAAAAAACGATCGATTCCAATCCTTTCCACGATCCTCGTTCAACGCGACGTTACGGACTTTCGAAAAGTGCGTTAGAATTAAATTGAAATTCCTTCGTACGAGATTACGTTCCGATTGGCAAAAGTTCGTGACAAATTGCCGAAGTTTGGGCATCAAATCAAAATCGCGCATCGAAGTCGCTCCGATTACGAGAATGGCGAGATTCGAAGTACAAGATTTACAGGAATCTGGTCTTACCTTTGGCGAGTGACAATTCGAGGTTTGTCTGAGCAGCGAAATTGAATTTCGCTCGAGCCTGACCCTCGTAGGGTTTCTTGGGGGTTGCTCTCATACCGTCGTAAGGTAGTATCTGCAATAATTGAAAAAGCTCAGATAAGTCACGAGGGAGTCATTTCGGAAGAATCAATTTCAATATACTTCGATTGACTTTCGTAGAAAAGTAGAAGAGGTTCGTCAGAAATATACGGTGGGTCCAAAAATAATATCAGGAAAATGGAGGATCGAGAAAAAAATATAAACCGACACTGTATGCAATGATGAATGATTTAGAGAAAACATACTATGGATCCCAATAGAATGCGAATTGGAGAATTTCTACATGATGATAGAGAAGAAAAAACAACGAGGACGAAAAATGTATGCCTTGCAATATAAAATATATAGGGAGAAAAACATTACCAGGAAGAAAAGTTCAGAGAATCTTACGTCGATAATTAAATTAAAAATTAGTCAATTAGTTGAATTTAAAAAATCAAAGAACATACTGTCTGGTGTTTTTTATGAAAATAAATCGACATGATGATTATTTGTGATAATAAATAATGTGGTTAGTTTCGAATTTGATACACTTGTTATGTGAAAGGTCGTTGACGTAAAAATGTAATATCCTCAATTGGGTCTTTTCGCCCGCTCGGAACGTTAATAAATTCTGTCGAAAGAGGCATTTGTACGGGAACTACCCTAACGAGTGAAATCGTTGATGAGTCAAGGCATTCCTTTCACGAACCCGAATATTTAACAATTAACTGATTTTTGTCTATAACCAAATAATAATACATCCCGATATACTGGTAAAATTTCAAGCCTAGTTATCGAATATTTAACGAAAAATTACGACTCTAAAAATCGTCTCATTTGTACGGCTCTTTATGGAGATGACACGCTGGCGAAATTTCTACCTAATAATTCATACACTAAATAACTCTAGATGCCTGAATATAAGATGAAAATAACCTGCTTACGGCTGTGAAAAAATCTAAAGATTCCGCAATGATAATAAAAACAGGGGGTCACCCAATGTTTAAAGAAAATATAAATGATAGAATTTGGAAAAATGTGACTTGCAGAAGAATTTTCGTAGTCGTGACGTTTCAGAAAAAAATCAAGTACGTCCATATCTACTAAATCTGGGCAAAATTTTTTATTCCAGTTTATCGTTCGGTATAATAATTGGTTGCCTTTTTTATTATTAAGCGCCACTGTAATTTACCAATGATTCAGAATACCTTAAATGTATCTTTATGGATCGTTACCTCGACGTAGTTGAACGGGAAAAGGCCAATCATCGCATTGTGCTCGCCCTCGTACCAATTTTTGTCGACCTGGCGACGAACGAAAATCAAGTCGCCCCGTCGAAACGTCAGTTCCCTGGAGGACTGGCCGACAAAGTTATAGAGAGCTCGTGCCACGAGGCGGGGCTCCGGTGTCTGTTCCTGGGATCTACTCCTGTAGCTGAGGTCGTCCACGAAGTCGTCATACCGATTGAGCGGTATGGGAGACTTTTGCGAGGGTCTGCTCAAACAAATTCCTCATTGAGGACCTCACGTAAATTTTGAATTATTGACACCTCTCACAGCAAATTTTATACGTCGTTGGTTATCATTGTACTTTTGTGTTCTTCGAATTGAACGTCAATTAATTTAAGGAAAATAGCTAATTGGAAAAAGCTATGAATTGACATTTTTGCCAAATTGCGTATTGACAACTAATAATCCCGCTGTACTATTTAAAACTACTCGTCTCGAAAATTAGGAATTTTTTTTCGAAAATTGCTCATTGGAATTTCTTTCAACTATGAAAAGTTGCTTAAAAAACAAAAACTATGGCAAAAACGTCTTTTTGCCGAGTTACTTTTTGACGATTAAAAATGCCGCTGTATCTACTATTTTTAATTAATAGCTTTGACTATAATGGTATTCTTATAACATATAGTTAAGGCGAGATACCAGTATGTTAAAAAAACATTTTTTTCTGCATTTTGTCAAAGTATACATATTGAAGAATGTGTAAAGAAAAAATAACATTAGAATACTGAAAATTGACCAAGTTACAGACGATTTATTGAGAGCAGGTAGCGCAACGCTTTACGTGTACTCAAATTGTCATTCGCGTTTTTCTAGAAACGATTTTTTTACCTGGCCGGAATCATAACTTTAGGTATAATTGTCTGATTTTCAATTTGAAAGAATCAAAATTTTCGTAATTGCAGTAGTTATCGTTATACGTAGCCGTTTTTAATTAAGAATATTTTAAGCCCCCGAATGTAAGTAAAACTTTCGCGAAAATTACACTTTTTGTGTAAATCACACATTTTTTTGCCAAAATGACACATTTTGTGAAATGTTTTTCTCGATAAACGGCTACGTACTACCCGAACTAAATTTATATCGATTAGAGGACTTTTTTCTTTTTATTTTTCAGACCACCCATTGTCAATTTATGTATCCGGCCGTTGAACCACATTTTTTATACAAAGACTTTATTCTTCCTCAATAAAGTTGTTAATTTAAAATGTTTTTTTTTTTTTTTTTTCATAAAAATGTACACCAAATAAGTTCCATGTATGCTTAATAAAAAAAACCTTTTTTTTCAAGTGTCTAATAAATAATTTAGTAGATAAAAAATCTGAAAAATAACTTTTTTCGGTCCGTCAGAGTGGTGTCCTCTTTTAATATAATACATTTTTTGAATATAACGAATCTTTTAGACATATAGTTAATTAATATAACGTAACAACAACGATAAAATAATGTAATGCATAATTATAACTCCTCAATTGGTTATATTGATTTACCAATCGTAACTAACAATTGATTTCTGACAATTTTCTACTTGCAATTAACCCTGCAGTATATTTTGAGGTTTTCTTTTTTTCGTAATATTAATGTTTCTTACAATTACCTATTTTTTGTTTTTTATTACGCATCCCCTAATTTTCTTTACTTTCGTTATTTCTTCAATCTCTCGCATTCTTTCTTGGTGTCGACCATTTTTTCTTTGCTTCTCTGTAGTATTTTTACTTTCGTACATTCTTGGTATTTCTATTTCTATTACTTACACAAAATTGTCTGTGTGACGACGCGAGTCTATGTCGTGCAGCTCCTGAAGATATTTTCGACGTCTTTCTTCCTGATAAACTCGTCGCATATTTTCAGCGCTTCGACGAGCCAATTCCTCCTCGCTCAGTATCTCCTTAGCCTCGTGACGAACCGGGGAACGATAGTGTATCGTCACCTCGCCTTCCACATAGCGTCTTGGCGATTCTGTACGATAGAGAATATTCAAAAATTCGTTCCCCTGCCTAATCGCTGTCAAGCAATTAATCATTTATAAATGTTTCCTCGAGAAGTTGAATCGTCATCGTCAAAATGCATCAAAGGCATCGAATGCATTTTTTCATATTTCATATTCATGTAATTATTTAATATACAATCACAATAATTTGTCAAGTAGAATATAGAAGTATTTAACTTGGCAAACAAATTTTACAGCCACACATACGATTTTTTATACAGAAGCACAATCACACACATATAAATAAATAAATATATATATATATATCTTACGATGTACTTTGACAATCAGGAGAGAATGATTTCTGTCGAGCTATGAAAAAAATTGAGCTTCGAGTGTGACGAAGTAAAAAAAAATGATTTACTTTCATACTGTCCTTTTATACTTCATCGTCGATATTTAGTTAATTAAACAGGAGACAACAATTCCCTGGGATTTAAATTTAAAACAAACATACACTTTTGTGGCAGTGTAAATTCTTCCAATTTTCCTCTCGGGGCTTTATGAAACGACGAGTTTCAGGATCGACGATATTTTACGTATATGTGGAAAATAGACCAACAGCTGGTGGAGCAATTCGCCGTGCACCGGCTGCCGACGAGCGCGCCAATTAGTATTAATTAAGGCAAACGCCTCCCATGTCGTTTAAGCTGATCGTGATGTGACGTACCATGCACAAATGGCATCGCCAAGCATCAAGTTGACAAATTTAATGTTTCTCCTTTAAATCCGGACCAAATTGTCGGACAGTTAAGGGCTGAATAAAAATTCTCTTATCGTTTCGATTAATCGTTGAATATCAATTGTTCCCGCGGATCTGAACAGTATTAGTATTTATATTCAATGATTACTTGTTTCTTTCATCAAAATAATATTGCACGAATATATTGTATTGCAACGATTAATAGACAATCGGCATTGCTTTAAGGGATTAGGAATAGGAATGGTCATCGATCGTGAATTTCGTTGCCGTGCGGGGCAGTTCGAGAGCAATCAGCCAGCAAATTTGCTGGATAAACAAATGAAAAGGGATTCCGCGTTTCGATTGATAATTTCATAATTTACTATTTCGATAAACCGCGAGGAATAAATATTACAAGCTGTTATTTAACTTGACTTGGTGTGAGATGCAAAACGGAAAATCGATGTTTCACCCACTTCCCGACTACTTAGAGCTCTGAAATTTTGCAAACATGCATCTTAAAGGTGACCATGCATGATCCAAGTTAAGGGGAGATATACACCTAGATTCACCTATGTTCACACCTACATTCCGTCGACCGCAGAAGACCTACACTACGAGCCTGGTATAGATGATTCCACGAAAGATGACAAATTTCATGATTTATTCATCCCCAAATTTTCAAACGCGTTTTTCTCAAAACCACGTTTTTCAAATCGGTACCCAAAATTTCTCGAAAACCTATGAATCGATTGCCTTGAGATTTTTTGTGGTTATTCTATACACCATTATCTAGTACTTGTCATAGCATTTTTTTTCCATTGCTTAGTTTTTGTTTTATAGGCAAAATAGTAACTAATGTTTGGCCTAAAAATCACTATTTATGTTCAAACGTCCGCCATTTCGTCATACATCGATATTTTCAAAATCGGCTATGACAAGTACTAGATTATAGTATCTAATTTAATAATCTTTTTGGTTTTTTTTTTCAGATGAATTTTGAAGAAACGCCAGTGGGTACCATATAGGCAGATTTTTTTACGCCGCTCTAAGGATCATACAATATCCTTGTATATTTTTGATATTTTTAAATAAAGAAAATAAAACATATTTTTGAACGTATATACTTTTAGATAATTAAAACCCCAATCCGAAAGTTCAAATAGTTTTCCTTGAAAACATTCACAAAAATGACCTTTTTCCGGCTCCGAGGTGTATATCTCCCCTTAAAAAAAATATTCACAAAATTTTTAACTTTTCATGTGAAATTAGCGATATCTCATCATCCATATAAAATCTCACTAACACATGCAAACAAATTCGTAGCCGACTATGTTTTTATGTGAAAAGTTTATATGCAGCAATTAGTCGCAAGTTCAATCGCAATTATAGTCTTTGTTATTTTTTACAAGCATTCCATGTTTCTAACGTACAGACTCGTAAACTATTAAACTACTAGTAACTACTAACTAGTGAAATCAATTAAAGACTAAAAAGTAGAAAATAATTTATTTGTAAAAAAAATATTTAAGAAAAGAAGCTTTTATTTAATACACTGAAAAGTAGAATATAATTTCTTTACCAACTCACCTATATGTGACTAAATAAAAGCTTGGAGCGCTCAACATATATACATATAATCGTCAATTTACATAAATTCATTAACATATCAACTGTATTTAAATTGCTGTAAAACAACCTTAGATTTCTTAAATAAAAATCCTGAATCTGAGTATAAACGTGTGATAATAATTTCTCTAGGTACTATTGTGCCAAAATAAAAACAGTGAATGAAACTGAATTGATCAAATTTATTAAACATTAAAAAAGTCAAGCACCCCAAGCTTTTATTTATGGTCACATGTAGGTGATTCGCTAAAAAAATATTTTCTACTTTTTAGTACATGAAATAAAAGCTTGTTTTTTTTAAATATTTCTTTTACATACAAATTTTTCACAGCCGATGTTAGCCATGTTAATTGTAAGTAGAAAAATTCACAAGCCATTCGAATTTTATTGCAATCTATACGAATTTATTGATCAGCACAAATTGTTCTACCAGAACGTCAAGGCCGTAGTGCAACTAGGAAAAAAAAATTTCTTCATATTCTTATAGTTTTAGGTCTTAAGAATGTGTATTAAAAATGATTAAGGGAAATTCGTGCTGCATGAGTGAAATTTACTGTATGAACCTTTTTCAAATCGGGGATGTATTTATCTCAGACACTACTGGGCCGATCGACTGGCAATTTTGCACACATGTAGAGTACATATCAGACAATCGTTTGGCCCTCCATCTTTTTGATTGCTTGATAATTACTATTTTTCCAGGCCACGAGAAGTGAACATTTTATTATAAAAATCAGGGTACACTTTTTCACAGCTCGTCATTTCGTAAATTTTTCCTAAATTTTTTTATCAGTCGGCCAAACGACAACCACATTCGTAAAGAATAGAATGAAGAAAGAATCGTTTGTTTCGGGTGACAAGGACGGCCGTAATTGCAACGCCCGGCGATAAAACATTTTCCTAACATGACCTGCTCAACATTAAATATCATCTACAGTTTCGAATAAAATGCTTTGACATTTTTTTTGGATATTACCTCAAACACATATAAATATAACTGTAAAATATTAACACTAAGTCCCAATTTAATTCCCAAAAAATAACCTTGAAAATGGGTAAATACTCACACTAGAATCCGGCCTTAAAAAAATCGACAAAACCAACTGTACTTAGGACCAGAATAAAAAAATATTACACTCAGACGTGATGGATTTTTAAAATAATACACTCACGCCCTCAACACTCGTCGCAAATAATTTCTTATTTACTGCAGACTTGTTTATTCAATAAAAAAGGGGAAGGGATCCGTGATGTTTTTGCTGAACGATAAACAAATGATTATTGATCACGCACGCGAAAAAGATTCCATGCACGAGACAGTCAATCGATCCTGATTGTATTGTCTCGATCAATATTGTATCGCGATCGATCAGCGAATAAGTACGCGTTACAGAGCGGAAAGATTCGGGCTGAATCTTCCCCCTCGTAGATTGGCTAACGAGAAAAAATTGGATCGTGGCGTAGCGTAACCCACTTTGAGAACGGAATGACATACGTATGCTCCGAGACTTTGCGCCGTTAACGTGCTTAAAGGCGTAGGGATTCCCGTGGGGCCTGTATCGTTGATGATTCAATGGAAATAAAACACTACTTAATTACATTTGTGTAGTGCCAACCGAGTGCACTGTACTTTCTACTCGAATACAGATCATTAACAATAGCATTGATCTTACTGTTATGCAAAACTGAAGCGTTCTTTTGTAGTTTGTTCGGTTGTTATTATTTCACGTTTAAAAGGCTACAAAGGTGTCAACTAAATTTTGCATATTTATAATTTACATCCGGGATTAGTAGGTGAGATATAAATTTTTCTATAATTCAGTCGGGTTGCTGAAATGTACGCTGAAATCAGATTTTTCAATTTTTATTGTCTATCTATTCCATCTTAGGTATAAAATTTAATATATATATATATATATAATTGTCTTTATAATTTTGTATCCATGCCTATATATTTATTACTTTTTATTTATGCCTATTTTTCAAATCATATGTTTATAATCTTAAAATCCTTTCATTATATTATATTTTTTTTATATTATACTTATATTATTTCTTTTTTATTTAGATTACATTCTACAAATTAGTATTGTATTACTAAAATAACATACGTTACATTGAGAATGAAATGCAGCGTTTCAAAGATTTTATGATATTTAAAAAAAATGTTATGTCATTTCAGCTTCTAGTTTTTTCCTGGTTATTTTTTAGGAATTATAATATAATTTGCTATTTAAAATTGTCTACATAAAAAAATCAATATACCTTTTTTTGAAAATCGTAGCATAAAATTTTAAATTTATTTTTGAGGAACGAAGCTTTCGACATAAATATCGTTTTGTTTGTATTGAAATGCTCTTCGTGTGAATGTGATCTCAGGGATTCCTGGCGAATCTATTCGTCTTCGTGAATTGATCGACATACTCGAAAAAGCGAAAAAAAACCTCTTCACAGAGAGTTTGTGCTGATTTGTTTTTCGATATTACAATGTGAATATATACGTTAATACGCAGATGTGAGTCACATTTTCGTTGCATAATACAATATATAATGCATTGCATAATTATAACCAGTGCCTCGCGGTCTTTGGTTTTATATTACGCGCACGAGGTTGCATCACTCTTATACGCCGAAGTTGGCTAAGGAAAGAGGAAAACATAGAAAAGCGTGTCCTTATCGAGCAAAGCTTTACGCAATTCGCGAATAAAAGTTCACGCTTGCTTTCAACCATCTTTATTATCTTTATTATCTGGTAATTTTAATAAAAAAAAAAAGAAAAATGAATTGTTCCGGTGGGAGTATAATCGTCGGAGTTTTTATATTGATAATCTCTACGCATTTGGAACTCGATGAGTGCGGCCGCAATTTAAAAAAGTTATTGGAAAAGCTATTAGTTTGTTTATTTACAGTTTAGACAACTTTATTTGGGGGGCTTGGTACTTTGTTTCCCAATTGCCCCAATAGTATCGGAAATTTAAAGTACGCGACGTTCGGTACACCATTTCCGGTAATGGTTCAGTCAACGCATAAACATGTGACACCCGTCGTCACTTGAATTTTTATTTATGGGACGAAAAAAGTTGCAAGCCCATTTTTGTTTCTACGGAGAAAATACCGACGAAAAAAACTACACAGTGATAAACACGAATTTTTAACGAACGAACATATTTTATTCGTGATTTTTAAAAAATATTTTCAACCTTTTTTAATAAATAAAGTAACCGTTAATAAAATCAATAAAATAAGTAAACGCTTTTTAATGAATTTACATAATTTTTATAACTTCAAAAAATATTTATCAAGCCTTTTTAATAAATAAAATTACCGTTAATAAAATAAATAAATCCTTTTTAATAAACTCATGTAATTTTTATAGTGGGCAATTTTTTTTCTACAGAATAATTTGTATCGATGACATTCGGTGTGAGCTCACTGGCTTTTCTAATTTTTCACATGTGCTAATGTTTACGTCACGACCGGAGCTGCAGGCAAGAGGAATAATACTCGAGAACTGAATGAATGTTCACTTCAGTTTCTGAATAAATCGTTTTAATTTAATAAAATATGTAGATATTTTATTAATTTAATAAAATACGCAATTCTGAATTAATCAATAAAATATGAAGATTTTTTTATTGAATTAAGTAAATGTAAATATTGAATTTAATCAAATATTATTGAATTTATTATTGATGTGATTTAATTCGATAAAATATGCAAATGCTAGATAATGTAAATAAATATGTAAATATTGAATTCAATAAAATGTTATTATTGAATGTATTATTGAATGTATTATTGAATGTGATTTAATTCGATAAACTAAGTAAATGCTAGGCAATGCAAACAAATATGTAAATGCTGCTATTTGTGACAAAATTTCTCATAGTGTGGCATTCTCATTAAATGTGGCAACGTTCATTCATCCCAACGAGCATTACCCCAATGAAGAAATTCCGTAATAAGCGTGCTCTCGTAAAATAGTCCTAATTCCTCCGTGAATATGTGTCACGAATGTCGTACACGATCGCGCGAAAACCAATTCGTGAATATTCGAGTATCAATGGAACGTCATTAATGTCCATAACGCGGGAGTGAAAGGTCCGATCGATCGCATGGTCAGCGAGTCACTGAAGCGACAGTGGAAACTTTCGTGACGTACCGGCGCAATGTCCCCAGCAAAATGTCGCCCAGTGGCTATTTTGCGCGGGCGCGACAGAATCCGCGACGCGTTATCGCTGGAATTGTCCCGTCATTGCGTTTCGCCACGCAAAATCTATCAATCGCCGATCAAGGGGCTTAAAGTTTTTCTGGAACTGCAATTTTCGATCTCCAATGTCCATCCGGAAATCATACGTTGTTTAATCGCTCGAAGCTTTCAATTCAATTTGAATGTAATTGAAAATGACATCTGGTAGCCTGTGTCCATCAAATTTGATTTCAATATACATAAATTCAAGATCGGTATCGCACTGAGGATAAGGTCATAATGTGAAGAAATTCGCGCTTTCAAGAACTACCAGACTAAAAAAATTACCTGAAAAAAATCAGTTCCCTTAAGGCAGTATTGTTGTCTAGGAATTTGAAAAAATTGTTTTTTTTTTTATTTGATTTTATTAATCTACATACCGCTCTGCATACGTCTGTGAAAATTGTTTAATGATGCTCCAAAATTTAGCCGAGTTATAGAAATGATAAGGAGTGTGCTGGGGGAGCGCGGTCGAGACGCAGCAACTTTGAACGCGTTTTTCTCGAAACGATGCGTTTCAAATCGACAATCACGATTACTCGATAACGAATCGAGCTGAAATTGTGCACAAACCTTCCTTTAAACATTTTAAGACAACCCCTGAAAGGATTTTTGGCGCGCATTTTTGGGTTTGGGTTTGTTTGGGTATTTTTGTTTGGACAAAACGAAGAGCGCGATAACATATATAGGTATGGACGGAAACGTAGAAGATATAGATATAGTCGGCGTACATTAAAAAAAAGACTATTGCGAGTCGCCAAAAATCCCTTTAGGGGTTGCCTTTAATATTTAAAGGAAGGTTTGTGCAAAATTTCAGTTCGGTTAAAGGGGGAAAGGAGGTTTCGGAACCTTACCCTTAAAACAAATCTTAAAAACGCAATATCTCGAAAACTATTGCGAGTCGCCAAAAATCGCTTTAGGGGTTGCCTTCGAATATTCGAAGGAAGGTTTGTGCAAAATTTCAGTTCCATCGGAGGGGTGGTTCGGAACCTTATCCGCCGATTGACCTCAGATTTGGTATACACCTTTAGTTGACTGTTTTTCAACGTTGGTAGCAGAATTGAGTCGAAATCATTTTTCTTTTTATTTATATAATTTGAAAAATGGGAAAGATTGGTGATTAAAGTTTAGCATGCTGATATTTTGTATATTTTTTGCTGACTATTTTGTATATTTTTTGCCTATTTTGACTATTTTGACTATTTTTTGACTATTTTGTATATTTTGTATATTTTGACTATTTTGTATTTTTTGCTGCTATTTTGTATATTTTTTGCTGACGGTACCAAACATAACGATACGTTATGTTCGATACATAATATTTTCGTTTTTTTTTTTTTTTTAATGTTCATGTAACGTCCACAACACTGGCCGCCAATTGGGGGCTTTTCCTCGCACCGCTGTAAACAAACCTACAAAAGTACATGATAATACATTTGTTTTTTATTTTTACTTGGTATATATTCTTGAAGAATCAATAAACATGTATATTTATTTTTTAGTTATTGCATTCTCAAAATCACCTCCAAAACAGCGCTCTAGACAACAGTACTGTCTTAATTATTATTCAAGCCCGTATTCTAGTGTGAACACCCATTTTCGAGGTGACTTTTTGAGAATTAAATTTGGAGAAAAGGTTAAATCTACAGTGTTAGCATTTCACTGTTATATTTATACAGGTTTGAAGGAACATCTTAAAGTTTTTCAAACTATTTTATTCGAAATTGAACATAATATTTGACGTTGCACATGTCGCGAACATTTTTTATCGTCGGGCGTTGTGATTGCGGCCGTCCTTGTCATCTGAAACAAACGATTTTTTAAAATTCCATTCTTTACAAATATGGTTATCGTTCGGCCCTCCACCTTTTCAATTGCTTCATAATTACTATTTTTCCGGGCCGCGGGAAGTGAAAATTTCATCATAAAAATCAGAGTACTATTTTTCAAACGCCGCCATTTCGTAAATTTTTTCTAAATTTTTTCATCAGAGGGCCGAACGGTAACCACATTTTTAAGGAATAGAATTTAAAAAAATAGTTTATTTTAGATAACAAAGACGGCCGCAATCGCAACGCCCGACGTGAAAAATGCTTTGAAAAAATTCAAGGCGTCACTTCAAGCATGTATGAATATAACTGTGAAAAACTAGCACTGTAGATTCAACCGTTTCTCTGAATTTAATTCCCAACGAAATCACTTTGAAAATGGCCATTTACACTAGAATACAGTCTTAAGGTGGTATCGGTAACAAGCAGTTCCTAAAAAATATATCTGACCAATATATGATTCGTCACAGCGTGAAGTGCATTCACTGCACAAAATTCACCATCCCCGTATGACCGAATTCCATTATCGTTCGCGAGCATACTGTCGACAGCGATCGACCTCGACGAGGTCCCGTTCAATTTTCGTTCCTTTTTGTTTTCCGGAACGAAGCGTTAACGGTAAAAAGTCGGACAATGTGTGGGACGCGCAACCAACGTGAGTTATACGTGTGTGGCCGTGAAAGGCAAAATAATGTATGGATATGGAGTGAGTGAAGGAGGTGGCGGGGAGAAGGTGAAATAGGACAGAGAATAAAAAAAAAGAGAATATTTTACTGACTGTACGGGATCGGTCCGTAGACCAGTGGAAGCGTAGTTCCGTTTCCGGTCGCACTAGCAGAGATCTCCTCCGACCTGGGCAGGGAATCTTCACTGAGTTGACTTCTCGAGCCTACGGCGTTTTCCTCGTCGTACGCGTCTTGAAAATGCCCAGGCGATAGTCGCTTCGAGCCGTTGTTGTCGGCGCGATCGGCAAGCTCGTTCAGCGAGTTGCTGAAATCGTTAACGAGCTGAGGTGATCGCAGATCGTCGACGTTCGCCAATGACAAGCAGCTGGCAACGTTCTTCCTACGTATCGACGAGTCGTTCGTTGTTTTTCTCGTCAAGCACGATGGCGGAGATCGGGAAAGATTGGTCGATAGTTCGAGAAGACTTTTGCTCCCGCGAAGCAAGACCGATCTGTCGTTCGTTTCGCTGAGCGAAGCGTTCAACTTTTCATCACAACGATGATCACCGTTGCCCATCACCGTCAGTACGCCTCTCGAAGATCTCTCGTAATCCCTGAGCGGTGTCACTTCGACGCTGTAATCTTTTAAAATGTCCCTCTCCGTGTTCCAACGATCGTCCCATCGTTGATCGATCGTGGTGAGATCGAGAGGCTCCGGGAGGTTTTTCCTTCCTCTGGCTGCGATCACGTCGATCATTCGCGACGAGCCAGCTCTCGATCGAGATTCCGGAAGATCCTCGATATTCACGTACGTGGGGAAGCACTTATTGGCGGTATCGAGGAAATCGGTTGTCCGGCGATACTGTACGATCGGAGGTGATTTTTTTGGCGCCGAATCGACGATCGTTCGGTCGTACGGTGCTCCGTTGAGTCTTCCGCGCGAATTTGTATCCTCGTCGTAAAGATCGAGCTCGTTGATGTCGTCCAAGCTGTTGGATCGGTACTCGATCGACGACGTGGACGGAAGTGGCAAAAAATCAC
Source organism: Ophion obscuratus (assembly GCA_964007375.1). Classification (NCBI taxonomy): domain Eukaryota; kingdom Metazoa; phylum Arthropoda; class Insecta; order Hymenoptera; family Ichneumonidae; genus Ophion; species Ophion obscuratus. The sequence continues at coordinate 30,350,626 of OZ023312.1, read as the reverse complement.
GACCGAAGGAAGCTGTTCGAACTTCTCGACTGTAAGCATCATCGTTTTCTCGTTTCGTTCTCGTAAAATCGTTCGTGACGGTTTTTTCGTAATTTTTTTGATCCTCGGAGGGTTCGGGTGTATTGCCGAATTCGATTCTTGATTTTCTGCCGTTCGAACTGCTGGCTCCGGACTGATTGCTCTGACTGGTGAGAGTTTCCGTGCTACCGAAGCCGGTGGTGCCGGCATTTTTCGGCAACTCGAGACGATCCTTGATCGTAATTGATGACGAGTCCTGTGACGGGCCGCGACGAGGTTTCTCGTCATTGGCGCCAGTATCGCGACGACTTGTGTCATTGTTGTTAGGGTCGTTGTGTCGATCGCTGTTCTCATCGGGGCTGGGCATACCGGCGAAAAATTGTCGTCTGAGGAGACGATTGTGTTCGAAAATTTCGTGAAGTCTCTCGCGACTGCCTCGGTACGCGGCGTCGTCGTTATCGCGAAGGCAACGATGCGCTGGAACCTCGATTTTGTCACTTTTGTACTTGGCGATTGGATCGTCGGGATCTTTCCCGGGCGACGTGAGCTGCGAATGATCCTCGGCAAGTGTGGAAGATCGTTCGTTCATTCGTGAACTCGGTTCTCTTCTGCATTGGCGGTTATCGGGTATTCGGGGATTTACGGTACGAAACGAAGAACCGGAAGTGCGAGATACAGCTGGGTGATTCGAATCGGCGATTCTACGGGTCCGAATATTTTCTTCATTTCGATCGAATTGCTGGTCGGTGCGATTGGACTTTCCGCGATATTCGCTCCTATCGCCGTTGTACGATCCATTCGTGAAGGTCTCACGCAACGGCGACGATTCATTTTCACGCGTTTTCATCTTTACCTCGTTTCCGATCGACGAACATCTTCGGTTTACCTCGCCTCCGATCGTACGAACATTTTCCGTCGTGCCGAAATAATTTCTCTCGAATTCCGTTCGCGGTCGCCAGTTGCAGCCCTGGCCGATCTCGGAATCGGCAATGGTGCAACGGTCGCGATCTCTTTGCGTGTAATCTTCGCGATTCTCGAACTTTTCCGTCGAGCGTACGTTCTCGCTGTTGGTCATTCGAACGTAGACGAGATTCGGTTTCGTAACTTCCGGCATCGAACGTCTCTGCATCGAGCGCATTCCCCGTGGCCCGTTCTCCAACGGATTCGATGCCGATTTTCGCCATCTCCGACGATCGATGCTGCTGAGCCTCTCGAGATTTTTGATGTCACAGGTCAAGCCTGCCCACTGGCGACTTTGCTCGAGGTCCTCGACCCTCGCGAGCATCGGACACTCGTCGCGAATCCTCGTTGATTTCATCGTGTACGGATTTACCGATTTTCTTTTTTTTTAAATCGTCTAATGAATAAACAAAATTATCGTCGGGTATTCAGTGATAGTCTTTTTTGCTGAGTAGTTTTTGCTTCGAGTGCAACATGAATGTGAAATGAATGCTGGGTGATGAATCATCTTGAGGACATTTTTTTGACGACGTTAGCCGATCGCTGAACTGACAAGGAAAGGATGCGATGTCCTATTCTCCGATTTCGATGAAATTTGGCATGTTTGTAGAATGGGTGAAAATCGACGACACTCATTTTTTTTTCATATCTGCGGAACTCGATTTTTAAGAGGCGAAACGCACCCTCGACAATAGGGGTGTTTTTCGTTTTTCGTCGATAACGTTATCGTTCTCATCTCCAATGTACACGAAAAAACAAACATTGTTGCAATTTTAATTGTCTTCATATCTCGTACCGTTAAAACGTTATCGACGAAAAACACCCCAGTTTTCGAGGGTGCGTTTCAACGCTTAAAAATCGAGTTCCGCAGATATATGAAAACACGTATCGCCTATTTTTACCCATTCTAGAAGCATGCCAAATTTAATCGAAATCGGAGAGATCAACCTCACAACCTTTCCTTGTGAGAAGGCAATTTGGTCAAAGTGGCGAATAGTGGCCCGAGTTTGTTTGGGTTTGACTTGAAGCACACAAAATTTACTTGTTTTGGTAATTATGCAGTATGATGACTTTTTCGAAAAGCGACGGGGAATTTTTTTTCACCGTGAATTTGCTTATTCCATTATATTGAGGGATATTCCGTCGGGGGAGACTGACACTTTCCATTAATTCCATAAGTTATGGGGTTTTGAAGTTCGCGGAAACACATGATAAAATAGGGCATTTTAAAAATATTTCGACGCCTATATTGGGCATGGGGGGGGGGGGGTGGAGGCATTTATAAAAAAGCCTTTCTAAATGCAATGCCGAAAATAAATCGCGGTGGTCACCCTCTAATAAAAAGGTATAGAATTTTGAAGTTCGCGAAAACACGTTATAAAATAGCGTATTTTCGAACTTTTTTCGGAACACCGATATTGAAAGTGGGGAGTGGGGGGATTTATAAAAGAAGCCTTCCTAAATACCCCCTGCCTTCGCCCCTCTATTTTTTGGGTGTTGTATACGGAAGGTGTCTGATGCGACCAAGCAGGGCCGCATCAGTTGCACCCCCAGGGGATCCTAGGGTCGAAACCCCCTGGTGGGGTCAACGGGCAGAGCCCCTTGTAGGGTTCGAGGGAGCGGAGCGCCCCCAAAAACTCTAAACGTAGTTTTTAAATATATTCAAATGAACTACAGTTGTACTACGTCGATCATTTTTGGGGCCCTAATAACAACCCAAATAAATCCAAACTAACCCAAACAACGGCTGTTGGGGAAAAGGGGGACGGAACCGTGCTGTATTTTATAACGTGTTTCCGGGAACGTCAAAACTTATGGAATTAATAGAAAATGTTAGCCTCCCCCGAAGGAATATCAATAGTGGTGACCAATCAAAGCAGCACACGGCAAAAAAAATTCCATCGTTTTTCGGAAAAGTCCCCAAACTGTATAATTACTCTCGTTTTTTATATGCTTCATAAGACCTGAAGACGGAAATCTTTTGAATACACAGCTATCTTATTTACATTCAATTTGTACCGTCGCTTTTTTTTTAGCCCGTCGACAAAAGTCCGGAAAAGTATTAGGAATCTATAATTCGGCAAATATCTCATTGGTGAACACACGTAGATTATTTTCTTCTCGATAGTTTTTGGAAAAACGCAATGTGGTCTTCGATTTGGTTAAAAAGAACGAGAATCCGTTAGCTGGTCATCAGTACAGTTTTGATACGTGAGAAAAAGAAACTGAGAATTTGATTTCGTCCACGCCGAGCCTTTCCTACGAATGAGAATCGTCCAACATGTTTTGCGCAGCGAAAATAAGATCCACACTATCCCTACGCGCTTTCCATCCAACGAACTTATCGTGTCCATAATTTTAATTCTAAACTAACGAAGAACGAAAAACTTGCAAAAATTTTGCGACCATCAATTAGCGCGTAATCTTACAATCCTTCGAAGCTATTTACCGTTTTTGACACAAATAAACGATAGTCAAGAATATCCGTATGAAGAACGTTCGCGTTCGCTCGAGCGTTCGCGAAGAAGACGCTCGGAGTACTGCTGGGTACGAGGATATATAATATCCTAAAGAAGATTGCCGGCGAGGAGAGAAACTGAGGCGAGAGCGTTGCCGGTGTGGCGTGTCGACCGATCGTCCGGGCCAACAGCACACACCGCTGGTCAAGATCCTCTCCTCGGGAATCTCGGCCTCGGGCAAGAGACAATGGCCCCGGTTGCTTCGCTGATATTCTTTCTGCCACAGCGAAGATTGGCCATGTGTATTACAAACGGCTCGTTTTGAGCTACAGTACGACTTCGATTTGGGGAACAAGCGGTGGCATTGAGTTCTGCGCGGCGCTCGCATAAATCTACACTGCGCAATGTGCATAGTGGCTGGTAGAGTCGTCATTGGTCCGCTGCTTCCCCCACCGCGCTCCTCCGAGATGCGCAGTATGCATCGCGCAATCGACGGAGAAGTGGGAGGCGCGGCGATGATTGGTTCGACGCTTCCCCACCATGCGAGTCGCGCCTGCGCAACGACGAAACCGTACACCCCCACTTCGCGCTTGAGAACGTAGCTGAGCGCTCATTGGCTTGGCTCTTCCCCCACGCGTCGAGCTCGCGCAATCTGCATCGCGCAGCTAACGGAGAAGTGGGGGGCTCGGCGCCACACCAAGCGCGCGCCGTCGAGACCGCAAATTCATCCGAAATATCGTAAATCGAGTTCCCAGTGTACGTACCTTCGCGAAACTGCCACAAAATTTACACCGTGTATGATATCGAACGGAGGATCGAGAGACCGAAAGTGCCTCCGGGGGCCAGGTGCAATAGACCTCACCGCGGGCACGAGACTCATTCACAAGACGGCCCTAGCGAAGAGGTTCTCATCGTCGCGTCACGCTCTCCGGGACACGGCGATTGCTTATCGGTAAACGAGAAAGGCTACCGGAAGAATCCACGGATAGAAAGAATCGACTCGGGCTCGCCGATTTCGCTTGTATACTACCTATTCGGGTGTTCATGTCCTAGGGTTTTATTCACACGAAACATTCGAATCGCTCTGCCGTGATTGCGAGGCAAGGAAACCAAAATTCAACCGTCACACGAGAACTCGAAAAGGTTAACTTAAAAAAATGGCATTGTTAATGGAAACAAAATACTGAATAATATTACTGAAACTTTTGCAGCATCAACAATGATAGTTCTATTAAAATGAGGAACAACGTGGGAACATTCTGAATTAAACTAAAAAAAAATGTTTTTTTTTTCAGAAATGGTACGATAACAATTATTTTAATTACAGCATTTTTACGAGGATGAACACTCGCTGCTACGAATACATTGGATACGTTGCTTTATTTTTATAAACCTTTGTTTTTTATATAAAATGTTATAAAAGTTTTCTAATATATTTTGTAATATTATTTATTTATAAAAATGTAAAACATTTGTTTTTTTGCCTCTGGCCTGTACCGTTCTGGGTGGAGCAAGACGTCTGATTAGCGCAGTTCTTGATTGAACGAGTGAAGACGGTTGTTTTTTTTTATTGTTATGTTTGTTGCTTTGAGTCAGAAATTATCTTTCGTTCCTCTACGCGATTGTAATGGTAGTTATTTCCACGAGAGTATACAGCGAAGGTTGAAACGATTTTACGAGGGAGCGAGGTCCTCGAGCGAACTCGACACACCGTTGGTCACGCAGTAAAACGCAGCACGAAGAAATCCCTCCGTGAAAATTTACCTCCAAAAAAAAGGAGAATCAAATCACCGACTGATCGACGTACCGAATATTGTTAGCCACCTCATCATTATTTTAAATTTTATTATATTAAATTATATCGCGTCATCGAAATCAATCAATTCAATCAATTCGCAATTTCGTACTCGAACCACATATTTTACTCTTTCGCGAAGATAAAATTGAAAATCTTGAATTGGCTGATCATAATGATTTTATTTGCTCTTTTATTTCCCACCTTGTAACGATGATGATACTTGTTTTGACCGTCAAGCCATTCATTATTTATCTACGGAATAATGCATGTACTAAAAACTCCGGTGCGTTTGGCGCATCGAAGACAAAATTAATTGCCTGTCGACATGCGAGGGAAATAGAAAGCGAGCGATGCCATATATGCATGTGTGCGTGTATATATATGTATATACAGGGTGTCCCAGAACTCAATGCGTTCCCTGAAATGGGGGGTTGGGGGTGAAATTCTGAGTCGATTGATATAAGTATTTATGTATGTAAAAAACATATGTTTTTTACAATAAAAATTTGTTTTTTACAATAAAAATTGGTTATTAACTGACTCAATTACCTCTTTACTAAAAATAATAATTTTATTTCAGACCAGACACAAAAAATAACAAATTTTAGTAACAAAAATTCCTAATGTTGAGTTGTTCAAAATGAGCTCAATTTGAAAAAAATAAGAAATATAATTTTTAATGGCAAGAAAAGTGGCAAGTGTTGCACCATTTTGAAATCTTGATTAAATGCGCCATCTTTTGAAATAACTTGCCAAGGGTAGTGTAGTACATTTTTTTTCCAAAATGAAGTGTCAAAGTTAACTAACAATATTTTTGTGAACCATGACTCACTAAAACTTAACTTATTTTATTAAATTAACAATGTTTTTTGCATTAATTTGTAGTTGCGATTAATAGCATCGTTAATGAAGATCACGAAATTAAAAGAATCACAGCGAAATTGTGACATTGTTAATCACAGGACTTGAAAATGCGACCAAGGGTGTCGAATTTCAACTTTTTTTTTAAAATGTCTATTATCGCTGAACTGAGTGATGTGGATTTTTTTTTATTTTTCCCAGAACTGGTATAACTTGGCCTTTCATCCGGTCTCAGATTATCGTTGAGTTTTGGGACACCCTGTATATATATATATATATATATATATATATATATATATATATATATATATATATATATATATATACTAAGAAGGAATCACTAATTAATACAGCAGTGCACCCGCTAATAGTGTACCGGAAAATGAAATTCCCCCTTTAGCTCTCGAACGGTAACCCCCCCCCCCCCCCCATGTCAGGCACGTATAGCTTCGAAAGTTGAAGTGATTAGAAACGTAGCTGTAATTGGGTTAGTTACGGGGACGCCTCCATCGAGGTGCCAAGTGATGTAAACAAAGAAAAACAACTATTTGAGTACGCGACAACTATACATATGAATTTCAAACTTATGTTAAAATTTTGACAATTAGGTAAAGTAAGGTTTGCTTGGCTCTGGAAAGATCCGAGTTTTATTTTTTATTAATATACCACGTACATTGGGACTCTGATATATGAATTCGGAAACTGTTAGTGGGAAACGGTGAAAATATTAGGTAAATCGCTTAAAAATCGGTAGATCGTTTTGTTTGTATTATGCTTGAGTGTGGGAGAGGAGGTATTCTAACCTAGCAGAGCTTTAAGGCGGATCTTCTGATTCACAGTACTGTGACGGGTCAGAGGAACGATTGTTTTGATGGATTTTCTCTAAGTATATATATTCAAGAATATGTGCAACAAATTTCAAGTGAAAATATTGAAAACTAACCAAGTTAAAAACGATTTAGTGAGAGCAGGTAGCGCAACGATTTATGGATACTAAAACTTTCGATCGCGTTTTTCTCGAAACAACTTTTCACGACCTGGCTGGAATGATAAGTCTAGCTATAATCAACCGATTTTCAATTTTAAAATACCAACATTTTCGTAATCGCAGTTGCTATCGTTGTACGTGGCCGTTTTGTAAATTTAGTATTTTTTAAGCCCTGTATATAAGGAAACATTTCATCAAAATTCCACTTTTTTTACACACCCCATTTTGCGTTTTTTTTTCTTCGAAAAACGGGTAGGTGCAACGAGAACTACATTTACGTAGGTTATAAAACTTTTTTATTATTATTTTTCCGTAATTTTTTAACGTCGTTAAAAAAAAACCTAAATTTTCGTAGTCGCAGTAGCTATCGCTGTACGCAGCTGTTTTTTAAATTTAGTATTTTTTAAGCCCCTGAATGTAAGGAAAAAGTTCACCAAAATTACACTTTTTTTTACACACACGCTGTCATGCGATTTTTTTTTTAACGGCTAGGTGCAACGAGAATTACGTTTACGTAGGTCGTAAAACTATTTTATTATCATTTTTTCCATCAACCTATGTCGAGTTACCGATCCGGCCGTTGGGCTACAATTTCTTACACAGATGCTCTATTATACCTCAATAACGTTGTTAATTTTTTATTCTTTAAAACAAAAATGTACACGAAACAAGTTCAATGTATGCTTAATAACATACCTATTTTCCAAATCCCAAATGAATAATCTAGTAGATACAAAAAATCGGAAAAAAACTAATATAGGCAATGGCGTATGTGTGATTATAAATAACTCTATTTATCATTAAACAAACAGATATATCAAAACTCACTTATTGGGTAAACGGTTGTTTTCAGTTCAACAATAAAATATTTACTCCTCGAGTTTGCTAAATAAAAAGATCTCCCTCGTCTTTTCCTTTCGAATAATGTGCTGTTATTATTATTCGAAATTCCGAGTACGCGAACTTCAAATGACGATTACTAGTATCGATAAAAATATTCAATCGACTATTTTCACGCACGAATCAATCTACGACCGAAAAAAGTGTTGATAAGTTGGCAAATACAAATGATCTTTCGTTCTTTCCATTTTGATTTGTGTCCCGTTATTATAATCGGAGAATAGTTTATCGGGAAGAAAAAATTCGAGCACTGAATCGAAATAATATTGGTCGTGAGTGAGCATCGGGTAAAAATTGTGCTACACGGAGAAACCTGAACGAGAAGGGAAAGTATTTTGGAAAACAAGAAGAGACTAATTAAAGAACGCACTCAAGTCTCGATTACGTTTTGATGGATGAACACCTTCCCCCCCCCCCCTCTTTTGCGAGTGTACGATAACGGAGTTTGAAAAGTGCGTTCTTCGCGAGGCCTGAGAACGGTGTTACTTGTACTATCTCATTCCGTCACGATTGTATCGTTCTGTTCCGATGCGGCGAGCCGTTGCGTGGTTTCGAGGCTCGCGCTCTTGCATATTAAGCCGGCAATACAATGCAATGTGGAGCAAGTTTCTACGTTCCGTATACGAACTGAATTAGTTACACGGTGGTTAACAATTTCGCGCAACGAGGCATCAATTTCGCGCTTCACGATCGTTATTATAAGTACAGAAAAAAAATTAACCAAAAAAAGCAAATAAAACGTAAACGATCATGGTTATTATTACCATCTTGGTACTACAGCGGCTTAAGGGCTTAAGGGACCTGTAAACGCCGAAAATTAAGCGATCTTTTAAAATGGAACGTCGAAAAAGAAGATAATAATATTCAAGGATGTTATTAGTCATGGCTTCAAGGGAACAATAAAAAAATCACATTTGAAATTATACAAAATGGTAACGCTGAAGCCACTCTCGCGAATTTGAGATGCTCTGCGGCACGCAGTATGGATGACGCAAATTTGAATGTGGAAAAAAATGTAAAAAATTCTATTAAGGGGGCTTCTCACTTTAGACGCTAAAAAAGGCTATTTTTATGAATTTTTTTGATAGGTTTATATTATACATATTGATATAAAAGTTTTTACTCTTTCGAAAAACATTAAAAAAAGTTTATTTATTCAAGTCACTATTTATAGACGTAAATGGTAGTAAAAAAATGCCCTAAAAAAATTGTAGGTCTGCGCTGTTGATGAAATCTCGGAGATGGATCATCCGAAACAAAAAAAATTTAACGGTTTTCGATTCAGTATGTTAATGGCTATAGCGCATATCATACGATTTTTGATGTATGCAAAAATAACAAAATTGCGAACATATTTCGAAAAAAAACGAAAAAACGTTTTTTCACCGTTTTTGGCAAAACATAGTAAATATCAAAATTTTTTAAAATCCTTGATATGCGCTATAGCTAAAGTTGTAAATAGTATGTGGTTAACATTTTATAAGGGTCGGGTCAGTAGTTTTGAAGACTTTATCAACGAGCCGTCGAAATACGTTGTTTCAAGAAAAACGAGTTTAAAGTTTGTTTGGGTTACATATAAATACATTTAAAAAAAAGTATTTCGAAAGTGTATTTATTAAGTGTAGCAACCTTTATTTCAATATCTATAATATAAACCGATAAAAAATCATGAAATTAGCTTTTTTTAGCGTCTAAAGTGAAAAGACCCCTTAATCTACATGAGTATAGCTAGAAAAATACGTGGAGGATTTTGAAAATGTTAATTTTAGTGTGATTGGAAAGCATTCAAAGTAAAAACTCAATTTTCGACAGAAAAAAGGACAATCATTTGTTAATAAATAATGTTATAATTAACTACTGGAAAATTCCATACGTATTTCTCTTCAGAATGTTATTTCAAAGATGTGCTCAAAATTTGGAGTGAATAAAATGAAAATTGTTGGAGTTATACGGCGTGCCGTTTTGAAAAATTGTCTTCCGAAAAAAAAAACAGTCAACGTCTCGCACATGGGCCAGCCACTGCGACCTCAGGCCCCACAAGGGCCCGCAGGCCTTTTTTTACAGGTGACAAACTATTATCCCCTTATTCTAGGTGGTTCGAAGCCTCTCTAAGCCAGTTAAAATAAAAATCAATATTTTGAAAATTCTACAGTGGTGTTACCCCTTAAACCGACGAATTCAGAACAATTGATTACCTGCCAATCGCGACGAAACTTCATTCGCTCAAGACTGTCCACGTGGGGTATGAAAAATTATTAATTCCAGGTTTCTAAAAGAAATGACACGCTGCAGTTTGCATCGTTGGAACGCAACGATGTTTTTTTTTCTCCACTGTTCATTTCTTCATTTCCATCATTATCCAAAGCCTTTTTTCCTAAATCGAAGTCGTAAATTTCTAACAAAAATACGCAGAAGCGTTTCAACAATCTTCACGACCCAACTCGATTAAAGAAATTTAAGTATTTAAAAATAATTAATTTTCGTTGCATTCGAAACCTGCAAACTTCAACGTCATTAAAAAAAAAACGCTTCAGCTCACGGTAATTCACGATTACGAAAGAAATTAATTCCACCCAAATAAATTGATCTTTAAAGCGAACGATCGAGGGCTGCAACTTCAGGTTTGCAATGTGTCAGTCGTAGCAGAAAGCTTTGTGCGCCAGTCTTTGCGATATTATTCGAAGTACTCTGAATCGTGTACATAAATAATTCGATACTTTCTTTTCTGTCAAGAAAAATCAAGTGCGGACGAGCAAACAAACTTTTTAATGAAAACCACTTTTTTGAAACAGCTACGCTGAATTTTATGCACTTCTTCAAGTCTGCTGGTAAATGCGCGTGGGCGTCGAAGTATCGCATTCTTAATCAGAACGGTGAATGAATAATGTGAATATGTATATGAATGAATATATATATGAGTCTAAGAACTACTTCAGCAAAAATTCCTCGTGTCTTGTATAAGTGCGTTAACTGAATATTTATCGTTGCTCATCGAGCTATCTCGCAAATATATATATATAGATAAACCGTCCAAGTTTATAATGCGAGACGGAAACAACGGGAAAAAATGTTGCTCCTTATTAGAAAAATAAATAAAAGAAAAAAAATCGAAAGTAAGTAAATCGCACCGAAACGAAAATAATTATTTCTGGTGCACGCTTCTTCCACAGAATTTCTAAAAACGCGACTCTATATATGAGCGCAACTACGACGAATCAACACTTTTTTCTCAATTTCCGTAACCGGTGCGTCTCATCTGACGCAGTCTTCACTGGATATTGTCGCATTCATCGGTCACTCACACCATACATGATGTTTTGCTGCACTCACCGCACTATAATTTAAAACACTTATTTTTCTCACTTCTTTACGTATTCCAACAAAAATCACACGTGCAGATTCTCCTGACGGGCCCTCGACCGTGGCTTGAGAGGACCGCAGCACGGCGTAGCACTCAGTCGCGATCGTATCATTTTTGTACGAAGTTCGATAAAAGCTGAAAAGATCGAGAACGACAGCGATCGAGAGGAGTTCTCACGAGCTCTGGAGAACTCTCCCTGTCTGTCGTCTCCACGCTCCCCCCCTCTCTTCCACTTTAGTCAACGACGAAACAGGGAACGAAGAGGAGAAGTGAAGAACCGGAAGACATAGTGTAAGAACTCAGAAGCTTTTTTTTTCCTCAACCTTGAAACACTCTCCCACTCGCGGCAATTGTTTTCTTATCTTTCTTTTCAATTTTTTCTTCTTCACGAAAGCCTTATTGTTCCATAACTCTTCATGCTCGACGATAATACGAGAACGAGGAGAGTTGAAAAAAAAGAAAATAATTGTTGCCTGTAATTTTTACGTTTTTATTTGCGGCGTATTCGCGAGTAACGACGGCCGAGATTCGTTCGGAGGAGCGCTTCCTTCTTGCGGTATAGTACACCAAATACTAGCTCTCGTTTGGCACGTACGTTGTGTCTTATAATTATATATGGCATATATACACTCGTATATACATACATACATATACATATAGTACATATAGTGTGTCTATATATATGTGTATATGTATACGTATATGTATATGTATATATATATATATATATATATATATATATATATATATATATATATATATATATATATATATAGAACGTCACCGTTCCGTCATCGTCGTAATTGACACACGGACGTCCATAGGTGCATGGCCGTCGTTGGAAATTTTCGTCCAGAGCAGTATTACCGATCGCGACAGGCAAACACGTGAATAAATATTTTTTTAATGAGAAAAAAAAATTCGTTCAGTAAAAAAAATGACAACGACAACCACAATAATATTGCTGATGTTTTCGCGAGAAAGTTATTAATAACGCGATCGTAGGAGCATCGCGTGTACCTTTAACGCATTATTGCAACACAATCTGTCAAGGAATGACGCAGATGTTGTGTCGTCGCTGTACCGGGCGAAACAATACTGAAACGTGGAAAGAAATGATGGGCGCTCGAAGCTTCGCGATTAAACTCGCGGTGGAGAGATTAGATAAGACAAATTGCGAGCCTGATCGATTTATCCCGAAGCAGACTTCGTTACGTCTGCGTGCTGCGTAGATTTTGGGCTTGGAGAATTGTTTTCTCAACCAACGCGGTAGCGAGGTAACGATACAGGTGCAATTAAGGGCTAGGTGAATATTTTACTTGATATTTTGATGTGTAGTTGAAATTTTTGAAAACATCGATTTTGGTTTTTCGTCGGATTCTCGAAGGAACATTTGTTAAATATTTTCTGAACATTTCAAGTCGATCCGTTCGAAATTGAAGGAGTTTGTTGGGGTTTGTAGACGAACGAATCGGCGAACTTTGAATGCGTTTTTCTCAAAGTGACTTTTTCAAAATCGATTTTCTCAAAATAACTTTTTCAAAATCGATTTTCTCAAAATGACTTTTTCAAAATCGATATCTCGAAAATCACTGCACCGTTCAAGTTCAAATTTTACGAGTTTTCTTTATATATCAAAAAGCAGTGCTTGAACGAATGGTTTTTTATTTTTCGATGCATCGTTTTTTTTTAACAACGAAAGGAGAGCGTTTTTTTTCACAGAAAATCGATAATTTCACTTGTGACTTCGCCATTTTTCAAGAATCAATATTTTATTGAATTCTTCGTCCAAGCACTAGATAATTTCAGGCAGAAAATGAATGCGTTTGATTTTTCTATTCCAGATGATTTGTACTTAAAATCATACTCTTCAAGGTAAACAACATTTTTTAACCAGCACACGTTTTCCTAAGAAAAGTTCACAAAAATTCCTTTTTTTGCGACCACGAGCTGGGTGTAACCCATTAAACATATACGCTGTCAAGGTCAATGTACAGTTAACACCACCCGGCAATCGGATAAAAATGATCCCCGGGATTTTTTTAGAAATTATTAATTTTCAGATAAAAAAATATCATTATTAATAATAAAAATTTAAATAGTCAATATATTAATGAAATACTAATATATTAATGATACTTCTTTCATAGACTTATTATTCTTGAATTAAATGCCCTTTAATAATAATAAGATAAAACATATAAGAAGATACGAAGACAGAATCATAGAGATCTACAAATTGTCAGTATCGTGATCTAGCTTCAAATCCAAAGGGGTATGAATTAGAAAATTGACTAAACGTAATGAGGGAATAATGGCAGAAATTGTTTCAACAATAATTCCTGGTAACGTTAATATTTTCGAGGATTTGCAATTTAATTTATAAAGTCCGGAACGAGAGTAGCGATCAAACTTCGACTTTAAATCGTATGGGTTTATTGATGGAAGGAAAAATATTTGCGAACGTGGGCTTCCTTCAGTATTGGTTGTACGTTAGCTTTGATATATTTTAACTTCTCGCTCTGCATTCATAGCTGACAAGCCCAGCTTCTTGCTTTATCTATTCGAATTCTGTGCATTCCAAGTTCAAGTTTCACGGTGACGACACGATAAAAAAAAACTGGCGATATATTTTGCCAAACGAAAAAAGGGACGTGCAACTGAAATATTCTTTTAAAAATATAACAATAAATATAATAAATATAAAATATAGCTGTTGGCAAAAACGGGGAAAGGTAATTTTTGGCCGAGACATTGAGGAGTGTCCGATCCACAATTCGAGTCCAAAAATAATATACCTCTAAAATCGTGTTAAAATTTGCATCATTGGAACGCGACGAAATTTCTTTTTTACACTTTAATTTCCTTATTTTTAACATTATTCAAGTTCTTTTTTTCGTAGATTTAAATAGTAGATCGCTAAATAAGTATCTTCAAAAATGATTGTGTGATTTTTGTAGGCGAAATATGCGTAAAACTAAATTAAAGGAATTGAGAAATATTAATTTTCATTGCGGTCCAACGATGCGGACTTCAACCTCATTCTCTAGAAGTATGATAAAAACTAAAAAGAACTAAAAATAATTCCCGTGATAACGAGGATTTTTTTTTCTCAAATCCTAAGGCTTCTCGTCGAAGTGAACGCACTTTTAGTCTCATGTCTATATACGCACATTTACATCCATAAGTACACAGATATAAGAACACTTGTGTGCTCTCATTTTGAAAATACAAAGACTGAGGACCTTGAAAAACAATCGAAATAAAGTACTGCTTAACGGAGACTTTGTCCTTGAAATTTAGCGGGAGATGTTAGCGGCTCAACATGAGCAGCTAGAAGAAAAGGAGGGATGCCTCTATGGACCAGATATTGCCGATTAGCGGTAATTATAAACACATTTGTGTAAACACATTACAAAACTTTAAACGTGTTTTTCTCGAAAACACGTTTCCAAAAATGGCTGACATTCTCCTGACCGCTGTAATTAACATATCGACCTGAAATTTGGAGAGCATACTCAGAAAATATGTCTTCATGGAATGACGGATCGTTTTTTCGATAGATACATTTCTGCATTTATTATTGATCTTTTTATGCGAAAAAACGCGAAAATTCGATTTTTTTTAAATTGCCGCCATTTTCCGAAATTTGTACAAAACGAAAAACCCATCCGTCATTCCATAACCAAAGGGTCACAGATTGATAATATGCTTTGAATTTGTGTTTCAGATCAACAAAGAGGGGGCAGTGATGTCAGCCGTTTACCTCCCGCGATTTGAGGACCTGTTTTCGCGGAGCTGCAACGGCCGCCATTTTTGTTTAAAAAAAAAAAAAAAATGTTTAACGTTCTGTATATCATGAATAAAAGCAAGAAAAAAACCGCACTCAAAAGCTTTACTCGTTTCCTTTAAAAAATATAAAATGTAAACACCTGAAATATGACACTCCAAGGATAAAGTCTCCCTTAAAATGCGGACATTTTCGGCGCCAGGGCCTCGTCTGATCGCGTTCGGAGTTTCTCTACTGACGAGGCGGTGCCCGAAACTACTCGGGAATGGCGACAGCGCGAGAAATAGCCAAACGTAACGAGACCATTTTATAGGCAACCAGCGTGCGATATTGCGCCTGAGTAATTCAAGGTCATTTTGAACTCGCGCCCAAGTCGCTCCCCACTCCAGGCTTTATTTGCTCGCCCGATAAAGATCGAGATTAGCTGATAAGAAAATTTGATACGCCTTTTCATACGTACCCGACGACTTGAGTATTGTTCGGAAATAATTTCGTGGCGGCGTATTATTTTTTAACGTATTTTATTTCGCGCTGCCTTCATTTAGCTGTTAATTAAGATTATTAAGTTATTAAGTTCATCAATAATCAATAATCAAGTCAGTTAATTTAGAATTTATTAACTAAGAATAAATTAAATTGTCTCAGCTAATTAAGAATAAATTCAATTATCTTAGTTAATTAATCATTAGTTTAATTAACTCAATTTATTGAAAATTAAGAAGTAATCAGTTAATTGGATATTTCCAAACGATAAGGGGCTGAAGCTATAAAGAAAAATGTTCGGATTTTCGTGGATAACGATGGTTTCGTACAGAATCAATTTTTTCTAATTTAATTATTTTGTTATTCAATAATATCGACACATCCAAGCTGCGAGAATTAAATTGAGAATGAAAATCAGCAGATCCGGATCAGCTGATAAGAGAAATAAACACGAGTGATAAGGAGCGATAATTTGACATTGCTGATTGTAAGTAGTATTTTCCGTAGTCAATTCCGATAATAGGCACGATGATAGTGAACTTTATCGTTGTGTCGTCTCCTATCACCGTATCCTTGTTTTGACAATGCTATTGTACGTCGATTCGATCAGAGTTCAAAGTTTACGATGAATCACTGAACAAATGTTTGGGAATGGAACATTGTTCATGGATGAGGTAAGGGTAGAGACTCGTCATTAGCCGAGAAGGGACAACGAGGCTAGATATGCGTGCAATGAGTCACACTTAATCTTACAAAAATTTTAATTCGTTTCATGCACTTCTTCCTATCGGTTCATCAAATTCTTTGGCGATGATCGAAAAATTTTGCAATTCTGGAAAAAATCTTGTCTCTGAATAATATTCAGCAAATGGCAATTCAAACGACGCGTCACAAACATTTTTTTTTAAGTTTACGCTCCGCCGAAAAAATATCGCGGTGGCCGGAAGAAAATATAGAATTTTGTATTTTTTTGTAAACAACAAGAAATCTCAAAATTTTGATGTTTTTTTCGGATTAAAGTTTCGAATTTTGGAATATTTCTTAGTCCAACAGATTTCC
Organism: Ophion obscuratus; assembly: GCA_964007375.1. NCBI lineage: Eukaryota > Metazoa > Arthropoda > Insecta > Hymenoptera > Ichneumonidae > Ophion > Ophion obscuratus. The sequence continues at coordinate 30,333,949 of OZ023312.1, read as the reverse complement.
CTATTTCTGTTTTTGATTTTTTCCATTTTTAGGAGAGCTTGAAAAATTCTTCGCAACGCAACACAGAGGAGACAATACAAATATTGTCAATTATGATGGTCGGAAGAAAATATACTAGAACAAATACAAAATTCCCCATAAATATGGAGGATTTTTTAGATAATATATGGAAAATATCAAATCCCCTATATAAATGTAGTGAATTTTGTATTTTTTTCGTTATTAATGCCTGAAATCCCCTAAATAATTTTCTCCATACGATATATTTTTCCTATATTACATTATATATTTGCTGTATTATATTTTGTACAAATTTCCTATTACATAAATAAAATTAATATTATCATAAAATTCCCTATATTAATAGGGAATTTTGTATTTTTCAAGGACACGACTTTTGCATTTTTCATATTCCTTGGTCCACCAGATTTCCCTATTTCCTTTTTGAATTTTATCCATTTTCAGCCAACCCTGAAAAAATCTGCACGACGCGAGAGCGTTTAGCGACTCCGAAAATATTGTCAATTCACGCGCGTCACGGGGATGTCGAGTATAATACGGATTTTTTTTTCTCGTCGCGCACTTTGGCTTTAACATGGCGGCGCTTTTCGCACGCTTTTTCTAATGCATGCCTACACTGATGCATGACACTATACGCTGCTCGTCTTTGCTCGCTAGGCGTGTAACTCCGGCCTCTTATTCTTCTTCGCGCCTCCCGGGCACTTGAATACTCCTTAGAGGCGGATAATGTACGAGGCAATTGCACGGTATGTATTTTTTTATTGTAGGCTTATCGTTATGGACACCGGAAGTTACTGGGACCCAGCCACGTGAGTTGCAGTCCTTCGTCGTATCAAAACGGTGTATTATTACCGGTATACCGGTGCACCGGAAATTTTACAAAACGAAAACTGTATTTTTTTTAATCGTACGCTTTGTAGGGGAAAAAATTGGTTACAGCTTCTTCGATCCTTTCTCTCTTTCTCTCTCTCTCTCTCTCTCTCTCTCTCTCTCTCTCTCTCTCTCTCTCCCTCTCTCTCTCTTTCTTATTGCAACCCTTTCTACGGCACTGCCAGTGGGAAAGGAATCAGATCTTGCTGGATACGTAATGGTCCAATGGACACGAGTTGACCTCGACGTACGTTCATTGCTTGATCTCAGCATTAATGAACAATTCACCCCACACACTTTCGCACGTATACACGAAATGTTATGCCGTTTCTTTTTTTTCCCCTTGAAGAGTTACTCGAAGATTAATTTAATGACTTATATGCATTCTCTCCTGATTTTTTTGTATTTCGTTCTTATTATTATTATTATTGAGCCTATAAATAATATACGGAATTATTTGCATGCAGGAAATCGTATGTTTGCGAACGAGATCTGGACTTGATAAGAATTATTGACTGATGACCTTTGGTCTCTCCGCCAGTTTCGTGACTCGATATCGATCTACATATATATATAAATTTGATATGTGCTATATTCATTGCTCAGCTGCTATGAATTTCAACTGCTTTTGGCAAAAGTTTCCCGGACATATCGCATTCGCGTGCAGCATGCCACATGCCAGTCATATCGCAACGAGTTCGATGTTGGAGGTATTTTTTTTATTACTTTGCAATACACATGTCGAGTGACTCAGTTGTCGTGATAGATTTTTTGTTTCGATGCTGATGACTGGTTTCGACAATGACCCGAATAAGGAAAGCCGAGGTGACAAGAGAACACGACAAATTCTGGACGAGTATACGGGGTGTCCCAAAAATGATGGTAGTTCCTTAAATGGGCGGGTTGGGGGTGAAATTCCGAGTACATTGATATAAGTATGTATGGGTCTCAGATCAACCCCTGAATTATTATTCATTTTTAAAGGCGGACCAATCAAGTGCGCCCGCCTTTAAAAATGAATAATAATTCAGGGGTTGATCTGAGACCCATACATACTTATATCAATCGACTCAGAATTTCACCGCCAACCCCCTATTTCAGGGACTACCATCAGTTCTGGGACACCCTGTATGCGAACAGTGAGTTAAAAAAACAAGAAATATGCACAAATGGATGTTAGAAATTCGACGATATTTCGAATTTGCGAGGATCGCAAACGAGTAGATTACCTGGGCGTTCGCTCCTGTTGTGCTGAGCTTTTGGTGGTGGCGGGGGTGCATTCGCGTACTCTAAGGATGAGCGAGAAAAAAAACCATAAAAATAATAACGATGAGCAGCTTAGCATGGAGGGAAAATTGTATGTGTGCGAAATTCCTCGTCGACTCGACCACTCTTTTCCAAACGTCTCGTATATGGTTATTTTTTAATTCGCCAACTTTGGGACAACGGGAGGAAAAAATCGCGGTTATTGCACATCTTTTGAGCCAATTTTGTAGAAACGATCATTCGCGTTGCATAAGCATGACGAGCAGTTTCGAGATCGTGTAAAGAACGAACGGAAGAGCCGGTTTTTTTTTAAATTTAAAGAGGAGTTTATTCGACTGCGCGATTTAATATTCACGAATTAATGTGGTTTTATTACCAAAGATTACGGCAATGGGTTATTCAACAACTTTGGAAGGAAAAAAAAATAACGACGTATAATAGTCGATTTTATACGATTTAGGGCGATTTCTTCTGTGGCACACTGTCTTGTCCGAGAAGATCCAAAGTATAACCAAGCTTGCATAGTAATAATCGATTATCAAATTGAAGGGTTCTCTTAAAAAAAAATCGTTGATGATTTTTTTCAGTCAGAAATAGTCTCCCTATAGGATCTGAAATTATGAAGTTATTTTCAATTGGACGAAAAATAAAAGATGTCTTTTTTTGGCTACTCTTACGCGAACTAAATTTTAAAAGTCCGTAACAACCAACAACATTTTTCCCCAAGCTGTACCACGTACTAGTGAATTAAAAAAAAAAAAAAAAAAAAAACATTCGAGAGGTCTCGTGAAAACAAGTGGGTGAGCCGATAAAGAGAACGCCATGTAGCGACCGTACAGCCGTATGTTGCACAGAACGATTTGGACTCGACGATGCATGAGATTAATTAATAATGACGTGTCGTTACTCTCTTCGCTGAACCATCGACGCTACAGGTGGGAATTGAAAAGTCACGATATTAAAGCAGAAAAATGCAATATAGTACACTTTCAAGCCGGATAATTAATTATCCGAGGTGAATGAATACCTTCTGGTGAATTCCCCTTTGAATAATCAACCGTCACTATTGGAAGTCCATACTGTATTCTTTTTTTCGGTTCAATCGTGATGTTTTTCTTCATTTATATTTTGACTACACAATCCGAATTTATATTTACAGAAAATATAAATATATATTTTTGTCGAACAGATCTCCTGACTCACAAATTTGCGATTCCGAGTTCCGTGAATTGCTCTAATCGAATATCGGCCCGAGGTGACGTCCTTGAACGACCAACATTGGAATCACGCCAAGGCATCATATCTACATTTAAAAGTTAACCCGCCAAAAATAGCTGCCGCGAGGCAAAACATCGCGATTTCTCGAAAATTTTGAAAACTCGTAGTCCGTTACGAATGATCCATATCACACGGTTACTTTCAGTTTCAAAGGCGCGTTACATACGTCTTTAGGAAAGGCCTCGCGGCGTTGGCCTAAAGCGAGCGAGTAGCCTACCGATTTTTCTCGACTAATACTGAAAGGAGATCGGACCTTCGAAGGTGACGGACGGCTTGGCTGTGTACGTGGGAATCGGTGGCCACCAGGTTCTCGTGTCGCGTCGAAAAATCGGCACGGGTGGTGGTGGAGGTGGTGGTGGTGGTTGATACCGATACCGCGGCCTATGTTTGCTCGGATCGAACGTTTGATCGGCAAAGGGATCGGCCTGAGGTTGTTTCAGTATCGAAGTAGGAGTTCTCGGTCTGGCAGGTGACGATGAGGCTGGCGAAGATTCGCCATTTTCCCGATTACGCTTGAGTTCGTTCTTCTTCGTGCCGAGGCTCGCCCGAGGGTTGCGCGGCTTGACAATTTCCACGGATTTCGAAGTATCGAGTGGGGAAATTTCGAAATCCGGCGGAAGCGATAGGGAGCGAGCATTGTCGCGACGATTCGGATACTCGTGTGCGACCCAGCTGCCAGCGAGATAAGGCGCGATGTCACGAAGTTCGTGAACATTCGGGGCCGACGTGAACATCTCGCCGAGCAACGATGACTTGCCGTTTTGATTAAACTTGCCGTCGTAACGTTCGAACTTCTCGCGTATTCTTCCAACCGGTTTCTTAGCCTCAAGTTCCTCAGTCTCGGCTCGTCGGGCGATCGAATCCGTGGATCCTGAACGTCGTCGATTGTCCTTAAGCTCGGCCGTTTTGCTGATGACGTTGATCCTCGGCATCGATAGATCCTCCAGCCTGAGGGGAATCCTTGGTATCGGTGGTGATCGGGCCGTTCGTCGTCTAGCTCTTCCTCTCGTCGTTGTCGGCTCGTATTTCCTCCTTATCCAAGCGACGTCCGTAGTTTCTCCCTTTTTCAAACGGCACTTGTTCTCGCTCGTCACTCGCTTCAGCAAGTTTCTCGTCAGCTCGGGGTCGCTCTGAAATCTCTTTGGTGTCGGCACGAATTTCGCACGATCGCCCGTGAGTTCCTCGAGGCTCTCGAATTTCGCCCGTAGCTTTCTAACCGAGCCGTTTTTCACGAGATTCAAATAAGCCCGCCAGTATCTCTCGGGATCCGGTGAAACGCTGCGATTGCGGCAGCTCTCGAGGCTGCACGTGGACTCGGAGATCGGGCACGGACTGAAGCTACGCGCGCGTTCCAAGTCACGGCATTGAAAACCGGATGACGAAGAATTCCAATCGGACGCTGCTCGCCGGCGCGTCACTTCCGGCGAAACGGAAGCGCTTCTTTCACCGCGTCCGCTTCCACTTCCGGCTGGGGGCCGATCACTGTCGGGCGACGTTGAACGCGTTCGGTCGATGCCACGCGAGGCTAAACTCGTGTATCTCGCTGATTCGACCTCGCCGAAGAGCTCCTTCAGGTCGGCGAAACTCTGTGCCGACGACAGCTTCGTCTTTTTCTTCTTCTTTTGGTCCACCTCGACTTCGGGAGCTAGTCGGCCAAACGACGATCTCACCAAGCGCTCATCCGTCTTGTTTGCATCCGTTGATTTGCCGGTTCTTTCGAACTTTTCGAAAAATTCCACTTTCCTCGGTACCACTTCCGCGTCACTTGCGCGTCTCACCACCGTATTCACCGATGTCTCGGAACTCTCCGTCGCGCTGTCGATTTCGCTGCCCGACGCGATCCCGACTTTTGCCGAGTTCCCCGTGGGTATCGACATCGCCAGGAGTGGCGGCTTCCGCGACCATTCGTCAAGAACGTTCTCCACGCGACGTTTGCTCACCGAAGTGTTGTCGTTCGGCGTCAGAACCAGCAGAAAGTCACTTTTCTCACGGGTTCGCGGTGAATCGTCGTCGAATGAAGTCTCGAGGGAATAACACGTCCGAGGTGATGTATTGGTGACGCTCGTCGACGCTGAGGATGACTTTGGATTGTACGGCGTTGCCGCAATGGCGCCACGTGTCTCTCGCGGAGTTACCGGCGTCGTGGAAGCCCTCATTCGCGTCACTTTGTCCAATATCTCTTTGCCCAACGTCAGAGACAGTCTCTTCTTTTCCGTTTCGCTTAACGGGGTTGGAATCGGCACTGGTCTCTCGGCCTTTTGGGGCTCCAAGTTTCGGCCGTTTCCAATGGAACCTCGTCGCTTGAAACTCGACGAGGGACCAGTGAACGATCCCTCGGACGAGACTTCCGAGCTCTTCGCGGTCGCGGTAGGCGTCAGCATGGAGTGGCATCTGACGTGTAGACCTTTCTTCTCATCCAACCCTTCACCGAATTCTTCTTCCGGTGGTACGACGATTTCGTATTTGTTGCTCGGAGTCGAAGCTTGGTGAATGATTTCCCGCTGTTGAGGTATTTGTACGGGTCTTTCTTGGTGAACGGTAGATCTTTCGGTGGCTGACTTCACAGGACCTTGAGGTGTTTTCGGCTTGCCGTTGACGTCGGTACCATAGATCTCGTTTAGTTGATTCTTGAGGGTCGTGACTTGTTCGACCGAGAGACTGCTCCAGAACTTTTTACTACCACCCAGATGTTTCTGAAGGGTCGGTTGGGCCGAGGATCTCTCGTGCTCCTCGTCCTTGCTAGCGACTCTCCTCGTCATGTTACTGGCTACATTGGCCACGGAGTTACCTCGCCAGAGGGGCTTGTAGACATCTTTCCGCGAGTCCATTTCGCGACGTCTCGTCGACTCCAATTCGCTCTCTTCCTTCTCCAATCGACGAAAGCTCTCTCTTATGTTTTCCACTGATCGGTCCTTGCATCTGAGGCCACGGTCACCGCGCCATTTGTATTTGTCCACGTCTCTGGTGCTGAACAGAAAGTCCTTGTCTCTCTGGACGTTCTTAAGCTTTCCGTAGATCTCTCGAAGCTCCAGTTCGGCGCGCTCTTTCGAACGGATTTCTTTCCAGCGATCGTAATCTATGATCTCTTCGTCTTTGAGACGCGGCCGCAGATCACTCGCAGACGTTGTCCTCTCCAGCTCTCCCATTCGTTCCAGACTGGCATAAAAATCGTGCAGCTCTCTGTATCGCTCGGATTTTCGTCTGACGTGAAGTGTCTGGAGCAAGTAGCGTTGATAGTCTTCGCGATTCAGGGGTGGCGATTCCAGTGATCCAGTGCTCTTAGCCAATGAGAGATCGGAGCCAAAGTTTGATCTGTTACGATCGTGATCTTCGGCGTCGCTGGCGCTCCGGGTTCTCGTCTTTGAGGGATAAACGTCCTGTTTGTCCTGCTGCTTCAAGCTCTTGATTCTCCGGGACGCAGCTGATCTCGTTGGTGACGGTGACGCGTTACGAGCCATTGGACTCGTTGCTCTTTCGGCCTCTCTCGCGTCCTGCGAACAGTTGATCCTCAGCGGTGGCTCGCTGAGGCTTCTTTCCTTCGGGCACTCGTGTGTCATCGAGCTTGGACTTCTTCCGCGCAACGACGCGGACGATCCGTATTCGTTCATCCCCAGAAGGCTGTCGAACTTGCTGACTTTCCTGAATACCGATCTTCCTGGCCAACTGACGCCGTACGGACTCGAGCTTCTCGACGAGAGACTCTCGCGTTCCCAGTTTTTGAAACGCGAATTCGACACCGGCCGTTTTTGCGCCAGGTAAACGCTCAACGATCTCAACGAGGGCTCCGATTTGAAATGATCCGTGGCGCATTCCTGAAACATCCTCGCGCGCTCCATCACCGAGGATCTTCGCACCGTGCTGCTCTGCGATGGAACTGGTGATGGCATATTGCGCAGGAATAAATGCTGAAAGAATTTGTCGGTTCTGGTGGCTTGCTGATGCTCTTTGATGTGCTCCATCGACAGTGCTGGCGTTACGAACTCCTTTTTCACGTTCTTTTGAGGCTGCTTGTCCCTGCCAACAGTGGCTTTTGTGGACGGAACTTTTTTGCTTCTCCTCTTGTCCAAATCGACGTTTCCTTCCGGCTTTTTGGATCTCGAAGGTTCTCTCCGAAGCTCTCGTCCCATTGGATAACGTTTGGCCGTGTCTTGCGGTCTCTCTTGGGCGTGAACTTCGATAGTCATGGGTCTCTTTGGAGGCTGCTTGACAATTGCTCGTATCTTTTCACCAGCTCTTTTTCTCGCGCAGGAATCACTCGCTGCAACAACTGACGAGTCACTTGTCGAAATGCGAACGTCCCTGATCGTCGATCTCTTCGACTTGCCTGTCGATGATGAAGCTTCGCAGGGATTCGTACGAAGATTTCCAGGGCTCGAGGAAGCCAAGTGCTTCTTCGACGATGTCAAAGTCCCTCTCGATGATGTTCCAACTGAAGAGACACTCTTCGCAAGGCGCGCGGAAGCACTTTTCACTGGTTTCGATTCGACAGAATGCCTCGAATGACCCGGGCTCGTGGTGACTTTCTGAACGGCGTTCGATCCCGTTGCTAATCGTAACCCGAAGTCTCGTTCTCGTTGCTTCGGAGCTCCCTTTTTAATATCCGTCGACGAAACGAGTTGCGAGGACGAGTTTGAGAATCTCCGCAAACTCTCGCTCGGTTCTTTCTTCGTTCGGCAAGCTTTTCTTTGCTCCGCTTTCAGGCCAGTACCCGGGGGGGCCTTCGGGCGTCCGTTCTGGCGAGATGTTTTTTCCAAGTTCGTTAAACCGTTTGGAACGGCGCGCCGAGACGCTGGGGAGGTCTTGTAGGTGCTTTTCTCCAAAGGTGGCTTCACCTCGCCTGCACCAGTCTTCCTCTGCTGCACGAGCTCCCGGGCGTTTCTTCCAACGGGGCTGGCAGACTTGGAGACTCGACGAACAGCCGCCACGCTTCTCGTGATCGGCAGGATTCTTGCCGGTGATGTCGAAGTGTCGCGATGTTTCTTCACCGTACAAAGCTCCGATCTCCTCTTCGGCAGTTCAAGCGGAACGACCTTCGGAGGGGTTGTGGCTTTCGACCGCGCTAGCGATGAAGGTGACGTGGACGACGAGCGTGCGGTTGCCAGGTATTTCCTCGCGCTTTCGCGATCTCTGACTTGCTCAGACAGCTTGCTGCTCAATCGTTCCCTCAAGAAGCGTATGTTCGAGGCACTCTCGGCGGCGAAGCACTGCTCGTGTCGGCGGCTGGTTGGACAAACGCGATCGCGATCCGGACAACTCGAGGAACGCTCCGGTGTCCGATCGTTCGAGAAGAGCGTCCTCAGGGTCGCGTTCTGACGCGAGGATCTTCTACGCGGTGGCAAAGGTGGCGTCGGCGAAGATTCTCGCGTTGACGGCCTTCCCGGTGGCGGTGAATTCGTTCTCGTTGCACTTCCGATCGTTGATGTCAATGTACCGCTGGCACGTACGGCACGAGCACCCGTTCGGGGCGCAGTCGCCAATCGTCCGAGTGGCGAATTCGGCGAGTTACCCGAAGCCGACGATGCGGTGCGCTTGTAACGGGCGAATGTCATTGACGACGATGACATCGAGGTCGTATGGGTCCTCGTGTGCGCGGCACTACTACGTCTTCGTACGCGAATTCTCGTCAGTGTCGGCGATATCGGATAATACTCAATCTCCGTGTCGTCTGTGGACAAATTTTGCATTCTTTTTCGCGATTTTTCCCATCAACCCTTCGGAATGTGACCTCAGGCTGTTTTCGTCGGCTTTTGCAGCAATGACGCGCGCTCCCAGGGACTTTTTCCTGCCACCAAGGCCGAGCGGCGGTGAGATTGTTGGTTTTATTTTTGCTTTCGCTTGATTGCTAATAGAGGGTGACAACGCGGGTTAAGATAACGAGGATCCTCTTCGTTGTCGTAGGCGGTGCTGGTATAATCGTGCACCGAGTTGCGTGAGAGACAGCGGTTATTTTTATAAGTGATACAAACGCAATTAGATAACGATAATAATAGTTGAAAAAAAAAATATTAATTGAAACGAAGATAAAAAATGATAAAATTCCACCTGCGGTTATCGATAGATCCCGAAGAGAGCAGTGCCGTGTGTCGATTATGAAAAACAAATCATTTTGTAAGGAGTATCGACATTCATCAGAAAAAGAAAGAATATCAATACTCGTTAGTGTATGTATAGGTAGGCGGTGCTTCCTAGTGACGTGAGTAAATTGGAATCATGGATACTCCGTGTGGCGTTGAAGTTTGCATCGTTGGAATGTAACGGAAGTTCTTTTTTTTTCATTTCTATGATCATTCAATTTTTTTCATTGGTTAGGATCGTAGATGTCTACTACATATAGGAAAAATCATTTAAGGCCTTGGGCCACTCTAGAGGCCGAAAAATAGGCTTTATGGGTTTTTTTTTTCACAAAAATTACGAAATAAATCGAGATTGCAAAAAGGGTGTTTATCATACATATCAGTGACTGTATACAATAATTTTTTTTGAAGCGATTAATTTCAAAATGGCGGCTGTGCAGCGTTTATCTCAAAACTGCATTTTTTAAGTTGGCCGGAAACATAACTCGGACAATTTTCAACCGATTCACTTGAAATGTTGAATATATCTTGAAAAATACATTGTCTATGGAAGTACGTAGCATTTTTTTTTCTATATTGCATACTTCATTTGTTATTAACAATTATCTGACGATTTTTTAGGCAAATTTTTCACTTTTCAAAAATTTGCCTAAAAAATCGTTAATAACAAATGAACTATGCGATATAAAAAAAATCCTACGTACTTCCATAGACAATGTATTTTTCAAGATATATTCAACATTTCAAGTGAATCGGTTGAAAATTGTCTCAGTTTTGTTTCCGACCAACTTAAAAAATGCAGTTTTGAGATAAACGCTGCACAGCCGCCATTTTGGAATTAATCGCTTCAAAAAAAAATGATTGTATACAGTTACTGATATGTACGATGAACACCCTTTTTTGTAATCTCGATTTATTTTGTAGCTTTTCTGAGAAAAAATCCCCAAAAAGCTTATTTCTTCGGTCTCTAGAGTGGCCTAACCCCTTGAGGTCTTAGGCCACAGTAACGGGTATAAAATCATGGGCGAATTTAACAATTTTTTTTCGTATGAAAAAGTGATTCACTCATAAGATTAATTACACGTCTGTTTAGTATGAATATTAAGCTGTTAGAATTTTTTTTTTTTTTTCGATGTCCAAAATGGCCGACCACTCGAAACAGCTTTTTTCCAATTGGCGTGACAAATAACTTCAACAATTTTCACTCGATTCACTTCAAATTTAAAAGTTATGTTCCTAATTGAATTTCGCAGAGTACGTACGGAATTTCTGATTAATCAAAAACTTTTCATTTGATGAGCAGTTTATGAGCAGCTATAACGAAATTTATCACTGAAAATTCATTTCTTAAGTTCAAATACCTACAACTTTTGAATAAAACAATATTTTTTAAATTCCGTACGGACTTCTCTGGGAATTCTAATGTAGATCGACGAGAATTTTAGTTTTTTGTTCTAGGTAAAAAATTGTGGATGCTAAATGTCGCGCCGCAGAGCGCCTAAAAAAGATAACAAAAGAAAATATTAGTAGTCGGCCATTTTGTACATCGAAAAAACAAAAAATTCAAACAGCTTGATATTCATACTAAATAGATGTATAATTAATTTGATGGGTGAGTGACTTTTTCATACGAAAAAAATGGTTAAATTCGCATACGATTTTATACTCATTACTGTGGCCAAAGGCCTCAAGTGACTTTGGTACCCTAAGTCAGCGAAAGAAAATGTGGGCAACTGAAGAAAAGTTATCTTTCGTTGCCTTCCAACGATGCAAACTTCAACATCATTACTCCGTTACAAAGAGAAACGATGAAAAAATTTGCTCAATCGACTTTGCATCGTTACAAATCTACTGTCATGCCACTCGGTCTCTTTGTAAACGGAGTATCAGCTGTGTGAAGCGATAATCAAAAAAGTATCGGGCAAACATCATTGGCCGCGTGATTGAGTGAAGATTGCGCTATTCCTCGTGCATCGTATAACATCAACGAGTCTAATTTTGCAAATCATGCGTAGCAAACAAAGTCTACAAAACTACGAGAATTCTGGGTGAATGATTTGTTTGCTGCAAACTTGGAAGAAACTCCGTCAAACGAGAAAGAAAAACGAACGCTCAAAGGGGCAATAGCGTATAACGGCGAGCAAAAAACATAGCCAATTGAAAATACGTCCCGATATAACGAAAAAGAAAAAAAAATTGAAGAGCAGACGGTGACTTACCCTTTGGTCGCTCAGGGGCAGGTTTGCGTAGACCATGGAGGGGAACGTCACCACCCTTCTGTATAGTTTTGTACGCTAGTCTCTGCTCGAGAGGACTGAGCGGACTGGCGTCGTCGCGCCGACGGAATATCAGCGTCGAGTCGCTCTCGTACCCGGATTCCTTCAGAGCGCTAAAATCGAAAGATGGTGTCATCGTAAGTCGCGAAAAGAAAGAACACTATCTTTTACAACTCTCGTTCCAACACTGAGAAAAAAAATCAATTGAATAAAAAAAATATATTGGTTGATCTAAATAAATGTGCTGCTGCGGAGTGCCACCGATATATGAGATTGTCACAATACTATAAAATATTGGAAAATGTGATTGATTTAAATAACATATTATTTTATTTGAAAAAGCGCTTCTGTTCGCTGAATATCTATATTATCCTTTAAATAAAATTATATCATGTTGAAATAATTCTATATACAATCCGTAGATGTATGGATGAAATAATCAAGCTACAACTTTTTTTATTTCGTACAAAAATATAATCAATAGAATTAATTATTTCTTTACTGCATCGAAACGAATATGCCATGTGACGTAAGTTGTTTTTCAATTTGTTTTAAATCTTAAATAAAAAGTGAGCATTGGAATGATCATCCACGGTAATAGTGGAGAGAATATCAGGTATCCAATGGAATATCCATGGAGAGAATATCAGATATTCAATTGATAAGAACAGATACTACACTTTGATCTTAGCCACAGGCCGAGAAGCGACACTCTTTAGAGTTTTTCTGGCGTTTAAGTAGATTTTCGGTTCGCGCTACGTTTACGAGAAACGAGCACGCATGCGGCTTCTAGCGGTTACTCCGAGAACTACGGGTTTCCTCGCACCTATAATTTCGGTGGCGCTCGGCATGATTTGGTTGAATTTTTTCAACCAAATGCGCAAGAAACAAATTTTATTTTCGCATATTTTTTTAACCAATCAGACATTTGCTTAATATTTTTCAATCGAAATAAAATATTAATATTTTAACGAATAATGTACTTGGAAATCAATATCGGATATGGTGAAAAAAATAAAATAACATATTTACTCAATAGAAATTTTATCTGAATCAAACGAGCGAAATTCAATGTTCCTTGTGTACTCGAATCAACAATATTCGTGTTATGAATTGAAACGCTTTTTTTGTTCGTTGCAGGAAATGCATTCAAAACTATATAATTTGTTCGAGATGACTTTTTTAGGTAGTTTCAATATTATATTGTTCTCGGCTAACAATATATCTTTTGAATGAAAAAAACTTTTTTTTATCATGTTATTAAAGTCCATAGCGTTTTGTTTGGACTAATAAATCCGATTATTTACACCAACAATTTTACACTTGAATCAACGAAATTTCATTCAATAACACCAATGATATTGGATCAATGATTTTTTTTCTCAGTGAATCGAATTTATCGAATGCCTGTCATACTCACTGGCTCATGTACGGTTTCGGGGTTTGTGAGTTGCGTTGATCGAACGGCTGAAAAATCAAAAGAAACCGAGCTCAAATGATGCATTTCATGAATTTTCTTTGGAAGCGTGATTTCCAACATTTCTAAATGTTGTTTTTTTTTTTATTTTGGCGCAATACGAAGTGCATGCACTTCAAGGGGCTTGAACGACGTGGCTGAACGTATGGACACGTTTTACCATGATTGTTATGCAAAACGATGCAGCGAGACTCCTAGACAGAGATACTCGAGTGATAAGTCATGCTGCTCAATCGAGAATGGAAAAAAAGCGTTTCGTATTGCCATATGCGACAGCAAGCGTTACAAACACGATCGTGGTGACTGATGACTTCTTCGGCTAATAGCATAACGTCCGTGGAAAAACAATACAAATCCAGTGGAACGAGAAATTAATTTTAAACATTCATGTACGCACGACATTGAGGCAGGAGGAAAAACAACAGTTACGTATTGGGAGCTTACGTGAGGAATTGAACTTGATGAAAATATGTGAAAGTAAGATGAACTGGTGATAGTCGGGATTCATGGGTGGAAAACATTTACGGGCCTAGCTGCAGAGGCTCAAATCACTTCGAACAATGGTGCCTCACACGGAACATCGCTTAAGGAAGAAAATACATATAAATGGTCGAAAAAGACGAAAAATTTCGGGATTTTTTTGCAACGCAACTACTGGACCAATCGTCTTCAAATTTGTAGGGTATTCTATTGTACATTAGAGGAGACGAAAAACATTTTTTTTAATCGACAATAAGTGTTTATCGTCAACCTGCAGCCAATTGTTGCTGAACGAATTTTCCCCGCGATGTCAAACTGCGGCAGATGTAGTTTAAAATTTTTTTTATTTCACATGAAAAAATCAAAAGCCATTACATTCTATATGAAAGTACGCTATCGATAAACCAAGAAAATATTGAAAAAGTTGAATATTGTAATAATGGCGGCACTCAGAACAAAAATATCGAATTTTCATGTTTTTAAAGCAAAAAAAATTGTTTAATTAGTTTTTTTTCATTGAATACGGAGGTTTATCGATGAGGTTTTGCAATTATGTGTCTAAAAACCTTTGGTTGAAATGAATCGGATGAATAGTTTTTTTTTAACCGCTGCCGCAAATTTCGAAAATTCGTTCAGCAACAATTGGCTGCAAGCTGCTGATGAACACTTATTGTCGATTCAAAAAAAATGTTTTTCATGTCTTCTAATGTACAATAAAATAACCTACAAATTTTAAAACGATTGGTCCAGTAGTTGCCTTGGAAAAAATCCCGAATTTTTTCCCCATTTTCGACCATTTATATGTATTTCCCCCCCTTAAGTGTCCGCCTTCGATTTTATTGAAACTCACATATGTGATAAAGCATTGAAAACTATTAGACTTGTATTTTTTTTGTCTGCTGAAGAACGTTTTTAAGGGGGGAAACGACCCCTCAAAGAAAAGCGTGTCATCCCTTAATTATTTTTTTTTTAAATTAGTCTATAGCGGATTTTTCATCACTTTACATTCGAATTTTGGTTTTTGTTTCGTACAGACCGGTGCACTGCTTGTGGGTGAAACTGCAAAACCACCCCCCCCCCCCCCCCCGCCCAAAACATCTCTATTTGCCGGGTGGCTTCCGCCCCTAAAACCTGTTTTTCCACCGATAAAAAAATACATGTTTAATAGTGTTCAATGCTTTATCACATATATGAGTTTGACCAAAATCGACCGCACACACTTAAGGGGTCTTCGTACTTTAGACGCTAAACAAGGTTATTTTCATGCATTTTTTGATAGGTTTATATTATAGATATTGATATAAAAGTTGTTACACTTGATAATTAAACTTTCGAAATACATAAAAAAAAGTTTTTTATGTATTTTACTTACATAATATTACATAATATTAACATAACTTACATAATATTTACTTACATATTTTTAAATACACAAAAAAAAGTTTTTTATGTATTTATGTAATCAAAATAAACTTTAAACGCGTTTTTCTCGAAACAACGTTTTTCGACGGCTTGTTGATAAAATCTTCAAAACTACCGAACCGATCCTCATTAAATTTTAACCTATTATTCTTTACAACTATAGTTGTAGCGCATATCGAGGTTTTTGTTAAATTTTTATATATACTATTTTTTTTGTTGCCAAAAACGGTGAAAAAACACGTTTGTTTTTATGTCAACCATTTTGTTATTCTTGCATATATCAAAAATCGTATGATATGCGCTGTAGCCATTAACGTGCTGAATCTAAAACCGTTTGATTTTTTTGTTCTGGATGATCCATCTCCGAGATTTCATCAACAGCGCAGACCTACAATTTTTTAGGACTTTTCTTCAACTACCATTTTCGTCTATAGTGACTTAAATAAATAAATAAGTAAAAATTCGGTATTTCGAAAGTGTATCTATTAATTGTAACAACTTTTATATCAATATCTATAATGTAAGTCTATAAAAATGCATGAAAACAGCCTTTTAGAGCGTCTAAAGTAAGAAGACCCCTTAAGTGATGTTCCTTGTCAGTCTCGTATACGAAGGAGTCCTTTTCCCGTGCCAAATTTGTGAACTAAACGAAATATATAATTAAATTGGTGCTCCTCAAACTGTAGTACACTTCAATATAAAACTTTTAGTCATCGAAACAACTGCCAGACAATCCGGTGAGTGTCCAGCTCACCATGATCTCCTACAAACGGAGAGGTGAGAATGAAAATCGACCGAACAACAATTCATGAAGTGCCATTCGCGGTAGATGAAAAATGAGTAGGAAAGAAAGCGACGATTATTCGACAATGCCATAACGTGCATACGAAGAGAAAGAAACACTACAGATTCCTACGATCCAACGTTCAATAGATTCAGCCCCTAACCCGTGAAGGAGCAGCGCATTGAGGATTCTTAGCGGTGATAATATTGGCGATCGTTGGCATTGACGATGGCAGTAGCGTGGCGTTATGATTAGTGCTGGAAGTACAAGAAGAAGAAGAAGAAGACGGAGTAGTATCGGTAGTAGTAGTGGTAGAGGCAGTGGTAGAAGTGACATTGGTATTGGAGATTGGAAGACGTCTTTGGCGTTGACGATTAAGATGATGATGATGATGACGATGATGATTATGGTGGCGATGGCGATGTTGGTTCTCGTAGTGGCGTTGATTGTCGTTGGACGTGAGCGAGCACGTGGACAGTGACGGCCGTTCCGTCATGATTGTGCCGACATTCGCGAGATTCGATTGACTTCCGGTTGGCGGCGCGAGAATTCTCTGAGCCATCGTTGAATCGCGATCAGGCAGAACGAAACTCTTGGATTTCCCTTCCAGCATAACGGGATGCCGCGAGTGACGATGATGATTATTCGTATTCGCGAGTGGACGAATTATTCGATCTTTGTCTTTGTCGCCGCGTTCGCCGCTCTTCAACGAAGACGTATCCTCGCGACCGATCGTCGCGGCGCCGATGACGTTTGCCTTTCGGGCATTGCGTCCGGCGTAAGTCATCAAGTGAACCCGACGATCGTCCGCTTTGATGGGGGAACTCGCGAGGGCGTGACGGGACCGTTCCATGGTCGACGTGATCAATGATTTGACGGAAGGACCAAGGATCAGACTATGGGGCACGGGATTCGTGCGGGATAGTTGGGGAGTGCTCGGCGTTGCGATCGAGAGTGGCGACGTTGATGGGCGATCAGTGGCGAGCTTGTGAACGCGGATGGTGCTTGAATCGATGGTGGAACGCTCAATGCCGATCAAGCGTTGAGCCATCCTCGACGAGGACGTGCTCTCGGGACTTTTGGCAGGGCGCGACGTCGTCAATGGTGACAGAAGGCTTACGCTATCGCTGGAATCCGATCTATACGGGAGACTGAGAACGCGGGAAGCCTGATGACTCATATCGAGCGGAAGGATCGCCAGACGTTCGTTGTCCACTCGCCGATCGCTACGAACGCTTCCGTTCTCGTCCAGCCACTGTTTACGGCGCCCAAGGTCATCCAGCGGGCGTTCCAAGGTTAGGTACGGCGAAGAGATCGCGGCGGGCAACAACGAAGATACGAAACACGATCACCAATGACACAGACGAACACACACACACACACACTGACGCACATAGACGTTACGATATTGACTCGGACAGATCCGGCGAGGTTTGGCTACGTCTACTCGGAGGATGACTCGAAGGAAAAGGGATTTGTCGCCTTACTCAAGGAATATTGAATACTGATTGTTTCTTTTGCAGACGTGTTACGGAGGTGCGGAAAATTCGTTAGCTCGGTTAGTCGCGGTGTTAGGTACAGCGGCAAATATGCTGTGGGATTATTGATTACTGTGCCGATTGACAAGTGTGAAGAAACATCGGCCGTGTCTGAGCTCTAAACAACGCCGAGATGGCTTCCGGCCTTCAAGGACCCTTGCATGGGCCGGTTGACATGAAAATCGGAAGGTCATCGATCATTGCTGTTTAAACAGAGGTTAGGTCTATGTGTGCAACTTAATTGACTAGATGAAGCACGAAGAATATTTGAATAAAAGTCGTACCCCGTCAAATATGTCCATGACCTCGTCCCACCACTAGAAAAATAGAATCAATCGCTTGTGTTATTACTGTGCGTCGTGTCTACCAGGACAAACGATACACGGATGTGTGGAGAACGAATATTTTAGTTTTTAATGTGTTCAACAGAATATACGTTGAAAATGAAGTTGGTTCGCCATTGCTAGTCTGGATATTCACAGACAGGGTCAATTAGAAAGCAGCGCTACGAAAGCTTAAGGTACTACCTCCGCGACCATCACAGCCCAGACCAAATCCCATGTACATGCTCACAACATTTTACGATTTTTTTTTGCAATGAACGTGTGCAATGGTATTTTAGATAAGGGAAAAAGGTACATATACTTTCATGCCTCTGTCTTTTACAGGGCCGTTTTTTTTGGAATTTCTCGGAGAATATCTGAGCGGTGGTTTTTTTGTCTATTTGTAGTTCACCATCAATATCGTTGGCTTGATTCAAACACCGCCGAAAAAGCTCGACATTCGCGTAGACATTTTTACAGGTCATACACGTAACAGCTGGTACTTTGAATTGCAATTATGGCAAGTTTGGAACGACCAATTGCTGTCAAGCTGCCATAAGTGCAGACAATGTTTCCACGGAGGTACCACCTTAAAGAAAATGCCCAAAAAAAATGTTTTGTCCAAATTCGTACATTTCGGTTGATTTCGGACCTCTCAGACTTTTGTATATATGGTAAATCAGGAAAAAAAAACTTCGAAAAATTGTAATCCGATAGCCGATAGTGTGGAAGAAAAGAAGAAAAACGACAAATCAGCACTTTTCGCCGGGACTCGAGGCTAAGAAGCGACAATGAAACTTGACAAAATGACAAATGTGGTGGGCAGTTCGTTGAGTGTTTTTTTTGTATTGCATTAGCATCGTTACCTTCCTTCTCGTCCAAGTAAGAGACGTTAGCTGGAAGCAAAGCCGTTTCGGAGAGTCATGTGCGGGCGATTTATTTTGGCACGCATTTTTTTTCCGTGAACATCGACGCTCAATTCGAAATGTTGCGGATGAAATATATGAATTACGAACGTTGTGACAAAGGGTTTACTCACCTCTTTGGTTTCTCTTTCCGCGATCGAGGATCGACCAGGCTCGTAATTCTCGATCCGTCCCGGCTGATTGCGGTATACTTCCGGTTGGCTGTTCAGAAGACCGGCTCTGAAATCGAGAGCGAGCGTGTGACGAGCTTGGATTTTTTAAATTCCATTTTTCAATCAGTTATTCGACATTTTATGAAATATCAATCCCATGATCTCTTCGATTTCGTGTCTTTTTTTTATTTCGATAAATTTGAGGGCTTAAACCTAATTGAATTGTTTTTAAATAACGATGTTTGGCTCGCGACGGATTCGCAAAATATAACATTTAAAAAATATTCTGGGAAAGCTTCAAGACTATTCGTTCAAAATTAAGGGAGGTGTAGGCGTTTATAGGTAGGTTCCGCGAACTTCAAATTTTACAAGCTTATTTTACATTTTCAAAAGCAGTGCCTGAACGAACTTTTTTCGATGTATTTTTTTTTTATATGCAACGAAAATAGAACGTCTTTTCATCGAAAATCGATACTTTCACTTTGGACTGCGGCCTGTTTTAAAAAAATCAATATTTTATTGAATCCTTCGTTCAAGCACTAAATAATTGGATAAGGTTCCGACCCCGCCCCCCTTCGAATCGAGCCGAAACTTTGCATAAACCTTTGTATTAATATTTTAAGGCAACCCCTAAAGGAATTTCTGGCGATTCGCAAAGTTGTCGAGATATTGAATTTTAAAGTTTTTTTTAAGGGTAAGGTTTCGAGAACCAGCCCCCCTCCCTTACTCCTCCGATTGAGCTGAAATTTTGCAAAAACCATCCTTTTAATATTTTAAGATAAACCCTAAAGGTATTTTTGGCGACTCGCAATAGTTTCCGGGAGATTGAAGTTTAAAGTTTTTTTTAACGCGCGCCCACTATATCGATATCTGCTACGTCTCCGTTCATACCCATATATGTTATCGCACTCTTCGTTTTATCCAAACAAAAATACCGAGACAAACACAAACAAGCCCAACCCAAACCCAAAAAGTATTGCGCGTCGGCAAAAATCCCTTTGGGGGGTTGTCTTAAAATATTAAAAGGAAGATTTGTACAAGATGTCAGCTCATCCGGGGGGGGGGGGGGGGGGGGGTCGGAATCTTACCAAGATAATTCCATAAAAAAACTGGATGCATTTGATTTTTTGTATTTCGGATGATTTGTTTCATAGCAGCTGTGGTCACAGCGAAGGGCTTTCTCAATCAGCAGTCTGCATAAACCATTTTATCTACCACATTTATAAATATTTTTCAATACAAAAATTGTAAAAAAAAATACCTAAAACAATAATCTTAGATATGAAAAAAAAAATTATCCTGCACACGTTTCCCCAAAAAAACATTCACGATAATTCCTCTCTTTGAGAGTACCGAGCTCGTGTACCACCCCTTAATATTACGGCGTTTAAAATCTACAGCCTGAATATTTCGAGGGATGCTTTTCGAAAATTCAAAACAAATTGTAATCCTGTAATAGGTTTCTTAGACGGTCGAATTGTCATCTAGTAATGAGCTTCCACATCAATTTCTGTTCAATATCCTTATGAATGAAAAATAGATTTTGAAAATCCCAACGAGCTTACTTTCTCGGCATAGTCGAGGTGGAAAAGTCATTCTCCTTGTTCCGTTGTCGTCGACGAGTGTCCAATGTCGCCGCTCTCTCGGAGTACCCACGTGGTTCAGGCTCGCTCAAATATCCACTCGAACTTCCGTACCCGTATCTGGCCCCTGGAAGCATTTTCCAAATCGTCTCCTTATGAACGATGCTCTTTAAGTTTCCATTTATTTTTCGATATTGACGCGTTCTCCGAGGAGAAAATCATTTCCAATCGAAGCAGCAACATGTCATTTAATGGTTATCGATTATTTCAAGCACTCACACAACACCCGATTACGATTCATGTTTTTTTTTTCACTTTCTTTTTATTCTCGACATTCGTAGAGCAATGATGTTTGTACAATGTTCAAGCACAGTAGCAAAGCGAAACTCGCGTCACTTTATTGCCAGCCAAAAGTAGTGAGATTTGGAGTGTCATTTGTATTAGTGGAATGGTCGGAAGAATTATTCGCGGTAATGATGTATTTGATGACGCATAAATGAATAGTGAGTACAGTGGGATCTTGATTAAGTGAACTTCGGAGGGGGGGGGGGCTTTATCTTGTGTTCTCGAGGCGAAGGTGCGCACTGTGCACTGCGCAGCTAGACCTGCCGTCATTGACTCAGCGCTTCCCCCAGCCAACGCCGCACCAGTCACGGCTCACGTTATTGCCGTGTGGTGGGAGAAGAGGTGACGGGAGGGGGGCGCGTAGATACAAGCTCAAAAAATTAAGATTCCACTGTACGTCTCGCTGTTATTCCTTAACATTTACGAAGGACGTTTAATTTTAGCGTAGTAGATACATGTAAAGTAACGATGATTTTTCATACAAGTTTTAGATTGCATAGAGGTGTTAGTTTAGATATACAGCTGTTTGTAGATACATTATTGTTTTTGTTTTGTTTCGTATATATATTTTTCAATCGTGTATCGTATGCTTGCGCAGATAAACGAAGTACGAAAAAAAATGACCAAAGTATGGAAGTACATCATGCCTGAATGCTGAAGGAAATTAATACCTCGGAATGTTTTTAAAAAAGCTTCGTTTTCGAGTATTCTATTCGCGACCCGAGAACGACGTCTCGAAGCTACGTATTTTTATTATCTTCTTTAGAAAATTTTAGAGGCAGAGATTTCAGTCGCGATCTACAGATAATAAATTCGATAGCTATCCGTATAAGCTTTTAGTGAAATTTCTAAATATTAAATGCTGTTAAGGGGTATTCTCACTTTAGACGCTAAAAAAAGCTTTTTTCATGCATTTTTTTTGATAGGTTTATATTATAGATATTAATATTGTTACACTTAATAAATACACTTTCGGAATACATTTAAAAAAATGTTTTACTTATTCAAGTCACTATTTATAGACGGAAATGGTAATTAAAAAAATGCCCTAAAAAATTGTAGGTGTGCGCTGTTGATGAAATCTCGGAGATGGATCATCCGAAACAACAAAAATCAAACGGGTTTAGATTCAGTATGTTAGTGACTATAGCGCATATCATACGCTTTTTGATATATGCAAAAATTACAAAATGGCGGAAATTTTTCGAAGAAACAAAAAAAAACGTGTTTTTCACCGTTTTTGGCAAAAAAGTAAATATCAAAATAAAAATAAAAATCCTTGATACGCGCTATAGATATAGTTGTAAAGAATATGTGCTTAAAATTTCCTAAGGATCGGTTCAGCAGTTTCGAAGATTTTATCAACAATCCGTCAAAATCGTTGTTTTGAGAAAAACGCGTTTAAAGTTTGTTTGGGTTACATAGATACATAAAATAAATTTTAAATGTATTTCGAAAATGTATGTATTGAGTGTAACAACTTTTATATCAATATCTATAATATAAACCTTCCAAATTTTTTAATGAAAATAGCCTTTTTTAGCTTATAAAATGAGAAGACCCCTTAAGGTAGTACATAAGCAGTATATAGTAGATGAGTTTATATACAAATATGTTCAATTACGCCTATTATTATATAGAAAAAATCGTGCTGTGATAACATCGAGACAGGGCTCGTTTTGACATGACGTTGAAGCTTGTATCGTTGGAACGCGACAATTTCTTTTTTTTCCCAATTGCACAAATGCTATTTGGTCGATTCAGGTAGTGAAAATGACTCGAACGTTTTTACGTATTCTCATTAAGGCCACAGTAACGGGTATAGAATCATGTGCGAATTTAACAATTTTTTTCGTATGAAAAAGTCATTCACTCACAAAATTAATTACACATCTATTTAGTATGAATATCAAGCTGTTAGAAAATGTACATATTTTTTTCGATGTACAAAATTGCCGACTACTAATATTTACTTTTATCTTTTTTAGGCACTCCGCGGCGTGACATTTAGCATCCACGATTTTTGACTTAGAACGAAAAACAAAAATTCCCGTCAATCTACATTAGAATACCTAGAGAAGTACGTAGGAATTTTAAAAAATATTGTTTTACTCAAAGATTGTAGGTATTTGAACTTAAGAAATGACTTTTCAGTGAAACATTTCGTTATAACTGCTCATAAACTGCTCGTGAAATGAAAAGTTTTCGATTAATCAGAAATTCCGTACGTACTTCTCTGCGAAATGCAATTAGGAACATAAATTTCAAATTTAAAGTAAATCAAGTGAAAATTGTAGAAGTTGAAAATTGTTTGTGTCACGCCAATTGGAAAAAAGCTGTTTCGAGAACTTTCGAGTCGTCGGCCATTTCGTACATCGAAAAAAATATATATATATTTTCTAACAGCTTGATATTCATGCTAAATAGATGTGTAATTCATTTTATGAGTGAATAACTTTTTCATACGAAAAAAAAAACATTTTTAAGGGCGGGGTAAAGTATTAACATTTTTTTTTTCATTTTTTTAAATTTTTTTAAATGAATGCATAATATATCAAGAATATTGTGTTAAAATTTCAAGTCGATCGGAGTAAAATTGACGAAGTTATGAGTATTTGAGCGTCTATTGCTCCATGCCGTTCTCTTCTCTTCTGCGTTTTTCAAACCATTTTTCTGAGATTTGGCATATTTGAAGTCCGTGTGCACGATAACTCAAAATCTACTGGAGCAATCGCTTTGAAATTTTGCACAGTACTTCTTCACATAATTCACCAGGTATTGTCGAGAGCTTTTTTGTTTTTTTTAATAATTACTAATTTTTCAACAACAAATTAGCCGATTTTTTTTAGCGAAAATCGGGTTTTTGGCTCCCAAGTGCTACGAAAAATCGAAAAATCGAAAAAAAAAAATCCTCCCGTCATTACCTCGAGAAACATCTCCTTTAACAAATGCATTTTGATTTTTTTGTTTCAAATGATTCTGTTGCGAGTTATGGTGCACACCGCAAAGCAACTTTTTTTCGAGGCGCCTCCGGTGTTTAATTTTCACTCGCTCAATTTTGAATATTTTGCAATGCAAATTTAGGATAATGTTGTTCAAATGTTACTTTATTATATGTAAATTTTTCAATAAACGAACACTATTCGTTACGCCAAAAAAAAAATCTTAAAAACATGCCTTTTTTTCGCCGAATTAACTTTACCCCGCCGTTAAATTCGCACACGATTTTATATCCGTTGCTGTGGCCTAAGGCCTTAAAGATTTACTACCTCAATTTACGGGGAAAAGGCTTTGGAGAATGATACAAATGAAGAAATCAAAAAAGAAGAAAAAAAAAGCGATCTGACAACCAAAGATGCGCTCCTCAACGAAACCCTTCAAAAATACTCAGCATGGTCTTACATCCCGGACATCGCGACCATGATTTTTTTCGCACTCTTTTTTTTCTCCGCGGCATATGCACACGATAAATACGATCACAGAATTATCGTAGGTTCGTAATGGATATTTATGTACGTACGTACGTATACACTATATATGTACATAGCCATAGAGAGATAACATTCGCATTATCGACACGCTGTCAAGCATTTAAAAAAACATGATCATCGCAGGGTAGCATTTTGTTTTTCTCTTCTCTTTTCATTTTAGTATCTCGTTAAGGCATGAAATATTAGTCGTGAGTAAAATGCTATACGTTCGCGACAATGCAGAGAGTATCGTTGCTCGCGTCACGAGGATATTCACCTCTTCGTGGCTTGTAGCGGACTGTGATGTAGTCGTCTGAAAACATTTTCAAACATCAGGATTCGAACGTTCCCGCACGTATATTTTTTTTTCAATTGCAAACGAGCCATTTGTTTATCGATCATTGAGATGGAAAATTGACTGACCATCTTTGTCGGCGCGGTGCAACGAGTCGTACATTTTCTTGTACCATCTCGCCTGATTGGTGTCCTTCACTTCCTGAAACCGACATCCCCGCATTGATTTGTCAGATGAGACGTTAGCCTTATTTTCGTTGCTTGCCCAATTCCATATTTTAACGTAATATTTTTTTTACTCAAATTGTTGTTTTTGTAATCGTTGTTTTTTTTCAGCAAACTTACCGATCTGAGGGCGACGGGAACTCCGTCCTTGGTCGTTGGACCGATACCCTCGATCTTTCGTGGACTCGGATCCATCATTTTTTTACGCCTGTCCTGCGTCGTTTCCGGCTCGCTCTCGTACTCTCTCCTCACCTTGTGTACTGAACGGGCCAATGTTTTTTTTTTTTTTTTTTACGAATTTCTTGCAATTTTCACTATCGCTTGTCTCACAAGACACGGACCAACAGGCGTGTCGACGAACGATTATTTCATCAAAGAAATCAATTGCGAAGGGGCACTTGACTCTTGCGAGGTTCACTAGTCGCGCAAAAATGCAGCGATCTCGCAAATTCTCAACTTCGTACAAAGGTAGAGAAAATACAGTAACGATAATGGTAATGAAAATACGTATTGAAAATACGTAATGGCTTACTGATTTCCGTTGGATCGGCTCGCGGACTGGAGTGGCTCTTGATTTCCGAAACGGTGGGCTCGGTGTCCTCGAGATACGCCGCACCCTTCGGCAATTGCCCCTCTGCTCAATCACATTCGATAAATTACGCTATAGCTAATTTCAAGCAGGCATGATCGTAATTTTACACACGGAAACAAATTGTATTTGCTCTTTGTGAATTTTGTATGTGGAAATAAACATGACTATTTTTCAAATCAAAATATCCTTAGTGCCGTTCGAGTACAAGTATATGGTGACGTAAACACCATGTTGCCGGAATAAAATAAAAAATATGATATTTATACATATATATACATATATATATATATATATATATATATATATATATATATATATACAGGAAGTCACTGAAATTTCAGTTTAGTAAAAGTCCCACGGTCTTCGAGATTTATGGCTTTATGTTATTTTTTGAAAAAAATCATCTGTCTTTGGTTTTTCGCATGCAACTTCTACAAATGATATGAATCGAGAATAACTAAACAACTTTTTTTAAGTAATTGGCACGATATGCGTAGTACATTTTTTTTACACCGCACGCTATCAGTCAGATATTTGAATTGGTTTGTATGAAAATTCTACATAAGATCTTTTTTCATAAAGTTTCCTCAACATTTAGGGCTACAAAGAAAGACTTTTCTAGGTAAAACAAATAACAAAGAATATTTTTTGAAAAAAGCCGGGTCCAAAAAAGTTATCATTTGTAGAAATGGCCTGCGAAAAACCAAAAGCAGATTATTTTTATCTCGAAAACCGTGGGACTTTTACAAAACAGAAATTCCAGCATACAGTAGGATATGATCTGACCCATCGAGAGATTTGTGCGACACACACACGTGTGGGTGTGTGTGTCGTACAAATGCAAAAGTATATCCAGAGCAAATACAGATTTACTACCTGCAAATACAGGTTTTTAATTCAAACAAATCTTGTATGCATGCCAAATAACAAAAAATATACTTTTATTATATATTTCGGGTTTTCAGCTCAAGTCGGACAACTATTTCCCTTACCATCGATGATTATACATTTCTATAGTGGAAAACCTCACTCCTGGTAACAAAACGATTAATTTTTTTCATTTTTCCCCCCATCTCTTGTCCCTCTGCGACTGCGAAAAATCGAAAAGTCACTAGAACCATTTTTTAAATTATGAAAAAAATTTAAATACGTTTTACAGCTGTTTTGGGCATTTTTCGCCAAAGCTCAACTTGTGCTTCCGATATTTGTTATTTTTTTTTATCAATCTTCGATTTTGAGGTGGATTATTCGACAGTTTGGAAGTTAGAAGAGTACTTTTTCGATCGTGCAGGTGAAAAAAACTTAAAACATGACGAAAAAATGTGTTTCAAAAATAGAAAGAATGTATGAAACATTTATAATGCTCGGAAAAGAATTGTAATCAGCTCAAAAACTTAATCGAAGCCCTTTCTGTTCAGGCCAATTCAAATTACTAGCACTACGAAAAAGAGAAATAGATAAAGAAACAGTGAGAAAGGTAGAGAGGGGGTAGAACTAACAAACACAGCACATGTAACAATGGATAGATAGCAAAAATAGGATTTGGGATGATTAAGGAAGAATTCAGAATAGAATACATCCCACCCAAATTGATTTTCATCTGAAACCATATTTTTGAAGTTTTTTTTAACTTTCAAGACCGAAACGGTACCTTTCTGACTTTCAAACTGTTGAATAATTATCTCCAAACTCGACATTTCTAAAAAAAAAAAGGTTTCCAAATATGGAAATCTGTAATCGACGATGGTGAAGAAAATTGTTGTCTGAGTTGAGCTGGAATACCCCATATATAAATATATATACATATATATACCATATACAGGGTGCTCCACAACGGAATGCGTTCCCTGAAGTAGGAGGTTGGGGGTGAAATTCTGAGTCGATCGATATAAGCATGTGTGGATCTCAGATCAACCCCTGAATTAATATTAATTTTCAAAGGCGGACCAATCAGGTGTGCCCGATGTAGGTGTGGTGCTCCCGCCAGGCACCGCTAAACGCGCGTATCGCTCGCCGACGTACGCCGGCTCATCGGGCGCACCTGATTGGTCCGCCTTTAAAAATTAATAATAATTCAGGGGTTGATCTGAGACCCACACATGCTTATATCAATCGACTCAGAATTTCACCCCTAACCCCCCATTCCAGGGAACGCATTAAACTCTGGGACACCCTGTATATATCTGGCAATACGCGAAATCTATACATACATATATCGCGTGTGCAGATAAATTCGTACAATGATAATAAAACTTGCCTCTCGCCTTCTGTAGTAAAGTTATCGTGGGATTTTGAGCTCGGGGTAAGCGGGGCGCACCCGCAAGGGTGTTCAACCCTTGGGACGGTGCCGAATGGGAATTGACGATCCGCGTTGTAATATTGTGAGTTACGGTTTGCGAGGCGTTACTTTTGATATCCTCGTCTCTCCAAGGCGGCGGAGCCTCAGTCGAGGGTGCCTGAATAAATTTTCAAAAATAAAATGACAAAATAAAAAATCCACGAGATAAATTTTTCTGTCAAGAATAAAAATGCATAAAGTAGGGCAAATGAAGTGAATTGGATTTTTTTTAACCGGTTAATTTCGGCATTTGTTTCACACGTCTTGGAAACGATTGCAGATGAAAAAAAGAAAGTACCTGCGAGGTAAACTTTTTTCGACTCAGTACGGGACTGTCGAAAGCGACAGGACGAAATTCCTTGCGTTCGGCGACAGGGCTGGTGCCGGCGCTTGACGGAGCCCAGACCGGTGGTATGCCAGCATCCTTTTCCGTATTTTTGCCACGTTCGGGACTCGGCTGTTTCGGCGGGGGTGGAGGTTCACTTCCGGGTGACCAAACACCTGTCGACATGACGAATATCGATTTAAAAAAAAACCTTTTGCGTGCCATTTTAAAACCCTTTAATCAGGACGTCTCAGAATCAACCTCGCATTGTCAATTGACGTGTGATTCTTGATATGAACGAAAACACACAAAAAATCAATCAGGGCTATGTTGCGATACGAAAAAGTACTTGTCATGCAATTTAGGATGTTGCTCCGTCGTGGAAAAACCACAAAGGTAATTCGCTAATTATATTAATGGATATAATTATTTAATTAATAAATATAAATTATATTAATAAATCAATATAAGTTGATGAATATAATTCGTTGAATTGCAATAGAAGACTATTACAATATTGGTATGACTAATATATCCGGTATGGACCAAGACGTATTGCACGTATCAGTTGAAAATATATCGCCACGAATAATTAGAACATAATGTAATCTGTCATGTAATAAATATCAGTAAATAATATGTATTATTTGCTACATTTTAATAAACAACTGTTTAAATAATAGAATGTATTGTAAAAAATGTAATTTATTATCGAATTTAATAAATATACTTCATATATAATTATAGTGCCATTTGTTTTATTGTACGAATATGCCTGAATAAAACGTATCATTTGTGACATTTGAGAAATAACTGGTCGTGACAATACAATCGTCATTTATTGTATAGGAGCCCGTCCACGTGAGAGCAAAACTCTCGAGAGTCGCCCTCGAGAGCAGTACTCGCCAGTGAACACGCCCCTGAGAGTAACTCGCGGGCAGTAACGTCAGAATCCGATACCATTCTTGATGGATCCAATCACATTTTGTACGTCTAAATTTTTTAACGAAATTTATAGATATCCAAAATAAGTGAATCTTAAAAAAGTATAAATCTTATTTTAAAAAAGTATAAATCGCATATTCACAATATATATATTCACAAATTGATTAGGATTACGTCACTGAAAATTCACTCTCAATATCGTTTGTTATTTATTTTACTGCACTTTGACGTAATATCACAACACACGTACACGCTCACGCAGCATGCAGGTTATGTTGTAACACGCCGAGTCTGTCTCGTGACTTTTCACAAATTTGCGATTCACACTTGGTAAGAATTCTGAAACTGCGTTTATCGGGGAACAGTGCAGAATCCAATTGGAAACCAATTAGGACTCCCTATATGCAGTGTCCCAAACAAACGATTTTCTATAGAGATGTCGGTGCATCTTGGGAGTCCCCAACAAAATTTGTGCACAGGGTCACGAAAAGATTTTTTTTTCGAGAAATTCAACAAATTTGGGTTGAGAATTTCGATTAAAGAATTGTCAAACAACGTCAATGGGAAAACAGCACGGAATCCACTTGGATTACAATGTGGGATTACTAAGTGCAGCGTTCCTATCAAATCCCTTCGGGGATGGGGTAAGATTTGGGCACCCCCTAACAAATTTATGCATGGCTGTCTGAACTGCTCGCGAAAGTAAAACTCACAGAAAAGTACTCTCACGTGGAAACAGTCGTGAGACTACTCTCGAGAGTAAAACTCATGGAAATATACTCTCGAGAGCAACTCTCAGAATGTACTCCCACGTGGACACGCACCTCCAGATATATCGTCGTGACAAACGTTGTTGATATATAATATATTATTATAACGGAGGAAAAAAAAAATTTCACATGGTAGCAAATACGAGTAAATAAAATGCATCATTTTTTAAATTGCAACCAATAACCGTTTGTTAAAATATAACATATTATAACGAGCTTTACTTTGTAGAAAATATTTTTTTTATCTGTTGCGTATGTATTGTCTAAACATGTAAAAGAATATGTCCTGACTCATTCATCAACGCCGAGCCCAAACCGCTGAAGCAAATTACATGTAATTTGGACAGTAGGTTGCCTTTGTGACGTAAGCACCCACTAAGACGGGATTTTTCGAAATGCAACCCTTAAGGGGAGAAAAAGAGGAGTTTTTAGAAATTCAACCCCTTAGTCGAGAAAGAGGGTGGCAAAGTATGTGTGTAGAATAAAAAAATTTGGTCCGAAGATTTACTTGAAACTTAGTATTAAATCTCTTCAACACATTACTAAAAGGCGTATTTTGGGGTTTTTCAAAATTCAACCCCTAAATGGAAGGGGCTGGCAAAGTTTGTACGAAAAGTTTAAAAAATCGGGTCAAATTTACGTAAAACTTTATATTACTGCTCCTAGACACAATTTCCGAAATTTCCGCATTTTTTGAAATTCAGTCCTTAAGGAGAAAAGGGGCTAACAAAGTTTGGATGGTAAAAGAAATATCTGTTCAGATTTACTTGAAACTTAGTATTAATACTCTTCAACACAATTCCACGTGTTCCTTAATGAAACATTTCAGAAGCACATTTCATTGAGGAGCATTTAACATAACTTTATATGAGCAAAGCCGCGGGCGGAAAGGTAGTCGCAAATAAATACTATGATAAACAATTAGTTTAATAAATGAATTTAATATAATTAATTTAATGTAATAAATAATTTGTTACATATCGACCGCGGAAATATTTATCTTAATTCTTCCAATCGTCGACGATCCGAAGTAATTTCTCTTGTTTAAAAATTAAGAAAGACGCGATAAAAGCACAGGCCGCGCAGTTCCCTGCAGTCAAAAGAGCGATGTATAGGCGTAAAACGGAGGCGGCGAGTCCAAGGGGAGAATTGTGCTCGTGTACGATATTATGCAGTCACTTGGCGATGGCCAAGGAGCGATGCTAATTTTAGCCAGCCGCGTAGGCGGCACATTGCATAAAGGGCTGCGACGATGAATTTCGTAGTAATTTTCATCGCGCTCTCCCTTTCAGTTGCGTCATCTTTCATAAGTGTATACTATACCCTGGGAAGACAACTTTTTAGGAGCGCGCGAGTTTGCATATAGGAGACGGAACTATAAATCTGTCAGTGACCTAACAAATTGGATGGAACGCTTTTCCGAGACTCCTTCCGCTCAATAATTAACCTCTCTCGTTCCGGTTACGCGACTCGAATTACTCCGAATGTATCGTAACGTAGAGATTGAAATGGTGAGTAATTTAGAAGGTTTTTCTGCAATTGTGGCTCGCACTTTTTGACTTGAGGTAGGACACGAGCTGTGGCTAGTTACGGAGAAAGTTTTGCTATGGAAATATTTAAATATCCCGACTTCGATATAGGAAAAATCGTAATATGAAAAAATATAATTCCACGTGTGCATATGATAGAATCACTTGGTTCTGTGCTTCGCAATATGGAAAATATCGAGACAGGACTAATAGTGACATTGCAATATTACCAATGAGATTATTGACTAAACATTGGAATCTGGAAAATATTGAGACAGACAGCTTTGAGCCACGTTGATTGACTGGAAGAAACATTTGACACGCGAACATAACCTGTAAAATGTATTTAAAGAGGTCATCACTGCGACGGGTAAAAAATCGATTTTTTTTTGCATTTTCTCAGAGTATACATATTCAAGAATATGTGAAAAAATATTCTAGTTAAAATATTGAAAATTCACCGAGTTACAGATGATTTAGTGAACGGAAATTTTGCTAAAATTCGAGTTTTTTTTTATTAAGACCTGTCAGTGTGTGAGAATTGTTTTTTTTTTCTCGAAAAAGGGCTACAAGTATTACGAGAAATTGATTTACCTAGATTTTGAAAGTAGTGTAACTTTTATTTTACCTCAATAACGTTGTTAATTTTTTTTTCTTAATAAAATTTTACATGAAATGAGTTCAATGTATGCTTAAGCCGAAAAGTAGGCTTTTTGGGGATTTTTGTTCCAGAAAAACTACAAAATAAATCGAGATTACAAAAAAGGGTGTTTATCATACATGTCAGTCACTGTATACAATAGTTTTTTTGAAGCGATTAATTTCGGAATGGCGGCTGTGCAGCGTTTATCTCAAAACTGCATTTTTTTAAGTTGGCCGGAAACATAACTCAGACAATTTTCAACCGATTCCCTTGAAATGTTGAATATATCTTGAAAAACACATTGTCTATGGAAGTACGTAGGATTTTTTTTTTATATTGCATAGTTCATTTTTTATTAACAATTATCTGACGATTTTAAGGCAAATTTTTCACTTTCCAAAAAAATCGTCAGATAATTGTTAATAACAAATGAACTATGCAATATAAAACTCAACAAAATCGACGGCGAACATTTATAAAAGAACCTATTACGACTCAGTTCTGCTACCAACGGTGAAATGCAGTCTACTGAAGATGTATGCCAATCAAAGCTCAATCGGCCAATCGCTCATCGAGATATCGTGGTTGCTGATTTGAAAAGCATAGGCATAGTAAGAAGTACGCTCCCTGAGCGTACTCCTTACTAGCTCCCTGAGCTCCCCGAGCGTACTCCTTACAATTTTTATAACTCGGCTAATTTCACGAGTATTATCAAACACCTTACTACGACTTACTAGCTCTCTTGAGTAAAGGAGCATACTAAGGAAGCATAGTAAGGGGGTATAGTAAGGGCGTATAGTACGGGACCATAGTAAGGGAGCGTAGTAGAGGAGCATAGTAAGGGAGCATAGTGAGGGAGCATAGTAAGGGAGCATAGTAAGGGAGCATAGTAAGGGAGCATAGTAAGGGAGCATAGTGAGGGAGCATAGTAAGGGGGCATAGTAAGGGCGCATAATAAGGGAGCATAGTAGAGGAGCATAGTAAGGGAGCATAGTGAGGGAGCATAGTAAGGGAGCATAGTAAGGGAGCATAGTGAGGGAGCATGGTAAGGGAGCATAGTGAGGGAGCATAGTAAGGGAGCACAGTAAGGGCGCATAGTAAGGGACCATGGTGAGGGCGCATATTGAGGGAGCATAGTAAGGGAGCATTTTAAAGGAGCATAGTAAGCTCAATCGGCCAATCGCTCATCGAGATATCGTGGTTGCTGATTTGAAAAGCATAGGCATAGTAAGGAGTACGCTCCCTGAGCGTACTCCTTACTAGCTCCCTGAGCTCCCTGAGCGTACTCCTTACAATTTCTATAACTCGGCTTATTTGACGAGTATCATCAAACACCTCACTATGACTTACTAGCTCTCTGAGTAAGGAAGCATAGTTAGGAGCTTAGTAAGGGAGCATAGTAAGGGAGCATACTGAGGGAGCATAATAAGGGAGCATAGTAAGAAAGCATAGTGATGAAGCATAATAAGGGAGCATAGTAAGGGAGCGTAATAAAGGAGCATAGTAAGGGAGCATAGTAAGGGAGCATAGTGAGGGAGCATAGTAAGGGGGCATAGTAAGAGAGCATAGTAAGGGAGCATAATAAGGGAGCATAGTGAGGAAGCATAGTAAGGGAGCATAGTAAGGGACTATAGTGAGGAAGCATAGTGAGGAAGTATAGTAAGGGAGCATAACGAGAAAGCATAGTAAGGGAGCATAGTGAGTAAGCATAATAAGGGAGCATAGTAAGGGAGCATAGTGAGGGAGCATAGTAAGGGAGCATATAGCAAGAGCGCATAGTAAGGGAGCATAGTGAGGGAGCATAGTAATGGAGCATCGTAAGGGAGCATAGTAAGGGAGCATAGTAAGAGAGCATAGTAAGGATTACTATACTCCCTACTATCTCCCCTACTATGCTTCCTTACTATACTCCCTTACTCAGGTAGCTAGTAAGGAGTACGCTCAGGGAGTGTACTCCTTACAATTTCTATAACTCGGCGAATTTCACGAGTATCATTCAACGGTTTTCACAGACGTAGTCAGAAGGGTCTGTAGAATAATAAAATAAAAAAAGGTTTGTCCATATTTCTAGACAATACAGCCTTCAGCTTTCAACTTTGCGAGTTTTCTTTTTTCCCTGCAGTGTACGCCTTGGTTTCCGTCAGGTCACAATATCGTTGGGCTAAAGTGCTCGGAAAATGGCAGTCTTATCGTAATGTTTCACGGACGAATAGGTAGTGCAATCGGTTCATATTGTGGCGTCACCATATGAGCGAGAACATGAAAAGAGATGGACGGAAAAAGACTGCGATCGAAGGAGAAAGTAAGCAGCTGACATTGACTGGAAGAGGGAGAGATAGAGGGAAAGAGCGATATCCCCAGTACCAAACGATATCGCTAAATGCGCGTTCAAGCTATCAGGGACCGCATCGCTTGCATCCAGTGTCAAGTAAATCGAGCGTGAATGCTGCGAGCGATGCACAAACGCGCCGCACACGTTTACCGGTAGCCGTTGATACGTATACATGCATCATGGCGCGAAAGAGATCGAGCGGCTAAAGAGGAAGAGGTATCCGCAAACTATTAAGCAACCAGTAACGATATTATGCCGCGTTTTTGGAGCGTGACTCGCTCTCGTGGTCCATTTCGATATCTGTATACACCTATACATATATACATCTATATGTATATAGATTGTCGCGGAAACTATCCAACAGTGTCAAAACTACGCATCAAACGCTTCCAAACGACTGACTGGCTTTGATAGTCAATCATCCGGATTGACGGGAACAATAATAATGTTGAAATTCATGCTAACGAAGATATAGCTTTACTGCTGATTCATATTTTGGAGAATTAGGAATCCATGTGTGTTTATATAGTGCGGTAATTTTTTTATGGATTTATATTTTTTAGTGAATTTTTTGTTGTAAAGAAGAATTATTGTACGATATTGCAATAATAATAATAATGATGATGATGATGATGATAATTGAATAGAAATTTGCTATTAGACACGATGCGCAATTTAATTTGCGTCTCGGGAATTTTACGAACAGAATTATTGAATTAGAAATAGAAGAAAATATGAATTCATCATTATCATTGAGGGGTCTTCTCACTTTAGACGCTAAAAAAGGCTATTCTTAAGCATTTTTCTGATAGGTTTCTATTATAGATATTGATATAAAAGTTATTACTCTTAATAAATACACTTTCGAAATACATTTAAAAATGTATTTATTTAAGTCACTATTTATTGACGAAAATGGTAGTTTAAAAAATGTCCTAAAAGTTGTAGGTCTGCACTGTTGATGAAATCTCGGAGATGGATCATCCAAAACAAAAAAATTCAACGGTTTTAGATTTAGTATGTTAATGGCTATAGCGCACGTCATACGATTTTTGATATATGCAAAAATAACAAAATGGCGGACATTTTTCGAAAAAACACAATGAAAGGGGGTTTTTCACCGTTTTTGGCAAAAAAAAGTAAATATGAAAGGTTAAAAAAATCCTTGATATGCGCTATAGCTATAGTTTTAAAGAATATGTGGTTAAAATTTCATAAGAATCGGTTCAGTAGTTTCGAAGATTTTATCAACAAGCCGTCGGAAAACGTGGTTTCGAGAAAAACGCGTTTAAATTTTGTCTGGGTTACATAAATATATGGAATAAAAAAAAATGTATTTCGAAAGTGTATTTATTAAGTATAATAACTTTTATATCAATATCGATAGTATAAACCTATCAAAAAAATTCATGAAAATATCCTTTTTTAGCGTTTAAAGTAAGAATACCCTATAAGGATGATGATGATGATAATTGAATAGAAATATGCTTCTAGACAAGATGCGCAATTTAATTCGCCTCTCGGGAATCGTACAAACAGAATTATTGAATTCGAAGTGAAAGAAAATATCAATAACTGATAATAATAATAACAATAATAATCAGAAAATCGTCGTAAATTACTGTTTTTGGAGCGTTTTAAAGTTACTCGTACAGAAACGCCTGGAATGTTTTTAGCGCCGAATTTTCCAAATAACCAACTTTGATAGAATTAATGTAAACTTTTTTTTCGGAAACTCTGCCTCGACTATTCGAGGCGAGAGATTGATGATGAAATCCAACAGGTAGCAGAGAGTGGGTAAACATATCGTCACGTGTGATTTAGGTTCCCATGCAAAAACGCAGAGACGAGAATAATGATTAATGGTCAAGCTTGTTAGCACGTGGAATTTGACATAAATAAACCCGACAACGTCGTTAGATCTCGCAAAACTTTTTCGTAAAGTTTTTTGGTCGTTAATAATTAAAGGAATATCATCTATTCATAGATAGCTCAAAATTAGCAATGATAAATTGAGCGGAGGAGGAAAGTGGCATCGAAAAAAAAATCAAGGCCCCACGAAATAAATGAGAAAAGAGTATTATGATTTCCGTTCTCAGATATCTCGATTTGGGAATTTTGCCAATGAGCCTGAAAATTCAAATATTTTGAAAAACGCACACGTGTAGGTGGAAGTGTAGTTTTATTGACACGTGGAATTCGCTAATTGACTTTGGCTTTAAGGCGAGACACTGCTGTGATGGGTAGAAAAATTTGATTTTATTTGCATTTGCTCAAAGTATTTTTTGACATAATCTAGAATATGTGAAAAAAATCAAGTGAAAATATCGAAAATTAACCAAGTTACAGACGATTTTAGCTATAATTGTCTGATTTACATTTAAAAAAAAAATCCGTCATTGCAGTACCTAACGTCGTACATGGCCCTTTGTTTTTCAATTATTTTTTAAACCTCCGAATATAAGTAAGAATTTCACCAAAATTACACCTTTTTTGAACGTCTGCTACTTCCTAAAAAATGTATTTTCGAAAAACAGCTACGTGCACTGAGCATTACATTTTTATAGATTATAAAACTTTGTTATTTTCATTTTTCAGACCAACCATTATCAAGTTATCGATCTGGGCGTTGAACCACATTTTTTATACAACTGCTCAGCTATACGCCAATAACTTTGTTAATTTTGACTTTTTTCCATAAAAATTTTCACGAAAAAAGTTCAATAAAATACATTTTTCCTAAATCCCGAATAAATAATCTAATAGAAGAAAAATTTTTGGAAAAAATGGCTTTTTGTCGGGCGGTCGGAGTGGTGCCCCCCTTAAATATTTAAAAATAAATCAATACGTATACAAATTTGATTCTGTGGTTCAAGAAGATTTACAGCGATATCGAGATAAATAAAGTTGTAAATTATCACACAATTATTGTTAC
The DNA here is from genome assembly GCA_964007375.1 of Ophion obscuratus. Taxonomy (NCBI): domain Eukaryota; kingdom Metazoa; phylum Arthropoda; class Insecta; order Hymenoptera; family Ichneumonidae; genus Ophion; species Ophion obscuratus. The sequence goes on along the minus strand of OZ023312.1, from coordinate 30,296,736 downwards.
CGCGGCACACAAAAGCAACACCTGATTTACCTGGTTTTTTCGACGAAGCCTTAAACGTCGGTGCGAACATGACGCTCTCTGCAAAAATCGAATAGCTCGTGAAGTTTTCACCGTAACGAAAAATCGACAAAAAAAAGCAGCACAAAGAACATACGCAACTGTCGTCGATAAATTACTTGAACACTTCGCGATGGATTTTCTCCGCAAATCCTTTGAGCCCTGCTTTCAAAAACGATAATAATAATCGGCGTTAAACGGAGTTTCGCAAAGAGCTTTTTATTATACGCGGCACGTTCGACAGCCAGCAGATGAATGGCTTTCAATTTCGAGGGAAAATTCGCTCGAACTCACGGCCGAGGTGGCCAATTTCCCCCTGAATCATCGGCGGTCGTTAGTAAACTTGGAACTTTTCGTATGAACTTTGACCGCCGACCACTGACATAAGTTAGTCGTGCCTCACTATTGGCACACTGCGCTACGCGCCAACAATGACTAATCGTCGCTTCGAGCTATTTATACGAGACGTTCCGAAGCTTCGATCTTAAAAAAAAAGCTGTTCAACTCGACCTTAAAATGAAAACAAAAATCTCGAGCTCGTGAGAAATAAATATATTTGTCGAGCACCCTAATCCTGATATTTTTTTTTTCGAAAAGAGAGGCTTATTCGCGGTTTTTTAGTTGAACTCGTTTTGATTTCAATTAAATTTCGGGTTTTTTTGGCTTTTTGGGCTTGTCAGTCAGTCGTCACTGGTTGGCAACGATTTTTCACGGACCAAAACGGACGAGAATGAATTTTTGGAAAATTCGACGTTAACTTTTTTTTCAACGATTGCACTGTTAACAGCGCGAAGGGACGTGTCTTTCCTGTATGCGGAGGGACAAAGCTCGTCGCACTAACAAGGAACACCACTTAAGTGTGCACCTTCGATTTTGTTGAAACTCATATATGCGATGAAGCATTGGAAACTATTAGACACGTCTTTTTTTTTATCGGCGAAAAAACGGTTTTAAGGGGAGAAACGGCCCCCGAAGAAAGGAATGTCAGCCGTTAATTTAGATTTTTTCAATACCTCTAAAGTGGATTTTTCAGTTCAATTTTTTGGTGTGGACGCTGTATGAATGTGAAAAAAAAAACCAAACATATTCTTAAGCTGTATCAGTGTTTTGATGTTTGGTACCAGAGACAGCCAAAAAATCACAACGTAGCGGCATGCTAAACTCTATTATCAATTTTTCATATTTTTCTGACAAGGAATATCACTTGAGTGTCCGCTTCCAATTTTGTTAAAACTGATATATGTGATAAAGTATTGAAAACTATTAGACACGTATTTTTTCAATGTGCGGAAAACGTTTTTAAGGGGGGGAGACCCCTCAAAGAAAGGTGTGTCACCTCTTAATGTAATTTTTTTTCAATTAGTCTATAGTGGATTTTCCATCGCTTTGCATTAGAAGAATTTTCGTTTTTGATTCATTCGGATCGGTAGACTGCTTGTGGGTGAAACTATAAAAACACCCCTGGACACGCCTTTTTTCGAGGAGTCGTTTCCCCCTTAAAACCGTTTTCCGCGGATAAAAACAAATACGGGTCTAATAGTTTTCAATGCTTCACCACATATATGAGTTTCGACAAAATCGAAGGCGGACACTTGAGTGGTCTTCCTTATCAGTGATCCTAGCAAACGTAATTTTCACGTGGATGTCACGGCAAGATAGAAACAAGAGATAATAATTTATCGTTTTTCAACGCTACAGGAAAAAAATTATATCGCCGTAACGATTATCGTCCTGATAAACAAAAACTTCCTGCGTCAGTCCAATCGTCGTTTTTTTTCTTTTTTGTCAACGTAAGCCGTGACCGTATTGTTTTAAATAAATTACTTTTACAAAAATAACAATAGATTTTGTTCAAAGTTTTTTCTTTGGGGCTGCAAAATGTTTGTAAACATTAGGTTCTCAAAATATTTAGAGCAAATTAATTTGTGAGGTAGACAAAATTCATTTCTAAAATCCATTTGCAACAACACTCGAATCGTGGTTTTCGAATGGATTTTTCTGTGAAATGAATCAATTGGAATATCGACCACGAATATTTGCCGACTTCTGCGGGGAACAAGTTACTAGAAGCGAATGATGTTGAATTGTTGTTATCGTCGGAGTGCGAAGAAAATAATTTTTTTCTCAATTGTATTTTTATTCACTAAATTTAGCCAATTTATTAAATGTAGCCAATGTCTTTAGTCATATTTCGGCTCCCTAAAGTATTGAACCTTTTTCGAGCATTTTTATGAAAGATCCAAAATTGGCATAATGAGATTCCGGATAATGATATAAAAAAAAATAACAGGGTATTTTCATTACATCCCAACTATGCAAATTCTACCACCATGAAAACGAATAGACCCAGTTTAAGCCCCGAAAAATAAATTTAAATTGAACAAACGAGTACTCCCAAATTGTTTAATTTTTATTTCTTTTATCGATGCTCAGTAGCTTCTACACGTGATTTTTATTTTCTGAAATTGATTCCTCCCAAATTCGATTGAAAATTAATTATTTCTACTCCGAGCAGTCCTCGAACCCAAGCAAATTGGCCTCCCGTGACATTCGATAAACCGAATGAAACGAATATATTTTGCAAAATTGCTTTTTCGAGTGTGCTCTTCGAAGTTTCATTTTCCCTCGACTCTTCGCGTTCGGGACGAGTTCATCGCTCGACAAATTCGACAAAATAAATCTCCACTGGTCCCCGTGGTTTCCACGAGGGTACGTCATCCGTAGTGGTCGCGCCGAGTTTCCCCGATTCAATTCGTATCGTCGATCGGAGCTTTATCAACGCGGATCTTAATCGGGTCTAAAGGGGATCTCGTGACAAATTCGCGATTGTCCACTCGGGTCTTCTAATTTTTTTCGCCTTCTTTTGGAATCGCATCGAGTACACGCTCGGAGTTGATGCGAATGTATACAAGCGATCCGCGTTTCAAACGCACCGAGAGCTTATAGAGGTTAGGTCTGTAAATAGATTTTCGTCGAGACCTCGGGGCTGCGTTAGGCACACGCGCCTTTTCTCGCCGCGGATAATATATGCGCAGAAAAAAGAAATCATTTTCTTCTATCGCCCATCACCGGTGCTCGTTATCGATCCTACAATTTTTACCGTGTGCCGATGGATCCAGCGGGAACTTTTTATTTTTCATTTTTTTTTCCCACTGGGGTTACACTCGGTCAGGAAGTGAAATGAAATTACAAGTGACTTGTACGTTCGCATTGTACTTGGAATTATCGATAAATGCACATTTCCTTGAAAATTCCTTGAACACATTGAAAAAAGACGAGACTTGAATTTTGTTATCGTTGGTTTTTTTTCGCCAATGACTTCATTGCAATTAGAGTAATGCGATCCCTCGACGCTGTATTACGTAACGAGAATATTAGGAAACGGATGGCAAGCTCTCTCTCTCTCTCTCTTTCTCGCTCTCTCTGTCTGTCTCTCGCTCTCTCTCGGCGGGATCCCACGTAGACTATATTTCGCGCGGATTACACAATTTTTGGATGTCACACGAACAGAAGAGAGAGAGAGAGTAAATTTGGAAAATGCGAGTCCAGAAATAAATTTGAGAATACAGTAGAGCGTCGATTAGCCGAATCAATTGGGACCAGGCGCCTTTCGGATAATCGAAAATTCGGATAACCGAACAGCAATATTCCGTGGGCGAAAAAAAACCTTGATACTTTCAATATGATCAAATATATATATTTACAAATACGATGAACATTAATATATTAATAATACAAGTACATTTTTGGTGAATTGCAAACAACCATTGTATCATTCAATGATATAGAACGAAGTAAAATATGTATTTTAAAATAATCAACATTCGTACATCTTTGAGTACTTATATATTTATTTATTTTTAAGTCGACGATTTTCTTCTCCTTCACAACGGAAGCTAGTTTCTTTGCTGCCAAATTTCGACTGCTGGCGGGAAGCAAAGTGGGCGCGAGCGCAGGCCGAGAAAGTGGAGGGGACGTACAACAATGTATAGATCGTGCCACAATATATAGGGCGTAATCGTTCGAATAACTGAGCATTCGGATGAACAAAATTATTGTTTAGATATTTCGGATAACCCAAATCGCCATTCGGATAATTGACGTTTCGGATAACTGACGTTCGGATAATCGACGCTCTACTGTCAAATAAATGTAGACTTTCGATGATTCAATCGCGGTTGCTAACTTGGCATTTTATTGCCAAATAGAGAGAGAGAGAGAGAGAGAGAGAGAGAGAGAGAGAGAGAGAGAGGCTTTTTAAATTCGTCGCGCAGCCATTGGTGACCAACCCAAACGTTTCCACCTGTCACGCGCACTCGATACATATTTTCGAACCACCTGTAGTCCTGTGACATCCCCCCCCCCCCCTAAACTTATCGACACTGCCATTCCGATATTTATTAATAATCGATTTATTTCCTCTTCGACGAATACTAAAAATGACATGGAAAATATCGTCGTTTTTCACACTCACTTTTTTTCACCATGTTCACTTTCACTTCAAATAAATCAAGTACTGTTCAAGATTAATGAGTTGCGAAGATAAGATACTTTTTTCTTTTTTTTTTTTATATTAAATCATAGAACGCTAACGATCGACAACCGAGTCGACGAACAGCTCCAAGCTCGGAAAGCTTGCGGGAGGGAGCTCGTCGGTCCGAAAGGTGGAGAATGACTGAGAACTCGCGGGACCCCGAGATCTCGTGTCCGCTGATTTTGCCAGCAGCAACACACCGCGAGAGCAATATAGAGCACGAGGGAATCGAGTCGTTCAATTCGGTGGCCTTAAAGTCCCTGACGCGGTACCCACGTCGGAAAAAAGTCTCATAAATGTCACGCTCGTGAAAAATCATTCCTCCATTCGTCCACGATGTTGACGTTCACGAAAGAATTTTAAAGAAATGGTTCGGGTGGCTTAAAAACATGTTCGATGACGATTGAGGCAATAAACAATTGGGCTGTGTAAATCTAAAAATACATTTGGCGCATGTACGAGCTCGAGTTAATTTTTTATTCATAATTTCATTGGTTGAAAAAAGTTGTTTATCCTCTTCGCCATGATGGAGCGAAAAATAGGTTGAATAAAAAAAAGGATAATTAAAAACAGCGATCAACTTCCCGATTAAGAGACTCAAACAATCTTGAAATTTGATTTTTCCGACTGGGGACCCGAACAAACTTACAATTTGTTGGATTTAAATAATACGAAAATATTAGCGAAACATTAAAAAAATAATAAAGGAAAAAATAAATACGAGACTACAATAAATAATAAATGAAATAAATACTTCCATGTATTTATTTCAAAGTTTAAAGCCTCATTTGCCAAAAACCAAGATACATTTAAATTAGATTGAAAAAGCGAAATCACACTGCTATCTTGAAATGAAAATGGTAGAAGTCATTTGGAAATAACTAGCAATAAATGATAAATAATAATAAACCATTTGCGTGGATGTATTAGGGTACATTAGAAAACGAATGAGTAAATATCAATAATAAGTAATAATAAATAATTCGGATCGCAAGCATTTACGAATAATTGATAATTAACAATAGGTAAGAAAAAAAAATTGTACCAGAAAAAGGAATAGTTCTCAGTGGGTTTTTTTTAAAATGAATTAGGGCGTCTGTAAAAGTATAACTCTTTATAATTATTTCATATGAATGTTTCCAATGTATTTATTATAAATGTAAATATTGGCCGTGACGAAATCTCCAAATGGAGACGCTACGAAACGATAAGAAATGAAAATTCGGAAGCTAAACTGCGGGCTGTGTTACTTTTCCTCGGCAAAATAGGCGTCTTGATGTTCGAGAGTAGCGAGCAGAGTCGGGGGACCTCTCGACCTGCCAAGTTCAATTTCGCGAAACTCAGAAAATGAGACGAGGAGTCCTAGACTGTACATATATTCGCCTTTAATGCTATTTCAACTCTTTGACGAGCAGAGGAAAAATAAATTTTCGAGGTAATTTAATTTCAAGTGTTTCAAATAAAAAATGAAACCTTATTTGAAGTCTCTCACGGTGAATAAAACTGAACAGTCGTAACAAAACAATAGAACGCTTTCTCGCACATTTTAAGCTCGAAAACTGAAAGCTGGATAATTTTTATCGAAAAATCTCAAATCACTGGAAGTTTAACTTTATTTTTTAGGGACAAAAAAAATGTAAATTGTGCAAAAAAATGTTTTTGTAAAGCTACGAACGATTGACACAGTTGTTAAACGAATATGGCCAAATTGAATTATTTTGAAGAATAATTACGTGATCGTCAGTGATATAGATTATAGTAATGATGATTTTACCGATATATTTTTATTTTTGAGCCGTTCATTGGTCCTCTACCATTCACGAGGGACAAGAGCAAAAAAATTATTATTCAGTAAGTTTATTATTTTTATAATTTTTAAATAAAATTCAAAATAAATAAATATTAATAAATTACGGGACAACACCGCTCTATAATTTTGTAAAAACCTTTTTTTTGGCTTGAAAAATCCTTTGGGGTCATAAAAAACAATCTGCAATTGGTCCTGTATCGAAAATTGTTTTAAAAGGTTCCACTTTTTTCAAACTGGGAGGACGGGTCACTCGAACACCTTTGCATGGATCGATGGGAAATTTTGACAGTAGCTTTACAATTACATTCTCTATGGAAGTACGTAGCCGTTTTTTTAAATTAAATGTAAACTTTTTTTTATATACAATTTACTGCTTATTTTTGGGCAAAAATCGATTAATTTTTTTCAAAGTGCGCCATTTTTTCAAAATTTGATTAAAACAAAAATTCCTACGTAGTCCCATAGCTAATAACATATAGATTATAATTTTTGTTTTGTTTTTTGTTTCCAGATCTTATACTTTACGAGAAACCCGTCCTCCTGTGAAGCTATTTGTAAAAAAACACGTTTTTCAAGATGGGTCTGTCGCCGCCATTTTGTATGAAAATTATAATAGCATTTTTTAAATACTTTAATATGTGTTAAATAAACCATCTCAAAAGAAATCCTATTCCTTTTTTCATAGTCCTAAAATAAATTGTCAAAGATAGGCCTTAATTTCTGGGGCTAGAGTGGTGTGATCCCGTAATAAATGATTTAGTTATTATTCGATGAATTACTATCCTCCTCTAACAGCTCTATCTCGAGAATTTTCACCTGCTCAATTATTTATTATTCGTCGTTAGTTACATTTACTTATTTGATTATTCATGTACTCAAATAAATCCACGCAAATAATTTATTATTATTTATCACTCATTGCTCGTTTTTTACAAATAATTTTAACCGATTTTCATTTCAAAATAACGTTTCGTGATTTCGATTTTTCAATTTAATTTAAATTCATCTTAGTTTTTTAAATGATCGATTTTCTATTCAAATGCCACCGAACTATTTAAGACCTTTTGTAACGTATTATTTTACACAATGGCCATCTAAATATAAGTGACAATTACACACACACACACACACATACACATGGAAATGTGACGCACCTTCACTAAGCAGAAATCCCTTGCCAATTTTCAAAGCTGTGTCAATCTCGAGCAGTAGATCGGTCGCATTCGTTTTTCCTCGTGCTGCAATGTCAGAGCCAAGTCCTTCAACCAAAAAGCGTGCTCAAGTGCGGGAAAAATAAAAACCAGGAAAAAAAACAGTAAAGAAATAAATGCTCAATACCAAATTAAAGGCGACCCAAATAGTGAGTACGAGTAAGCAGAGTGTGTGGCGAGGTTAGAAGAAACAAGTGCAAAGTACAGTGGAATTATTGCAAGCCGTCCAGGAGTCGAAAATTTCGGCGCAAATTAAAAAAAAAAAAAACAGTCGTAGTAACATTTAGGTTGCTTCCACAAGACGATACGAGACTCGAAAGAATCGAAAAAGCGAAAATAATTTCACGCAGAGAAAAGTTTCTCCGCTGCTCGTTGGCAAAGAGAGCTCAACTGTTTACGGTACGATGGCCTTTTACACGAAATTAAATGGGACGCTAAATCGAGCGGATTAGAAATTTCCTGACGGAAATAATCGCCCTCGAATAGTAAGAGCGTTCGCCCCAATCGTTTCGGCATTTGAATGAATTTATAAATAGTTTCGTTCCGTGAATATTGAATCAGGATTAATCCATCTAACATTTCAATCGTATCTCAATTCTTCAACACATAATCCCAATTCGTTGCGATCGTATGTATACTCGCTTATATTACATAATTTGATAATTTAATTTCGTTGATGAGATTTTTTTATTCGATAAGTTTAATTTAATAATTCAATCGATTTCTTCTTATTTAACAAGATGATTGTTGTGACCTTGAATAATAAGATTCATCTTGAATTCTTCTTATTTAATAAGAATAATTTAATATCGCTACCCGTCGACATGTTTTACTCACTGTTGTAAAAAGGACATGCAACTTTGGATCGATAATTCAATCGATGCAATTGTTATAATGAATGTTGTATTAAATTACAGGAGGCATGATCAATACAGTATTAGTATTTGTCATTTATTATTCGATAATGTTTAAGTCGATCGTGCAAAATCGTCACAGCTTATCGTGAACGGTGGGGAAAGCAGCTTTACATTCCTATAATGAGAGGAGTCACGCCAAAGTACGGCCTTAAGTACGTACATACGTATATCAACATAATTTGGTAGCCTTTTTAATGAACAGAATCATTGTTCGCTATTTTTCCTACAATTGTTTTTATTTCTTTTATAAAAATTGTTTCTCTTTTTTCATTAATAAAATAATAATAAAAGCACACAGATATATGCATAGCACCAAATACACATATGTTTTTTTTAATTCTCCTGTTTCTCCTCATGATTCATGAAAATAAAATCATACACGTATTCAAGCTCCGACGGATTACCTCCGCATTTTGAATAAACATTTCACAAAATTCCTGGTCAATAGTTTCTGTAGATTCTCGATGAATGTCCGAAAAAGTAATAATTCAAGAGTTTTTCCGCCATTATGATTCGCTATATCTTATCTCGAAAAGGCCTATTTCCGAAGATTCCCAAATGTTGTAGGGTGTGCCAACAATGTGCTGTCATCGAGATATCTCGAAACTTGTGTTATCTTCTTCTAATAGAAGCCCATCAAACAAACAACATTGTGTCACGAAGCATATCTCTCGCCTGAATGCCGTTCAGATCAGCATATTTTTAGGAAAAAGCAGCCAATCATCTGCTACGAATGGACACCCAAGGGAAATTTCGTGGACCGGACGCAGCTAGAACTTGCAACCAGATCTGCCGAATGAATTCAAGTGACGGTGACTCGACAAATTTGAACCCGAGTTACTCGGAGCCTCTATCCTCATCCAGAAAGAGAATGCAAAAAGCCACCCCGTCGAATGTCTCCCTTTGCTAGGTATGAATATGTCCTCCTCACTGACTCTGTACGTCTCTTCCTCTGCAAGATTTGAGTTTGTCCGTCATATCCGACGTATGTATGAGTTCATGTCTGAGGGAGAGAGAGTTTCCGACACTCGGAAATAGACGAAGAAAAGCGAATCGGTGATTCCGTGGACTCGTGTTAACCGGGGTGCGATGGAGAAGGTGGGTGAGAGAGAGAGAGAGAGAGAGAGAGAGAGAGAGAGAGAGAGAGAGAGAGAGAGAGAGAGAGGGAAAGAGAGAGAGAAAAACGTGAGACCGATGACGTCCAGGCAGTGGCCTATTTTCTTCCGACTGGTTTCCTAAATTTAGCCACCCAATGCTCCTGTACCTGCTACTCTATAGTGTGAATCAGTGCGACTCGTACACCCACGCGCACGAATTTATATATATATATATATATATATATATATATATATATATATATATATATATATATATATGTATATATATATATATGTGCATGAACACCCTTTTCTCGCACTCTGCCGCCTGTCCACTTTGTATACATACATACATGTATATATACCCCGTACACACATATGTAGATGGGGTATTCCAACTGAGCTCAGGAAATTATTTCCTTCACCATCATTGATTACAAATTTCCATAGTGGAAAACCTCACAGCTGGTATCATAAAACACCTACTTTTGAAGCTTTTTCTCCTATTCCTCGCCCGTCTGCGGCTGCAGTAAATCAAAAGGTCCATTCGGGACCTTTTTTAAATTCGTAAATATACTTTCATATTTTCTTGCCCAGTTTTGAATATTTTTCACCAAAGCTCAATTTCCGCTTCCGACGAATACTCTTTACGATCTTTTTTGCAAGGTTTCGATTTCGGGAATGATTGTTCGTCACTTTGACAGTCAGAAGAGTACTTTTTCGGCCTTGCAAGTAAAAAAAACGTCCAAATATGGTTACAGATGAAATTCAATTTGGGCGGGATGTATTCCATACTCAATTCTTCTTTAATCATCCCAAATCCTATTTTTGCTATGTTATCTATCTTATTCTATATATGCTGTATTATCTAATTCTCTCCCCTCTGTATCTCTCTCTCTTCCCCTCTTCTTCGTTGTGCTAGTAATTTGCTTTCACCCGAACAGAAAAGGCTTCCATTGATTCTTTTTAGCTGGTCCCAATTTTTTCACGGATACTATACATTTTTTTCTATTTTAGCAACACATTTTTTCGTTGTTTTTAAAGAATTTTTTCACCCCCAAGACCGAAAAAGGACTCTTCTGGCTTGTACACTTCTGAAACTGTCCAACAATCGTCCCAAACATCAAAATTTCACAAAACTAACAGTAAATACCGGAAGCACAAATTGAGCTTTGGTGAAAAATGCACAAAACACGTCTGAACCGTAACAAAATTCTTTTGAATAAATAAAATTGCCCGAGTGGACTTTTCGATTTTTTCTGCAGCCGCAGAAGAGCAAGTGACGAGGGAAAACATTGAAAAAAGACGTGTTATTTTTACACCAGGAGTGAGGTTTTCCTTTATGGAAATTTGTAATCAACGAAGGTGAGGAAAATAGTTGTCTGACAAGCTGAGCTGGAATACCCAACACCTATACAGGGTGTCTTGTTGTAAATGAATAATCTTGTCACTATCGATAGGTCAGATCATGCCCTACTAGATGCAGGAATTTGAGTTTAGTAAAAGTCCCACGGTTTTCGAGATAAAAATAATCTGTTTTTGATTTTTCGTATGCCATTTCTACAAATGATAACCATTTTTGACCCGGTTTAAAAAAAAAAAATGTCTTGGTACAAAAAAAATCTACAACGCATATCGTGCCAATAACTTAAAAAGGTTGCTTAGTTATTGTCGATTCGTATCATTTGTAGAAATGGCACGTGAAAAACCAAAAGAGGATGATTTTTTTTTTCAACAAACAACATAAAGCCCAAAATCTCGAAAACCGTGGGACTTTTACTGAACTGAAATTCCACCATATAGTACGACATGATCTGACCTATCGACAGTTGCAGGATGATCCATTCATGCTCGGACACCCTGTACACTGCGAGGCACAAGCGCCTTTTTTCGACACTCTCAGCGTCCCTCCGTTCCACGATATTCCGTCACGTTGCTCTCGCATCATACCCGGAAAAAAATTAACGCGCTTTGTGCCGGAACCATTGGGGTTTTGTGGACCCGCGGGTCGGCTGATGACTGCGTCGTAGCCGCTCGACAAAATCGTCGGGATCGTGCTCTAGCGACGAGGCACATATACATATCCCTGAACGACAATAGCCAGCCGGAAGTGAGAAAAGAGGTCAGGTGGCACACACTATTTATTGCGTCTCACCAAAATCCACGTCATTGTGTTTACATTCATCCGTCACCGGCCACACGGGCGTCACGAAGGCGCAGGATTTTCGAACTGGGCTCTCGCGTTTTTCACATAAGTACGAAAGGTAAAAGCAACGACAGAAAAAATAATGGGAAAATAAACGGCGGACCTACACGCAAGCGTACAAAAAAAAACACGGTTGAAACTGTAGACACTATTTATTAAAATTGTGGCAAAAATCCACGCGTGGAAAATTCGGCACAGGCCGAAAAGTCTCAGAATGTCACAGCATATTTATAGCATGTGATAATTTTTTTAAAGGCAAATTAAATTTTTCGAAGGCGTTTTTTATCTTATTTTTTTCGAAATTTTGGAAGACTATATTTGTGAAATTTCTGGGTCTAAATTAAATTTGAGGTATTTAATTTGTTTACTAGGAATCTTACAATGGAAAAAGTATAACAAATTTGTGGTGTCACGTATTTATGGGCACTCAAAGAACAACTACTAAAGTTTCTTCTTGAACAAAACTTCTGTTCAGGAACGTACAAGCGATAAATCCTCGCAAGCACCTATATAACCACTTCTCATTCCAACTTCCACGATGAATTGAAAGCAATTTTCGTATTTGTTTTTTTTCGCCGCACCCGCGGTTCGATGAACGTCGATTGAAATTCAAATTTAATAGCGATGCAACAACGCGTCAGTGCACTCCTCGAGTCAGCGGCTGTCAGTTCCACTGTTAAGATCAAACTTCGCCGGAGAAAGTGCAAAGACGAGCTAGAGATCGAGATACGAAGAAAGTTGGCAGAGTGTACGGGAGATTCCGATAAAGGCAGATATGATTGGATGCAGCGAAAAAAAAGTATTCGAATCAACATCAGTTTTAGACATTTGGAAGGAAGAATAAATAAAAGTCGTCGTTGATACAAGCGTGTTTTCATTGGTTGATCCAATTGCAATGGACAAGATTCACGAAGAAACGCTTGGCGGAATGAGAAGGACCATGCTTGATAGCGGCTTGCCAATCGAGGTTTCATAATTCTCATTTGACGTCCAATGGAGAAACCATTTGTCGTCATTTGTCGTGAACAAGTCACGTCGATATTTCGTGTTTGTTTTTTTTTTTATTACGCGTCAGTTTTTATGAGAGTCGAGATCCGTCCCAATATTTCTGAATGGATCAATTGTGCATACAGGGTGGTCCGAAAAGTGACGTCCAAAGGGAAAATCTAGATGCCTCGTACCAATACATATCCAAATGATCCCCATCTACGTTCCACATCGTTAGTTTTCGTGAAAAAGCTTTTTCTTTTTTGTGTATGTATTTTCCTCGCAATTATTTTACTTGTCTTATCGTTATTTAGTCCACTGTTAAATGCCTCATCTTTTGACCAAATCCAAATGAAAAAACAAATTTCCGAGGATGTCACTAAAGATCAGATTATAAAGAAAAATACTTATACTAGTCTAAATGACTTCCAATTGCTTCCAAAAACTTTTAGAAGGGTACATACGCAAAGGAGCAAAATAAATGAAAAAACTATGCTAGAGGAAACCGCGAAAAAAATGCTTTTTTGTCGAATACCAAGATCGTGGAACATCCATGGGGATGATTCGGATAGGTATTGATACAAGGCATCTGGGCTTTCTTTTTGGATGTTACTTTTCGGGTGAACTTGTATATGTATACGAAAACACATTTATAAAATATATTTATTTATATGTACATTTCATACTCATATATAATTCAGTCAGAAATATTGGAATGGTCTTTAAACCACACAAAAAAAACATGTATGTCTACACGGATATTTCGATGAATAAGATATTGGGACAATTGCGTTTTCCGGAAAGTTCGTGCCAATTTTTGCATGTGCCACCTAGCGAAAAATCGGCACGAACTTTCCAGATAACCCAATATACAGGGTGTCCCAGAACTGAATGCGTTCCCTGAAATGGGGGTGTTGGGGGTGAAATTCTGAGTCGATTGATATGAGCATGTGTGGGTCTTAGATCAATCCCTGAATTATTATTCATTTTTAAAGGCGGGCCAATCAGGTGCGCCCGATAATCCTGCGCGAGCGATATGCTCATCGGGCGCACCTGGTTGGCCCGCCTTTGAAAATGAATAATAATTCAGGGGTTGATCTGAGATCCAGACATGCTTATATCAATCTACTCAGAATTTCACCCCCAACCCCCCATTCCAAGGAACGCATTCAGTTCTGGGACACCCTGTATATGTCTGGTAATATTAATTTTATATTTATCTATATACACAAACTTTCGAGCACTCAAACGTCAGCAAATCGAACACGAAACGAGCACAAAGCAACCCTCAATATCACACTCGCATGAACGAGGGTAGGAGAGCGATGCACATATATATACATATGCATGTACATATACGTGCATAATCGTCACACCAGACTCACCGTCATCGACAGAGTCGTTGGACGTTGCGAGTTCAAGAAATTCCTGCAGATGTTTCGGCAGATACTTGGGGTCCTTGATCTCGCATCCATCAATGAGACATTTCGCTGTATCGCAATTATCTTGATTTTCCGTTGCTTCCGTATTCACCGCTGATGATTTCACGGTAGATTTTGTCACGCGTTCGGTATCAGTGGTGACTTCGGACTCGGTACTCTCATCGAGTTTGATGCCAAACCGACTCATGCGATTGCGGGCTCTCTCGATAAACTCTTTCTCCATTTTGCTCATACCCGTGTCGACGATCGGCCCTTTCAGCAGTCTTGACGAATTTTCACGATCATCCGCATGCGAGCTCACCTTCACGACCTTGTGCTGTTTTCGTTCTTCCCTCTCGTGAACTTTGTGCACGTACTCGTCGAACATTTTGCGACGAAAGACTTCACCGTTCGGTGGCGAGAGGGTGCCTGATTTGGACATCTTGAGGGGACACTTTGGATCGGAAGGTCGTTTGTGATTTTCACCGGAGGAGGTTTTTGTAGCGCACCGGTTGGCGGTCTCGTCACGGTGGTAGCGAAAGGAATCTCCTGGTATGTCTCCACCGAACGGTGGTTCTCCATGAGGTGCGTTAGCGCAGGGGGTGCCATTGGGCGTCCCATTGTTGGAACTGAGGAGGGTTTCCTTCCTATCCTCATAGCTCGTGGAGGAATTTTCAACGCGAAGGTCACCTTGATCGGTAACGGATTTCGTTGCGAGCCGATGTCCTTCCCTCTTTGTGAATTCCGAGCTCTGACCTTCGCGCGTCCTTGACTCTTCGTGCCAAGATTCCCTCTGGATATCGGGATCATCCAAGGTGACCTTGTCCTTCCCTCCATTTCCCTTCGATTTCCCAGGCCCAAAGTTCACTGTTCGTTCCGCGAATCGATTCGGCGCGACCTGCTCCCGATGATAATCCGACAGGTCCATCATGCTGCGGCATTTCGCCCGATTAGCCTGACTTTGAAACTCCTCGTATGCCCTGCGTTCCTCCTCCTCCGCGAGGATCACCTCCCTCAGTTGGTTCTCCAATTGCTCGATGTAATGCAACTGTCGATCGAAACATTCCTGTGGCAGGGAGTATCTTCGTCGTCCATCGAGGCTCGAACCGTGATGTGCTTTGGCGTCGCTCTGAAGAAGCTTGAGATTCTTAATAATGTCGGTTGCGGTGTCGTGCTTAAGAGCCTCCGGGTCTTGGTACTTTCTCGGAGCGAGACGAGAGCTCGGCGGTGTCTTGTCAAAAATGCTGGTTGTGTCGATGCACGATCTATCCACGACAACTGGACGAGTGAACTTGATCGGGTCTTGTTCGCTGTGATGATCGCTACGGGCATCTATGAGGGCCGGATTGACCGAGGTTCGTGGATCGATGTTACCTCGCGTCCGGTTCACCGGTGGTGTCCGTTTGTGGGGTGTCTCGTTACTCACCACACCGGACTTGTCGATAATCGCGCTCTTCAACGAAATCGGACACTTATCGAACTGATGTGCCGACGTTGGCGAACCGTGCTGCTCCTCGTTCGACGTTGTCGGCCTTGATTTCACAATGAGAGCGGAATTGAGACGATTCTCACGAGACGCGGGGTCACCGAGTCGCTTGCCAATTTGCCGGCTGTCGTGCTCGATCTCCGAAATAACCTGGTCATAAATCTTCTCGTAGGAAGTATCGATCACGGTTCTCGTTGTGATAACCTCATTCACCAAAGACGAAACAGCCTGATGACACTCAGCTCCAGAACTTGAGTCCTCTCTGTCGTTGGCCATGCTATCCCGGTTGTTCGCAGCAGCGTCGGTCAAGTTGTCGTTCTCAGAGGCTTGCGGAACGGAAGAGCCTCTGGTGGCCCTGGAGCTTGTCTTGCTGCAACGACCACTCTCACTTTCTACACCTTCTTGTACTTCCGGACGAGGATCTCTGGTTTCTTCACGATTCAGGGAGTAATCCTGGGGATCTTTTCTGGCGAAACTCAACCAATCGGACAGCCTCGTAGCCCTCAAACGGTCTTCTCGAAAGTCCCGCGATGTGGAAGTTTTTAGCGAATCACAATCGTGCCTGCTGTTGTTCGGAATAATCTCAGATGTAGCAGTCCCGAAAGACACTTGCTTTGAGGCTTCTATCGGGTTTTCTTTGATTATTTCTAATAGTCGATTTCCCGGTCCTGGCTGTCTTGGTTCTTGAGATCGTTGATCTTGAACTTGGCAAGACTCGTGGGTGCTTCCGTTCGCTCTAATTTCCGGGCCCAGTTCAACCCAGTATCTCGGAACGTCGACTTCGTTTCTATGATCATCCTCGTGATAGCTTCGTCGATTGTGAAACTTCTTGTGGAGATCGAGAAGGTTGTCGACGCTGGTACGGACTTGACTTTCCTGTTGTGACGGTGACAGACAAACCAGCAGTCTCGGGTCTTCCATCGTTGGTACACCCATCCAAGTGTTTCGTCGCTGTTGGTTCATCTCGTCAGGCGAGCAGGTGTCCTGCTCGGTGGCAGCTTTGGCGCCGTCGGAAACCGGATTCTTCCGGGGATTATCAGCGATATCACTTATACTCTCCTGGATGGCCTGGATGCTCTTAAATATATTAAATTCTGGAAGTGTTATCTCGTTTATTATCTGCAGGCCGTATGGTAACGAGAGGATCTTCCTGATGCAAAGATCCTTCAGATGATCGGGACCACCAACTTTGTCCGTTCCCACACCAGCTAACGGCCTCTTCTCGTATCGAATAGGAACGTAATGCAGATCACTTTTCACTTGGGATTCCGATGATTTAGCTTCCACGTTTTTACCATCGGAGGTCTCGAGACTCGTCGACTGTTTGTCAAGTTCTTCGCGAACTTCCAGCGAGGCTAAGTCCGCGATGGAATACGAAGGATTGAACCTCACCGTGTTAGGCGTTGCAGCTCCGCTGCTCGAAGATTCTCGATCGTCCGGGACTTCGTTGCGTTGGGGGCTGGCCGAACGAAATATCGAGCCAGTATTTTTCTCCAACGTTCGCGTGACTATCAGCGTGGGCAAAATTCCGTGTTCGTCGTCGACGGAATTTTTATTCGCCAGCGTTGTTACCGAATTAGTTTGGCCTTGAGATGAGCACGTCTCGGATCTCTTGCTTCCCAATAATCGCGCCGAAGGAGAGGAGGCAGAAGAGGAAAGAGACGAGTGTTGCTGACGGCGTGGCGGTCTTTTCGGCCTCTTGGCCTGGTTATTCTCGACGCATTCTCGAGAGCCTGGTTTCTCTTCCGAGAATGTTACGCTCGACTCGTCGATCGAACGTTTCTCATCCACGTTGGACGAGTTTGCCAAATTTGTATTTGTGGAATTCTCCAATGAACTGTCGCACTTTTCTCGCGTTCTTTCCTCCCTAACGATCGAAACTATCTCACTGAAATCCTGGCTATGGCGTTCGTTCCGTTTGCAGTGTGTCGATTTGGAAAGCTTCTCCGTCTTCGAGTCAAAATTTCGCCAAGATTTTTCGACAGGCACAATTCTCTCTTCGCTGGGCAATATCGATTTATCACTCGCCTGGGTGTCTCTGACCTTGTTATTCGCCGATTGATCGTTCTTCAAGGTTACGTCACTCGACTCACCCAACTGCGCACTGTTTCTCAGATGATCGTCCGCCCCGACCTTGTCGTTTCCGACCGCGCCACCCTTTTGTTTACTTTCCACGATGTTGACAGTTTCGCTCGCGTAAATTTCGACCGCTCGCGAAAACTCGTTCGATAACTCGGGTCGCCGGCGCCCTAAATCCGAATGGCGAGAATTCGGTGCGGTGTTTTTGCGGGATGACAGCGATGCCTCTGGCGGCATCGACGAAACGTTCTCGCTGTAAGCGCAGCGGTTACCGACACTCGGCGCTATTTCGAAGCATGCGTCATTGCCAGCGGCATCACCACCGTGAGTAGCTTCGTCGACTGGCTGGCGATTAGGCAACCCGTGCTCTCGTCGATGCTCCCGATGCAAAGTTTCCGGCGATGATGCCACCGCCGGGTCAACGCCGACAACTTTGGCACGATCATTCTCGCGGCAATATTCGAACACAGGCTGCACGAAGTTTTCGAAAATAGCGGCGCTTCTCGAGGCGCCTCTGCACGCGATATTTCCGATCTCCGAATTTTTAAGGTCACGCGGTAAGGGTGGCAGAGGCGGAGGATCTTGATCGACGTCTACAACTTCGCGAAGATTTTCGACGTTTTCATAGATTCTTTCCTTCGCAATTCGATCATTCGATTGGCATGGCTCCTTTGGCAAGGGTGGTCGTTTCGGGGATTCCTCCGTCGATAGACGCGACTTCTTTCGCTGAGGCGGAACCGGCGCACGCTGAAGACCGATCAACAATTCAGCTGGTAAGGCCGGAACTTCCGGCAAACCAACCGGATAGTCTATGTCCGGGGGCAGTGGGGGTTGGAGCGGTTCACTATCGGAAATTAAATTGGAGAATCTTTTTGGAGGGACTGGACATTTATTCTCGGTTGAGATTCCATTGAAAATCCCATTTTCACGTAGTTCCATAGTGGACGCCGTTTTTTCGTTCACTCTATGGCTCGTGTTTGCACTTCCTCCAATCGCTGCATCTGTTTCGTTTGCCGATTTTTTTGTAACCACTATACGAGTTTCGTTCATGGATTTTTCCATTTTGTGGGTACTTTCCATTGTACGGTGTACGGTTGTAGTATTATTTTCGGACTGTGTATGGGTACGGAATTGTGCAATGTTCTGGCCACCGTTCGACTCCTCTTCGGGTGCTTTTTTCAATTTTGGAAATTCATCCTGCACTGATTCGTCTGTTGGATGCGATTCTATTTGTTTCTTCATGTCGCGCTTTTCTCGTCTAAATTTGCAAATTTCCTCGTTTATGAAGTCCCGTATATTTCGCTCGTCGCACTCCGAAAGTTTGTCACCTTCCTCCTGTATAATGTCCAAGAATCTATCAGCGTGCTTGGCCTCGGCGTAATAAGAGTCCAGGATAGCGCGTTTTTTCGCTCTGCGTTGAGAGGAACTCTCGTTGGAATTGCGGTTCGTTTCGGAACCTCGGTTATCCATCGTTGGAGGGTCGTCATTAAGAGCAGGTAGGTCGAGACCTTCGATGAAGATTCTGAGCTTGTTCTCCACGTCCTTCATCACCGAAGATTCTTTAGGTTCCAGGTGTTTTTCAACCTTGACGGGAATGGCGAGACTGCTGGCTTCATCGAGATTTCTCGAAGTGGCAGTTGCTTCTGACGAGAGAATGTCCTTCAAGAAATTCATGTCGTTCAGGGAGTTCCTCGCCTCCGTATCCCTGCTCGCTTCAAGCGCATGTTTTTCGAAACGAATCTCCTCCTCGGGAGTCTTTTCTTCGTTGGCTTTAACCACTTCGTCAAACTTTTCTTCGAGGCTATCATCTTCTATGGAAGAGCTCCTGTTCTCCAACTCTTCGACGTCATCTTCATCTCCTTGTCCACCTTCTTCTTTCCTAATTTCAGCGATTTCTTCGATCTGCTGTTTTTCCGCGACGACACTTGTATCACCTGACCCATGCCCTGTGTCTTGGCGGGTAGAGGACCCATGCCCTGTGTCTTGGCGGGTAGAGGACTCTTCAGGACGAGTCTGGCCAGCCTTCGATGCATTCAGGTCTTCCAACACTATTTTTTCACTCGTTTCTCTATGGTTGCCAACATTCAACTCCTGAGGAGCAAAATTTTCACTGGAATCCGTATCCACAATATTGGTGCACTGTTCCACCGTTTTCACTTCTGAGCTCTCTTTTTTCAAAACATCTCCATCGACATGGCCACTAAGTTGTTGCGAAGTAGGCCCCAGCATCCGATCGTCCTTCGAGATTTCGCTCCCTTCTCGAGTATTCCTATTGATGTTCTCACCATCCAGCTGGACCAGATGGCGGTTAACTCCAGGAATCTTCTCCGGAATATCTTCGTTTTGGAATTCCTCCTCCCTCGCGTCTCGCCCGCGTCTGTTTCCAATCGCCCTCGCGTTCTTTCCAAGTGGACGAGAAACTTGCGTAATATCAATACACTCCGTCGGGCAATCACGAGCTGAAATCTTTGCATCTTCCGCTATTTCGCATTCGCCCTGCGAAGCACCATTCTCGATCTGTGCAGGACTGCAAATCACCACAGGAATTTCGATCTCGTCGAGCTCGGTGTGATCCTCTGAGAAATTCTCATCTTCTTGGTCTTCGCTCTCCTCGGCGATGGTATCGTGAGAGCGTTGATCGAGAGTACTGTCTCTCTCGACATCGGATTCTGCCTCAACGACGAAAATCGCCCCCGCCGTTGGCCTACTGTTGATACTATTATCGGTCTCGGCGTCACTGTCGCTGACCTCGCGAATCTCCGGACCGTCGTTCGGTTCATTTTCATCATTGTTGTTATTATCCCTCGGTGCGGTTGCCAACGGTGTCACCTCGTTGAATTCGCGTTTGCCAAGGATCAGCCCCTCGACCTTGGACGCAACATCGGTGGGCAGAGGTCGAACGGGTTCGAGGGGTTCCGATATCGTGACGATGGTTCCGACCACCTCGTCGTTGGCCGCTGTACCGATCTCGAGGATTCCAACACCCGCCACGTGATCGATACTGGCTTCGAGGGGCGAGCTACCGCTCAAGCTCGTTATCTCTACGATCTTTGTTTCCGTGTTAATCGCTCGTCTCTCGACTCTGAGTCTTCGTCTGGCCGATTCGGCGATCGGCACGCGTGAGCCGTGTTTTGGGCGAGACGATTCAATGCCGCGACAACCTTGAAACTCACTGAGCATCGGATTGTTGTGATCTTTATCGTCATCGATCTGACGATCGGTCTCCTCTTCGGTCGTCACCTTGACCGCGTGGCCGTTGATCTTTGCTTCCGTCAAACCGCGCGTTGCACTTTCTTCGCCGATCCTCTCGACAAGATCGGCAACTTCGAACTTGACATCTGTATCACTCGAATTCGTCCTGGGATCCACCAGTTTTTCACGAGTATCCCGATCGTTCTCATTTTTCGAACGATCGGCGGACGATTTCGCGGACTTGGTGATCGCCAAACCGGTATCGGTATCTGCGCCGCGCATTTCCCGTTCGCCGATCGACGCTTCGATCCCGGTGGGATTCCCTCTATCTGCTGTACTTTCGAGATCCGTTTTATCACCATTTTTATCGCCACTCGGGCTTGCCGATTTTTCCTCTTGATCGCTGACGTGCTGAGTCGAGTTATTGGGCCGTTTGTTATTGCGATTACGACGATTCTTTCGTCCACGGGATGGACGAGGCATTCTGAAACTCTTCGCCGATGACCCTCAAACTTGCCGGTCGCGTAACGCGGTGCCTTCTCGATCAACCGATTTCTTGATCCTGCTGGACCGCGAGACAGTGCTTGCTCGTTGATGCTGTGCCGTACAATGGATGTACAGAAGATTCCCCAAACACGATGTGAAATTTCTCGTTCTACATTTTTCAAGGTTACATATACAAAAAAAAATACTCTTACGATCCACCGATCAAAATATGGCCGTGAAATTGACTACCGATTCTCTCGTCCGAATTTCCCCAGGAAGTTTACGCAAAAATCTGCCAACTATTTATCTGACACGCACTTCAAGAGATTGCTCGTCATCACGAGTATTCACGATTTGCTGTGACGTCACGTACGATCGGTGATTAATCGATTTTATATTTTAGCCAACGATTTATCGGGCGATCAAGGATTTCGGGGGGGGGGGGGGGGGGGTGTTGTGCACAAGTCAGTGTTTTTTTTTTAATCTACTCTAAACATTATCTCTCTCGCTGTCACATACAACGTGTAATATATATATATAAAAAGTGTGCACCGCATGCAAACGAGATTGTGAATTAAAAAAACAAAGCCGTGATGTCGTAACGATAATGAGAGACGAGTTGTCAGTTTGCCGGAGATGATTGATTCGGTGAGTTTTCATTTTGCGCTCGCGAATTGAATGAAAATGAACATCAGTCTTTCCTCTACTCACTCTCAGTTTCAGCGTCGTGGTTGCCGCGTTCGTTGGTACCCGTTGATTTTTTCAGGCCTCCGTTGAGACTCGTGAATGCAGCGTGCTCCGTCCTCGTGTCATCTGAAACGTCAATCCAGAATGTCTCTCCGATCGACAATAATCAATTTATCGTTAGTGGGCGTAGCGTACTGCCTCGTTCGAAATACAAAAGCAAAGTTAAGGCTGAGCCGATTAATCGGCAACGGCAATGACGAAACAAACACGCTGCAAAATTGACAGCCTCGGGTGATCGATCACCGTCTACGATTTCCCCGAGAAAACACGAAAAATCATTGTCGACGAGGCAGCCGCGGCGGATATCACTGCAACACTATATCATCGAGCACCGTCACATTCGTCGTGTACATCAAAATCCAATAACAACCGCGTATACCCCGAATGGATAGCGATGGCGCACTTCGTTTTTTCCCCCCCCGGTTGCGTTTACAAACGCATGCGACACGTAACGCGTACCGAGTGCGAACCGAGAGATTTTCAGCCGCATCCGAACGATACCCGCCCCGGCGCTGGTCCCCACCCGCACACCCTGAACGGCCGAGTGTGAGCGCGTACACGGACTGACGGACACCAACCAACGGAAGCCGGCGCACAGGCGACACTGGAAACGTGCGTTAAACACTGGCAGATCGGTTGCTTGATCGTTGGTACTCGGGAAGGCGAATCGGTACAGGGCCTCACGCGGTGTGAGTGTATCTCATTCATGGTGGGAGTATTGGAAAACGCACACCCTCGAGGCAATGTGGAAGGGAATACTGCGTACGAACGATTCTTTTGACCGTAGATGTGTGTCAGGAGGATCATCAGTGTGGGTGGAGATCAGCTTGTGTGCGTCGAAAAGTGTCACTTCATATGCGGATGTGTGTTTGTAGGGTGACGATGTGTTTGGGGCAATGACGAGCGTGTGCGTTCCTGAGGTGACTATGTGTTTGAGGCAATGGTGGGTGTGTGTCTTCCTGGGGTGACGATGTGTTTGGGGCAATGGCGAGTGTGTGTGTCCCAGGGGCGATGATGTGTGTCGGGGCAATGGCGAGTGTGTGTGTTCCAGGGGCAATGATGTGTGTTGGGGCAATGGCGCGTTGTATTCGGATGGACACCAGCCCGTTGCTACTCGTATAAGTGGCTATCTGGATGCGCGTGTGTTTGGATACATGCCGGAGTCTCTCCCACTCAGTGGTATTGAAAACGACAAGCGCGGAGCGAGCCGTGCAGCAATCTAGGCTGCGTTAGAGATACAGTGGTACCCACTCAACACCAGCCGAGAAAAAAATAATCATTGGCATAGGTTTGTCCTTTTCTGGTGGAGGCGTCGTACCGGAGATACTGTCAATTACGGAGGGGCGCCGGTTGCCAACGACTGTACAACTGCGGACGAATTTAGCGCGGAGGGAGCGAGGGGAGGTTCATTCGAAGGGAGAGAAAGAGAGAAAAAGTGAGGGAGATAAAGAGCGTGTCCCTTGAACCAGCCAGACCATCGTTCCGGACTCGTAAGCATATAGTTCCGAGGGACTGACTTCCTTCCGCATGTGGAGTATTGTACGTGAAAAATACGGCAGTACCCTCGCGCCTCTTGCACTCCTCGACCGCTCTCTAGTTTGGGCATGTTCATGTGTGCGTGTGCAACGACAGTTGTACATGATCAGCGTTCGTGCCAAATAGGACCAGCACGTCTTGACGCCATGCAGTTTTCACGAGTATTTTCACGAATATGCACGACAGGAACTTTCTGCAAACGTAATTGTTTCTCGGATTTCGGTTCTTTAGGTTCCGACGAAGGATCTGGATAGTTCAAGTGGAGTCTGCCCGAAGGGAGTTTTATCTCGTTCGCGGATCTCTTCAGGATCCTCTTCATTGCAAATATTAATTTTTTCCTCAGCATTTCTGCTACAATGCTTGTTGGCTAATTAACAGTTAGTGATGTTCAAGAAATAATCAGATCAATATGCTAATTAGCAGATGCCGGACTACCAGTTGCGATCACCAAATTCATTAGAAACAAACGGAATTTTCTCAATGGAATATCAACGGAGATAATATCAGATATTCGACTGATAAGAACAGATACTACACTTTGATCTTAGCCACAGGCCAAGAAGCGATAGTCTTTAGAGTTTCTCTGGCGTTTAAGTAGATTTTCGGTTCGCGCTACGCTTACGAGAAACGAGCGCGCGTGCGGCTTCTTGCGGTTACTCCGAGAACTACGGGTTTCCTCACACCTACAATTTCGGTGGCGCTCGGCCATGATTTGGTTGAATTTTTTCAACCGAATGCGCAATAAACAAATTTTATTTTCGCATAATTTTTTAACCAATTCAGACATTTGCTCAATATTTTTCAATCGAAATAAAATATTAATATTTTAACGAATAATGTACTTGGAAATCAATATCGGATATGGTGAAAAAATAAAATAACATATTTACTCAATAGAAATTTTATCTGAATCTAACGAGCGAAATTCAATTTTTCTTGTGTACTCGAATCAACAATATTCGTGTTATGGACTGAAACGCTTTTTTGTTCGTTCCAGAAAATGCATTCGAAACTATATAATTTGTTCGCGATCATTTTTTAGATAATTTCAATAATATATAGTTCTTGTCTAACAATATATCTTTTAAATGAAGAAAAACTTTAAATTTTATCATGTTATTAAAGTCAATAGGGTTTTGTTTGGACTAATAAATCCGATTAATTACACCAACAATTTTACAATTGAATCAACGAAATTTTATTCAATAACACCAATCATATTGGATGAATGATTTTTTTTCTCAGTGAACGAGAGACTGATGAAGGCTCACGCGGCGAGGAAAAAATGTATAGAGTTAAGAGTCGAAAATCTCGTCTGAACCTTAGATGGGATAGACGGGTTTGGAACCGCTTCATAGACGTTAGAACCTAGGTAGTTGAACGGAATTGAGAGCCCTTTGGGGACCTCTCTTTATGGACCTAGGGAACCTAGCTAGAAGTTTGAGATTTTGATATCAGTAGGAACTCAAAAATGTCGAACAATCGGAGCTTGTTCATTTACCTCAAATAAAATGGACAACGAATAATTGTGGTCAATGTAGAACTGGAATAGGTACTCTCCAAACTAAAGTGGTGGTCCGAATTTGCACCAATTCTGACGTATATAAATACATGTGTATGTATATATGGTCTACCCGTCGTCGCTTTTACATTTTTCACGGGACCCAAGCGCGCAGAGTGTAATGCTCGCTCCCATCACCCCATTCCCACCGCTACTATCGTACACACCCTTTGCAATTCACACACACCCAGCCATTTTTTTTATGTCAACCGTAGATTCTCTCTCCTTACGTCACAGACTTTTACACGCTGACAAAATCCACGAGCTAATGACTGCTACTGCATCGGGTACTTTGATGTTACACATGACAGCGCAACAAACCACGTCCAATAATCACCCTGGCTACTTCTGGTAACTCAATAAAAACCCTACTGTAAAATAGTTGTCAATAATTCTCACATGAAAAAAGTCTTCAAATGTGCCAGAAAGTATGTGATCAATTGACTGGTACGACTATACTGTTGGAACTCACGGCTTTGGATTGTGGACGATGACATGGTATGTTTTATTAAAATGCTTTTCGGGCCGATAGAACAATCGATATTCCGTGCGATTCATTCGAGATAAATAAATCGGAGATACGTCACGAGATAACTGGCAGCAAAGCGCCGGAAGGGGATTGTGTTGGGCTCGACGATGTTGATTGCGTAATTCGCGTATATACGAAATACGATAGATAGACGAGGCTGACTGGCCTGCTGTTCACGATCGGGTACGGCCCAATGAACGGCCAAAGGGTGAAGGACGAAGGGACGGAAGATGCGCGGCTCGCGGAAACACGTTCTGGGTACGGCTCCTTTGGCCCATGACGTCCAGGGCACACCCAACATTATCGTCGAGAATACGTCCTTTTTGTTTATCGCACTGATGAATCTGCCGAGGCCTTGGCTCGAGCAATTATATCAACCGATTAATGAATTATCGTCTCGAGATGGTTCAATTGTTCTCGTGTTTAATGAATACCTGTTACGCAAACACAAGACACGCAGTTCCATTCGTTCCGAGCCGTTTGTCTGTTTCGCTGATTGTTTCAATTTGCGCATTAACAAGCATGACATATGTGAAGAGATATTGATTGTTTTGGGTTTTGCAGTAGGACGTGAGATAGCGAATGAAAAGCAACGGTTCCTGTTGGCGTGAACGGATTGATGGAGGTGACAGTGATTTGTATCTGTTTTGCCAGAAATCAACAATCTTCGAAGGAATTGATCCAAAATTTGAAGTGAATCGTGTGATTTTGGATCTCAACACAGTATCGAGGCACTAAGGCGCTTCATTTTTCGCATCCAGAAGCCAAAATCAGGCTCCATAGCTGGGTTTAGGAAATTGCTTGTTCTCCAAATTCGCCATCCTGAAGAAACATCTTCCTGCTTACTTTTTGGAGACTGGAGGGAAAGAGAGTTCATAGTTTGGGAGACGACACACGGCTCATGCTACCCTACTGATTGAATGAAGGGCCAATTGATCAACTAAGTATACGTCCGAATATCGAGATGCAAGAGTTTCTGACTTTGGGCCATTATGCGATGAATCTTGTACCACTAGCTAGAGTTTCGAAAATCTGAAGCTGTTCAAATGGCTCTTGCACTGATAAATAGGCACTCGGCTAACCTAAATTAGAACCAACGATTATTTTCCATCATACCATCAGGTTCCATGACATTCAACGATCCAAGTGCTTCCAAACTTTCAGCCCGATTTTTCCGTGAATCTTCGATCCGATATATCGTTACTATGGTGGTCGTTTTGGCAGTTTTCGGGTTACGATCCTTGCTCGTCGAAGTTGCCGCGTCCTCGGCGACGTCACATTCGACTTCGCTATTCTTTGGTGTGTCAGCATGCGTATGCATCATTTCCTCGTGAGATTCATTTTCCTCAGTTGGATCTTCGATACGGATGGTGGATTTGGCCTTCGTAATTTCCGGCGTTTTTTCCATTGGCATTGCGACTTCCCGTTGTCCATTGTCGTCGTTGCGATCCTCGACTTTGAATCTGACGGTCTTGGCCTCTTTCCTGACAGCGGGCGAGCCCTCCCTGCTCAGACAAGATTTTGTCTTCTTCAAGATCGGTTCTCGCTCCATCAGACTTAGCATGGCTTCATCGATATTGCAATTTTCCTGCACAACACGATCAACACTGTGGCTGAACAGCTTTGCCCTCGGCCTCGAATCCTCCCACGACAGCACGTCGAGCATTTCCCTCGTCATTCCTCCATCGAGGAAATCAAATTCCTCTCGAAAATCGATCGCTTTCCAGAGGCTATGATTGTTCCAGGAATTATCGGGCAACGCGATCGTGTTGATCCTACGGAAGTCGAGACTGCTCAGGGCGTTTTTCGAGTTGCGTCGTTCATCGGCACGTTCGAAAGGGCCGTCGCGCTCCAGTAGTAGCTTCAAAGCTGCCAAATGATCGTTGTACTCGCGTTCGAGATCGAGTCGATCATTGATCCCAAATGAGGCATTTTGCCCTCGCTCACCGCACTTTATGTCGATTCTTCGAGGTTCCCGCGACAAAATTCTCTCGCATCTCGGACGACTCAGGCTAGACGTGAAAATCGTTTCAATTCCTTTCGTTTCGCTACTTGGATAGCCAATTTTTCGCGCGTTCGTTCTTTTGTCCCTGTATGTTTGGGAATTGCGATGATCCTTCAGAAGATCGCGTTTCTTCACCTTTCGACGAGTTTCCAGCTTGGCTTTGGGTCGGCCAGCGCGATTTTTTCGTCTCCAAGGAGCTCTCAGGAGGCGCAGCATGACCGGAAGTCTGTCGCCGTTGAGGACCCTGCTCTTTCGAGGAGTCGCTTGATCCTTGACATTCGATCTTGCAACGGGGCGTTTCGTGATGAGCAGCGGATCGCAATTGTCTGCCGGATCTTTCCTCGAAATTCCGGTACTCGACGTCTCGTCGACCGTCGCGAAACACCGTGAACAACCGAGAAACTTCATCGTTCTCCGCTCTGGATAATCTTCATCCGTTCCTCTAAATATCATCCATCCTTATTTCGATCATTTGGCGAACAAATTCAGAACCGAGACTTCCGCAACGAGGCGCGAATTGGCACGATCAAAAGTCAATAAAACAAACGACAAAGACAACGGAGAAGAGACAGAAGAGACAGAAGACAAAGGAGACTTCCGGTTGATCGCACGATCATCGCCGATTGCGCATCTCTCGATGGGCATTGAATCAACTTTTCGCATCACCGAGCAGCCCATCACCCGTCGACCGAATAATCGCTGTTGGCAACGCGGCGATTCTTCTCATTCGTCTCTGCACACATATCGTCATCCGTGAAGATTTTCTCTCCCTAATTTTCTTCCCTCGCCCGCTTCCAGATATACGTCCTTATTACTTTATGACTTAAAAAAAAATACTTTTGCCGAACGAAGCGGGAGAAAAACGGAGAAGAGAATTGCGCGCACTACCGGGAGTGTCACCTGAAGAGCACTTCTTTCACCAAAGACGCGGTGTCTCGAACGAAGACACTCTTGGGAATGAATGAAGTATGGTGGTTGAGGGGTACCAGCTCGGTCCCGGAAGAAGAGCGTAGGGCTCTCAAGTGGAAGGGTGTGTCGCGATGAGCCTTGGCGTATTCTCGGCCCTGAAGACCTCACAGTCGAGTGATTATTCTTATCTTTGTCTCCCTTTCCTTCATTCTCTCTCTCTCTCTCTCTCTCTCTCTCTCTCTCTCTCTCTCTCCCTCTTCCTCTCACTGGAGTGCCCTCCCCTGCGCTGTCACGATCACTCTTTATTATTCTCCTCATACAGGTGGTCGGTCTCCCCGATGACCCACCGACGTACCATCGATCGGGGACAACCCCGACTACGTCGGTACACCAAAAAGTTTTAACGTCCCTTTGTGGCTGAAGAACAAGGGAACGCCATCGATACTCGGCCCGAAAGACGAGGAACCTCGCGCGTGGCAAGGTGCACCCGAGAACTGCGCCGATCTTGCCAAAGAGAAGCCCCAAGAAGACCACGCGAACGACCACACGACCACGACGAAGATGGCGTTCCGTCAAGTTTGGATAAATGCAACGAAGACAGCGAAATATGGCTTTAGCACACGCAAACCCGCTCATATAATACTACAGTCGTTCTTTCCTCTTCTCGCTCATCTGCTGAGAGATGGGGGTGACGCGAAAGACTTTAAGTGGAAAAGGGTGTGCCGATGATTATATACATATATATACATACACCTCTCTCTCTCTCTCTCTCTCTCTCTCTCTCTCTCTCTCTCTCTCTCTCTCTCTCTTTCTGTGCGTGTGAGGGTGTGTGTGTTTGTCTAGATGGGTGTGTGTGTGTGTGTGTGTGTGTGTGTGTGTGTGTGTGTGTGTGTGTGTGTCTGTGTGTGTGTGTGTGTCTGTGTATGCCTGTGTGTGTGTATGTTGTTTGTGGGTGGGTGTGTAGGTGTGTATGTGTGGAGTTAGTCTCACTTAGGTAGAACAAAAGACCGAAGAACGACGAACGGGCAACGGAGTAGGTGAATTCGTGAACGATGAAGACGTACGCGACCAGTAGTATATTGCTAGTAATATATCGGGGGAATATGTGCTGCCTTCTCGCTTGCGGCAACGTCATTTGCTTGACTTTCTTGATGCGCGATCGTTTGGTTAATGGAGCGTTTATTATACAGGACTGTCTCGACCAGAATCGGTATTTCTCTCTCTCTCTCTCTCTCTCTCTCTCTCTCTCTCTCTCTCTCTCTCTCTCTCTCCCTCTCCCGCACACACAGACGCAAACATGCATATCTATATGCGGAAAAGCCATTTTGAATTCACTACAGCTATGCAAGGTTGGCTATCAGCACATCCGTATACGGGAACAAATTGCGAGCTTCACGTTCGAGGGCAGTTCAGAAGTCTGCATAAGCTAGAAATTTAAATAATATAACCTTTTATGGTGTGCTTTTATAGCTTAGGGTCTTGAGGCGTTACATCTGAGTATACCCGTGCAGAAATTTTGACCGGGATACCCCATGTCCGATCAAATCCCGATCAGGATTTGTCATGGATTCCCCAAAACTGGTATCCCGGTTAGAATCCAACTTGCATCAGTATCGGCATATGTACGACGACGATGGCATCATTTTGAAAATTTTGGCGTCACGTGTATTTTCTGTATTACTATGGAATTCCTATCTATAGATAGGAATTTCTGTCTATAGATTCCTATCTATAAAATTCCTATCTATAGATAAAATACACGTGATGCCAAAATTTTCAAAATTATGCCATCGTCGTCGTACATATTCCGATACTGATGCAAGTTGGATTCTAACCGGGATACCGGTTTTGGGGAATAAGTCTCTGTTTATACCCACCGACATGTCGGTGGGTATAAACATGTATTTAAGACAAATTAAAATCAAATTCACAATGATTAGATTAAAATTTACACCAACCGTGAGTTCTTACGTATTTCGAGAGAAAACATTTCGTCGAGGCAAAGAAATTTTTGCAAAAAAAGTTGTGAGTTTCAAATATTACATTATAAATATGAAAAAATCACAAAATGAGTTGTGAATTTCCTCAAGTTGAAGAAAATAAAAATCGAATTCACGACAGTTATATTAAAATTTACACCACAAGTGTAAACGTAGTTTGAGAGAAAACATTGTGTTGAGGCAAAGAAATGTTCGCACAAAAAGTTATGTGCAAAAATTTCTTTGCCTCGAGGCAATGTTTTCTCTCAAAATACGTACGAACTCACTTTTGGCGCAAATTTTAATCTAATAATTTTGAATTTGATTTTAATTTGTCTTAAATACGAAAAAATTGACAACTAATTTTGTGAATTTTTTTGTATTTATAATTTCTTGTCAATACATTTGCTTTACAGATTTTGGTGTGAATTTTTTTTAATTCACATTAAAATCTCGCGATGAGCGCGATCTGCCATTTGAATCTTTAGACAAATTTTTTTTATTGATAGTTTAATGCACCAAAACTTTATAAATGTTATTTATTTTTATAATAAATTTAACATGTCATAATTCCATTTTTGACATTTTATTTCAGCCTGTATTCGCCCGTGATCCTTCCCAGATTCCTCAATGATTCCATGGGGAATCTATTTAGAGTCATTAAAGGATCCGGTTCTGGATCCCTAATGGAATCCGGTTTACGGATCTTACATTTAGTCTTCGAATCTGATCCGATATCGGACTAGATCCCAACTGGGAGCCCGGGATACAAGTCAGAATCCAGCTGTATCCCTGCCAAAATTTCTGCACGGGTATATACATTTTGTACCGTTTTTGTTTCCATTGGATCAAATTATGGATGAACATCAGAAGAATTATATGCAAATGGAATTATGCGCGATTTTTAAAATATTTTTATTTAGAGTTCATTTTTTGAAGCGCCTCCGAGGGCTCCAAAATGCACGAAACAGCCTAGATGGTGAAAGTGGCAATTTGGAGACGTTAGTCCAGTCGTTGTACAATAAATATATACAACGGCATAACAACTGAAGACCTATCAAAATACCTCGGTGGGTAATCGCAGAATTCAAATGAGAGCTTGAATTCTGTCGTGGGGACAGAATCGTACTAGCTCCAAATTCAGTTTTGAAACTATTAATGCGTTTTTCTCGAAACCACGTTTCTGAAATCGGGAGAACGCATAACTCGAGCAGCTTTCATCCAATTGACTTGAAATTTAAACGGTAGCTATTTAGATAAATTCTCTGAAGAAGTCTCTCTTTCTTACACTTTTTAGGATTCATCAACAATGCTCGTTCGTATAAACAAATAGGGGACCGATTTTTTAGCGTAATTTTTTGTTCCATGTTGCGATTTTGCGAAAAAAATTGTTGTAAAAATAATTGTGTGTACTTCTCTAGCAAAACTAATGTTAATGACGATTTTTTTTCTTTTCGTCCTAGGTGCTGATCCTTAAAAGTTCTGCGTCCTCCCGCAGAGCGCCTAAAAAATACTCTTGCTGTACTTATGACTGAGAGGCCATGTTGTCTTTTTTCA
Organism: Ophion obscuratus; assembly: GCA_964007375.1. Classification (NCBI taxonomy): domain Eukaryota; kingdom Metazoa; phylum Arthropoda; class Insecta; order Hymenoptera; family Ichneumonidae; genus Ophion; species Ophion obscuratus. The sequence continues at coordinate 30,264,430 of OZ023312.1, read as the reverse complement.
AATAAAAAAATTATTTTTCGTATACGTCAACACATGTCGAACCCCCTAACCTCATTTTAATTGCTTTTTCAGTATTCTCAAAAAAAAAAAATCCCGAAAACGTATAATTTTTCGTTGAGCCACATAGATGCAACGCCTTGACGTTATTTGCAAAAAACGATTTTGGCAACATTTAAAAAATTGTACGAGTTATAGGGATTTTTGTTAAAAGTCCAACCGCTTTGCAACGACTTACTCCGTTTTTTTGCGTTTTTCAGAAAATTGTGTTTTATAAAATAGTGTAAGTCGTACCTCAAAATCTATTCGTCTGATTCACTTTCAATTCCGTCAGAGCATAGCTTATAACGTTTTCCACCGTATGACCGTATGAGTTTTCGATATGTTTATCCATTTGTTGATAATAAACGACTAAAGTTGTTTTTTTCAGTCGAAAATCGAATTTCTTTTCTACAGTTTGCTATTTTGGGTAGTAATTTTTTAAATTTCTACAACGTATGTAGCCATACGAAAATTCCATCATTTCACTGAAAGTACATTTTTTCATTGTCCGTTACAGATCACCTTAGTTGCCAGAACCGACCACACCGATTGGCCATGGTGTCTTGATAAAAAACGAAGGGTGATAAAAAAGTGATTATCGGGTAGTTGTAATACATCTAAAAAACCTGAAAAAATAATTTAGCCACTCTACACCCCCACTAACTCACAGTGGAAAATCATATGAATAGGGCATCATTTCTGGGAGATACATTCATTTGAATAGCAGCAGTCGAAGTGATATCACTTCGACTGCTTCGTTTTTCTCCATTTTCGTGTTATATAACACGAAAATGGAGAAAAACGAAGTAAGAGCCGTCATCAACGATATCATCAAAGAACGATCATCAACTATGTGAACCGTCATTCATGATAAATGTCTGATGGTCAGTCGTCAGTTTGCCAACACGTCTTCAACTTTTTTTACGTTATCTTCGGTGTGGGACGTCAATGGGCTACCTTCACGATGTTCATGTTTGGTGGAGGTTCTGCCCATCTCAAGACAGCCCATCTTAAGGCAGCCCATCACCAAGGATATACATTTTGACAGGAAAAAAATAAGCAATATTGAGGGATTTTTCGAACTAATAAATAATTATGCTACAATTATCAAACTTAAGGTATACTATATTTAAGTATACAAAACAATTTTTTAAATTAGTTTATCGTAAAAATAGCGGAGCCGTGGCAGATTGTTACAGCAAGGTCGCCGCGGGAGTTGTGAATCGGCGTGCAGTCTAGCTTCCCGTAGACTTTCATTTGCAAAAACGTTCAAACATTTTTTCTCTTAGAGCATGTATAGTTTCTATGTGGCGGTAATTAAAATGAAGAATATGCAAATTTAAGAAAATGGAACGCATTTTTTTTTAAATCAACCTTTCACGTAACATTTCTGTAAAATGTGGATAAAAAAGTAGTTATTTTTCCAATTTTTCAAAAACAATGCCCGTCGAGTAGAAGGTACCAACATTATCAATATTTTTATCAAGTTTTTTTTATCACCTCAATCGGCTTAATACTTTTTGAGTAATCCTGCACTTCAATTTTGATAACGCAGTTTTAAGAAAAATGCGTTTGAAGTTCACGCCCGCTCCGAATCCGAGCGGTGAGGCGCAGCGTTGACGGGCTGTGACGTTTGAAGTTTTTCGAATTTCGCTTTGAAACTTTTGGAAAATATTCTACATATATAGTTCTATCGTTTAAAGAAAAAAAAATAATGTATATGTCGCCTTAAGGCCTTAGGCCACAGTAACGGATATAAAATCATGTGCGAGTTTAACTTTTTTTCGTATGAAAAAGTGATTCACTCATAAAATTAATTACACATCTATTCAGTATGAATATCAAGCTGTTAGAAAATATATATATATTTTTTTTCGATGTACAAAATGACCGACTACTCGAAACTTCTCGAAACAGCTTTTTTTACAATTGGCGTGACAAATAACTTCAACAATTTTCACTCGATTTACTTCAAATTTAAAAGTTATGTTCCTAATTGCATTTCGCAGAGAGGTACGTACGAAATTTCTGATTAATCGAAAACTTTTCATTTTACGAGTAGTTTATGAGCAGTTATAATGAAATGTTTCACTGAAAATTCATTTCTTAAGTTCAAATACCTACAATTTTTTAATAAAACAATATTTTTCAAAATTCCGTACGTACTTCTCTAGGTATTAGAGAAGTACGTACTTCTCTAATACCTTTTGACGTATTATTGACCTTTTGTACGTAAGTAGGTTTAGTACGTTAGTACTAAGTAAGTAAGTTTACTTAGTAAGGAATTTAAGTAAGTAAGTTTACTTAGTAAGTAATTTAAGTAAGTAAGTTTAGTACGTTAGTACTAAGTAACTAAGTTTACTAAGTAACTAAGTTTACTTAGTAAGTAAGTTTACTTACTAAACTTACGTAAGTAAGTTTAGTACGTTAGTATAGAAGTACGTACTTCTCTAATACCTTTTGACGTATTATTGACCTTTAACCTAAATTGACGAGAATTTTTGTTTTTTGTTCTAGGTAAAAAATTGTGGATGCTAAATGTCACGCCGCGGGGCGCCTAAAAAAAGATAAAAAAACAAAATATTAGTAGTCGGCCATTTTGTACATAAAAAAATATATATTTTCTATCAGCTTGATATTCATACTAAATAGATGTGTAATTAATTTAATGAGTGACTCACTTTTTCATACGAAAAAAAATTGTTAAATTCGCACATGATTTTATACCCGTTACTGTGGCCTAAGGCCTTAAACTCCTTGGACCAGCGTGCAATTGTGGAATATAGAGGAGCAGGGTCCCCCAGTGTTTCCACTAAGTCAGCGTGTCTATCTTTAGTAGACATTTTTTTCAAACAGAGATACTTGATGACGGCCCTCACTTCGTTTTTCCCCATTTTCGTGTTATCACTGCGAATGTTGATATTCAAATGAATGTATCTCCCACAAATGATAACCTACTTATATGATTTTTCACCGTGAGTTGCTGAGGATGTAGAGTAGCTAAATTATTTTTTTTAGGTTCTATAGGTGTATTACAAATACCCGATTATCATTACTTTTTTATCGCCCCTCGTACAGCCACAATATCGGCTATTATCAATATGGGGCACAATTGAGGGAGGATAACATTTGCTTACCAGTCCCGTTGATTTTATTAGCGCTGGAGGAGAGTATCTGCGTGCTCGAAGTGGTCGTTGTTTTGGTCGTTGTCTCTGCGCATAAACGAAAGAAAACAAATTCAGCGGGATACAAAGAATCTCTGCACAGTGAGATTTCTTCTGTGCATGGATAAAAAGAAGTGAAGAAAAAAAGGCAACGAAAAAATAAAAGTGAATTTAATTACTTTTCAGCGTCTCGATGGAAGTGTTCTCCTGGAGGCTGCTTTTGTATATTCGTTTTTTGGGCGAACCGGTCGTCTCTCTGCGATACAATAAGAAAAATCCGAAATTGAGTCGTGCATTTAAGAACACAAAAAAAAAGTTTATGAGTACAAATGTTTGGCGTAAAGTGAATTACGTGTATGACGGAATGGAAAAAAATGCGAGGTAGAGAAGGGCGGCGGGGGGGGGGGGGTAGACGAGGGGGAAGGAGGTTCATCATTAAAGTTGCCACTTTTAATTAGTTGTGCTCAAGTTAAAGCTTGCTTCAAACTCTTTTCGCGGCAGCTCTCTCTCTCTCTCTCTCTCTCTCTCTCTCTCTCTCTCTCGCCCCCATCCACGTGAAACTCATTACACTGCCTACATATTAATCCTTGTCCTCCTCCGTACCCTTTTAATCTCGGAATCGGCTTTCGCGTTTCATTCGCAAACAAAATTTTCCATATTCTGCCAAGCTCGTAGTCTAACCGGACCGCGCGTTGTACACGAATGTGCGGTATTTATCTCGACAAATAGAAAACTTTCATGAGCTTCTGTTTTTCGTGAAAGCTCATGACAATTCTAATTCCTTTATTATTTTTTATCGAATAAAACATTTGATGAACGACTGAAGGAATAAATTCAATAAAAATGACAAATAATATTTGAGATTATTCCGGTGCTTCTGAATAAAAGCTATTTCGGTAAAGGTTTCGGTAAATAAATTTGGCAATTCAGTAAAAATATAAACGTGTGCTTGTGCTTAATAACTTTAGCACACCACCTCAGGAGACTCTCTGTCCTCCTCTTTCTCTCCTTCTCTCTCTCTCTCTCTCTCTCTCTCTCTCTCTCTCTCTCTCTCTCTCTCTCTCTCTGTCTTTCTTTCTTTCTCTCTCCGTGTCCGTGTAAATATGCGGCGCCGTCGATCACTACTGAATTTAAAAATATGATTCATGAACGTAATAAGCTCTACAACCGCGCCAAGTGCCCTAGTATCGACAACTTCAGATAGTATCGTCAATTTAGAGATCGAGTCACCAAGCAGTTAAGGTAGTCCTATCTCTTCACACTAGTCATACCACTGATCATACTTGAGACTTGTACAATTTACATTTTTGACATATGCAAAAAAAATTTGTTACAACTAAAATTTTCCATGTGTAAACTGATTAACGAATGTTCACATTTAATCGGAAAAATGAAAAAAATAGTCATTCCAACGATTCGCGTAGCATTTCTAGGTTTGATATTTCGCAATATTGGTTTTATCTCCGTCTCTTTTTACTCAGACAGGCGAGTTTAACCTCCATACTTTTCAACGTCAATCTATCAAAACAATATCAGGTGCGGGAAATATAAAGCATTGTATACGGGCCACGAATGGTAAAAAGCGTGGAAAATTTGTGTCGGCGAAATATGTCGGTTAAAAATGAAATATGTGTGGAAATTCGAATGAGTGAGATGAGGGTAGGACTACAGTCAGCTGTTGCGTTGCTGTCACATCTCTTTATCGTGGCGAGTGGTAATAAATCAAATACCGGAAGTTCAAATTAAACTTGATATTACATAATAATTAGTTCAATAAGCGTAATTTTTTCTGAGAGCACTGGATTACTACAAGTGTTAAGTATGTAAATCTGATTATTTTTAAGAATCTGACGGATTCCCACTATTATATACACTTTTGTAGCGACCGGAAATTGGGTTTTTGTATGTCGTCTCGGAATTCCTTCACAAAAATACGCATTTTCAATATTTCTTTTCTCTGTAATTAGGTCGATTAACGGACCTGACATTCTACCGAGACGATTAATAATATATTTAGTTAAACTTAAAAAAATTATGACAATCCTATGGATTGAAGCGTGACGATAGGACTACCTTAAGAAATGCGAGGGAACATTAGCTATATTAAAAAATTACTTCAATTAATGAGCCTTCGCGACTATGGAGAGAAATTGAAAATATGGAACTTATCAAATCCAACGTCTCTTCACCACTTAATCATTTGAGCCCAAATCAATTAAATAATCACTTCGCGAACATTTCAGGCGGCGACAACGAGCTCCCACATGCCATCTTTTAGATTTCTTAAACTCTGTTCCTCAACCAAAATTATGCTTTTCGTTCACACTAATATATCAACACGTCCTCACCAAGTATCTCTCACTCAATCATATCTCGAAGAGCTTCTCCCCTTTTCCGATCCTTCCTTATGAAGTTCCACTAGATGAGCCCCTGCAATTTTAACAATTTGTACTATTTGGACTATTTACCTCGTACTCCTAAGCTACCTTTATCCAATCATCTTAATTATAAACTTACTAAACTTAAAAATTTCTAAAATCACGTCTAAATTTCTATACTTACTTCTATCTAATCCTCTTACTTCTAAACTACTTCTCTACCTCTAAACCCCGCATAGAACATCCACTTTTCAGCGGTCATTTGGATTATTTACCTCTTACTTCTTAACTACCTCTATCTAATCCTCTTACTTCTAAACTTACTAAACTTTTACATTTCTAAACTTACTTCTATCTAATTTTCTTACTTCGAAACTACTTCTCTACCTCTAAACCCCCGCATAGAACATCCACCTTTCAGCGGTCATTTGGACTATTTACCTTTTACTTTTTGACTACCTCTATTTAATCCTCTTACCTCTAAACTTACTAAATTTCTACTAAAGCTCTAAACTTCTAGACTTACTTCCATCTTATCCTCTTACTTCTTAACTACCTCTATCTAATCCTTTTACTTCTAAACTTCTAAACTTACTTCTATCTAATCCTCTTACTTCTAAACTACTTCTCTACCTCTAAACCCCCGCATAGGACATCCACCTTTCAGCGATCATTTGGACTATTTACCTCTTACTTTTTGACTACCTCTATTTTTTTTAATTGGTTTTTTCCTTAGGTACACGCTTTTCGCGTTTGTTACCTATTCTTCCCCTCATTATGACCGTTCTTTCCTCTAATGTTTACTCCTTTTTTCTTCATCTTTCTCTCTGTTCCCTCCCTTGCGGCCGCAGCCGACTTCCCCCTCCGTATTATATTCATCATGACATTTTGTGTCATGGGTATAGAGGAACTGCGGAAAACCTATATCAAATACAGCTGGTCATCGAGTTCGCCCCCCAGTCGTGGAACTAGTCTTATTTCGCCGCGAAATGCCGAAGAAAAACATTTCACGACGAAATGTACGCGACTGGGATTCGAACCCGGGACCTCCCGGTCCGCTGGTTTAGTGCCGAGCACGCTAACCACTAGACCATCGCACCGGTCTTTTGACTACCTCTATTTAATCCTCTTACTTCTAAAGTTACTAAACTTCTACTAAATTTATAAACTTCTAAACTTACTTCTAAACTTCTAAACTCACTTCTAAACTTCTAAACTCACTACTATCTAACCGCTTACTTCTAAACTACTCCTCTACCTCGAAACCCCTGCATAGGACGTCCACCGTTCAGCGGTCATTTGGACTATTCACCTTTTACTTCTCAACTGCCTCTATCTAATCCTCTTACTTCTAAACTTACTAAACTTCTAAACTATTAAACTCACTTCTAAACTTACTTTTAAATTTCTAAACTTACTTCTATCTAATCCTCTTACTTCTAAACTACTTCTCTACCTTCAAACTATCTGCCTCTTACTTCTAAACTATCACTAAACATCACCGAGTCGCAATCACTAACAATTTTCTAAACTCGACTACATGCCCATCTACTTCAATCTGAAATGTGTCAGTAACTGCTTGTGATCATTCTCGCAAGTCTTATTATACCCGTAGTTAGAAATCCTCATTTGAAATACTCAACGCGGATTAAATTGAATTCTATAAGCTCCATAATCCTGTAAACTCTACCAATGTAATTTCTTATAATGTGGTGCTATGCCCTGTATACAGTCTAGCTGTAAGTTAATTGTAAGAAAATTGTATCCTATCTTTACTTTCTGTAAGAAATTCTAAGTCATATTAGTAATACATGAAATTTTAGGTTAGTAAACTTAAATTTTGCTAGGACAATAAATTTACTAATCAATCAACCACTCAATATCTCTCCGTTTCTTTGTTGTACTCTTCTTTTTCACGGATAGAACATACAAATATATGGTGTGTTAACACAATGCATGCCTTCCGCTACGGATGCCTACGAAACCGATGTGATCACTGACCCGTTTCAATTCAGAACGCATCGACGTTTAATACGTGTAGACTCGAAATACGGATAAACGATAATTGCTCCGGAGGCACCGACGAAAAATACGAAAGCGTCGCACCCTTTACCTACGGTGGGTTTCGTATAGCCACGTGATCACCGTCGCTCATCAATCTACCAGCTCGTCATTGTGTGTACGTATATATATGCATCATGACGAGCTGTACTTCCGGTTCGAATCGAGGCATTTCTCTCTCTACCTCTCTCCCTCTTCTCCCTCACTCTCTCTCGCTCTCTCTCTCTCTCTCTACCTCTCTCCCTCGTCGCTTCCCTCTCTCTCTCTCTCTCTCTCTCTCTCTCTCTCTCTCTCTCTCTCTCTCTCTCTCTCTCTCTCTCTCTCTCTCTCTCTCTCTCTCTCTCTCTCTCTAAATTATTTGAGTGCTCGTCCGACCACTGCATTTTTACAGCGCATAGAAATAGACATGCAGCAAATGATCGATTTGCTTATTTCCGGATTTATTTTATATTTTACATGTATCATAGTTATTATATTTATTTTAATTGAAAAGCGAAAAATGCATTCTTTGAAACGTTGAAATTTGGAGTATTTTTTAAGACTTACTCCAAATGTAAACAAATTTCGACAAAAATTCTTGTACTTTCTACAATTTAAATACTTTTTTTGAAACAATTGAACTTTTTTGACAATTTGATTTCTTCAAACCAATCGTCAATAATAAACGAAATGAACAATAAAGTCGAACGCGCTAAAGGACTTAGATAAGTAGTCGAAATTTGTGAAAATATCCATTTTTCGTTCGAAATTGAGGGAGTTATGGGCGTTTATAGGTAGGTTTCGCGAACCGGAGAATTCTAAAGAGGCTATTCCCAAAATTACTTTTTTTCAAAATCGGCGACCACGACATTTCAAAAACCACTGCACTGAAGAACTTCAAAATTTACAAGCTTCTTCTACACGTGAAAAAGCAGTGCTTAAACGAAGGAATTTTTGTTTCAATGCGTAGTTTTTTCTAATCAACCAAACAGCGTTTTTGTATCCGAAATCGATACTTTCCTTTTGGGCTGCGGCTATTTTTTCAGAAATAAATTAAGTGGTCAACGCGAAGGATGTTTTTCGAACAGCCGTCTGCACGAACCATTGTATCTACCACATTTATAAATATTTCTCAATGCAAAAATTATAAAAGATATTTCAAAAAATACTCTTCACCGAACAAAAATTTTGAAAATCTACACCACGTTTTCCTCGAAAAATTCGGGAAAATTCTTTTTTCCGACCACGAGCTATACGCACCCCGTTAAAAAATCGCATAATCGTCCGTTCACAAATTATAGTCCCATTTGCAGCAAAATATTCGATATTTCATTTCATCAGCAGTGTCGCGAGACTGAAGAAAAAAATTTAGTAAGATCGCGATATATTGACCCAGGGGAAGGTTATTTTATCTATTTGATCATAGATTTAAAAAAGATATCTATTTGAACATAGATTTAAAAAAATATCTATTTGGTCATAGATTTTCAAAAATATCTATTTGATCCTAGATTTTAAAAAAATATTTATTTGAACATAAAATTTAAAAAAAGTTTAAAAAATGCAATACGCGATTTGATCTGTTTTGATCCATCACGTTGTTTTCTTCACCTGATATCCTACCCGCAAACTCGCGTGCACGCCCGATCGATCTAATTCACAATGGCGATGAGTGCGAACGCTCGTCGTGACAGAGCGACGAAAGAGAAAAAAACAAGAACACACAGAAAAAAACGCCTAGTGACAGAGTCGGTGCTTTCCACCCCTGACCCAGATAATCCGTTCCCAATTACTTTCGCAGTGTTCTCCGTTTCTGTGACGTCGTGTACATATCGATTAACCCTGGACGCGGAGACAAGCAGCCCCCCCCCCCTCCCCACAGGAAGAAAATGAGGACAGGGATATATTTCATTAAGGATACATGTGACGTAGATGGGCGCAGTTTCGATTATGACTCACTGATTAAGGCCGAGCTTGAGATGATCGCCGGCGTTTCGTAACAATGCGTGGGCCTCGCCGTTCGTGAGATCTCTCGTGCTCCTGTCGTTAATGCTGCTTATGAGGTCACCCTCTCTCACCCCCTGTTGAGCCGCCTTGCTTCCTGGATTTACCTGCAGATATCGCAAAAATAAAGCAAACGAAAACCAATTAATTTCATAATTTCATCTTGATTGATCGACGATGAATACTGAAGTGGCTTAACAGTTAATCGGAAGAGCGATTTGTAAGGAAATCGGTTAGCTGTAACTCTCAGCTCGCACTGACAACGAACGTCACTTGAGTGGCCGCCTTCGATTTAAGGGGTAACGTGCAAAATTAAGCGATTTGTCCCGATTTTATTTGGCTGGAAGGAGAAGTAAGAGAATAATAATATTCAAGGATGTCTATTACTTCAAGAGAACAAAAAAGAATTCATATTTTTTTTTATTTAGAATTTTTTTTATTTAGAATTTTTTTATTTAGAATTTAGACGCTTTTTAAATTATTTTAATTTACATAAATATAGCTAGAGAAATACGTAGGGGATTTTGAAAATATTAGTTTTTGTGTAATTGGTAAACATTTCAACCAAAAACTCAATTTTCGACGGAAAAAAGGACAATTATTTGTTAATATATAACGTTATAATTAAGTCATGGAAAATCCCCTACGTATTTGTCTTCGAAATGTTATTTTAACCCTTATTAGGCACACCTCAGTGGAGGAACGTGATCGGCACACTGGAGTTGTTTGCACCCCAGCAACAAAAACCGTTATTATATATAAACTATTTAATATTTTAATTTGATTTTTTGGGGCTTCTTGAAAGCTTCTTTTTCAAATTAGTGTAGCTTATATAGCCGAAAATTTGATTTGAGTATACAAAAAGAATTAAAATTGCGGAAAAAGTTTAGGTACTTAAAATCTATGAAATATAGTCGTGGGGTGCAAACAACCCCATTGTGCCGAATGAGGGTCAAGTATGTGCTTAAAATTTGGAGTGAATAGAACGAAAATTGTTGGCGTTATGCTGCGTGCCGTTTTGAAAAATTGTTCAAATCCGAGAAAAAGGGTCGACGTCTCGCACACGGGATAGCCACTGCCAGCGCAAACCCACAAGGGTCGGCGGGCCTTTTTTCTAAAGGCACCAAATTTTTTTCCCCTCATTCTAGATGGATAAAAGCATCTCTTAAGCCAATAAAAAAATCAGTTTTTCGAAAATTCTAGAGTGGTGTTACCCCTTAATTGATACATATATGTGATAGATCATTCAAAACTATTAGACACGTATTTTTTTCATCGGTGGAAAAATGGTTTGAAGAGGCCAAACCACCCCTCAAAGAATGACGTGTCACCCTTTAAGTTAATTTTTTTAAAAATACTTCTAGGGAATTTTTCATTGCTTCACCTTAGCAGAATTTTGGTTTTTGTTGCAGATCGGTAGACTGCTTGTGAAACTGGGGTTTAACTGCAAAATCACCCCTCGACACGGCCTTCTTTGAAGGGTGGTTGTCCCCCTTAAAACCATTTTTTCGCCGATAAAAAAACACGTGACTCATAGTTTTTAATGCTTTATCAGATCTATGGGTTACAATAAAATCGAAGATGGACACTCAAGTGATGTTCCTAGTGAGAACCGAAAAACTGAATCACAAAGTTACCGATGATCTGCGATCGAAGTGGGTAAAAAAGTATTTCCACCCTTCATTTTTATCGTGTGAAAGGTTCATCGTTCTGATGCAGCCAAAATTACTTTTGGATCTTTTTGATCCTTCATTCTATTCGCATCAAAAATCTTTTTTTGCAGATTTAGGTCGTAGATCTCTAAGAATAATTTCTAAAAACGCTTGAGTTTTGAACCTGAATCTGTGAAAGAAAATTGGGCAATCCACAAAAACCATTTTTATTGCGTTCCAACGATGGAAACTTTATCATTCGTTCGTTTAAATAAATCGTCGAAAACGAATACATTCGGGCAGATCATAACTTATAACATTTTTTATCGTTTGACGAGATGACTTTTTATAAGTTCATTTATTTGTTAATAAAAAGAGATTGGAGTTGTTTTTTATCGGATTTTCTTTAGGTTTTCATCATTGTAATTGTGAAAATTTGAAAATTGTGTTCGGTCGTACGAGAGTTTTATTATTATTCGAAAAGTACATTTTTTAATTTTTTAAATCTAGATACCCTAGTAGCGAGAAAAGATTAATATTTTTCAAAAAAATAACGCAAGGTTAGCGAGACTGCGTGTATTGATTGTGTGTAAAATCCCGACCTCGTTATCCCAGTCCTCTAATCATAAAAGAATATTGAAAATCGACCTCTTTTGGACCCCAAGTTTATGCAGACCCGTCAATGTCAATATAAATAATCATCTGGTAATGGGAATCAACAGAAAAGATAAAAAGCCAGGTGTGTTGATACTTTTTTACCCACTGTTTATCGGAACTGAAAGGGTATATTCAATCGACTTTTTCCAAAATGCTATCAAAATGTCTCTGACTTATATTTTCGAAAAAACAATTCTTGGCGATGTTGTACATATGAAGCATTCCACTCCAAGTAAAACACTAAAAAATCATGTAATTTTTGAATGGGCTCATAATTTGTTTTTAAGTTCGTTCGAGTGTCAAAAGCAACTACAATTTTTTAAGATTTTTAAATTGGATTTTACACTCGAATTTGGATACCGGGAAATTTTTTTCAATTTTTTTCGATTCATTATACTCAAAAAGTGACGCATTGTACAAAAAAAACGTCGAAGAAGAAAATTTAAGGTTTCGAATATACTTTTCAATCATACATGTTTCATAACTGTTAAAATTTTTGCTAATGTAATTTTCAATGAAATAAGGTAAGAATAATTGTTTTCGCCAAGTTCGCCCACTTTTATTTTTCTATAAATTTGAGAGAACTTTCGTTGATGTCATAACAAACCACAGAAAAATTGGCATGATAGAGAATTCATATCCTCCAATTATTTTTTAAGGTTAACTGATGAAGAATTTTATCAAACCATGAATATTGAATATCGACTATTGTCTTAGGCACAACAGTGGATTGCGATAAATATTTAGTATTATCTAGAACCATTTTGTCCTCCTCGTCGTATCAAAAAGAAATCTTGCTTCTCGTTTGTTAAATGATCTGGTTTGCTCACTCGCAATGCGAATATACAATTGATTTTGCGGAAGAACTCGGTCAACACGATTCGATATTTTTTTATTCGATATGGTGTTCTCATCGGTAATATATATATATATATATATATATATATATATATATATATATATATATATATATATATATATATATATATATATATATATACATACATTAGTATTAGTAGTAGTATTAGTAGACTAACCATTTTATGATTCACTCATTGTTTAACGATAAAAATATTCAAAAATGATAAATTTCGAGGCAGACAAAGAATACCATAATTGAATTGAAAGGAGGACAAAATGGTTCTAGATAACACTAAATATTCGTTGCAATCCACTGTTGTGCCTAAAACAATCGTCGATATTCAATATCCATGGTTCGATAAAATTCTTCATCAATTAACCTTCAAAAATAATTGGAAAGTATGAATTCTCCATCATGCCAATTTTTTTGTGGTTTGTTATGACATCAACGAAAGTTCTCTCAAATTTATAGAAAAATAAAAGTGGGCGAACTTGGCGAAACAAAATATTTTTACCTTATTTCGTTGAAAAATACATTAGCAGAATTCTTAACAGTTACGAAACATATGTGATTCAAAAGTACATTCGAAAACCTAAGTTTTCTTCTTTAACGTTTTTTTTTGTACAATGCATCACTTTTTGAGTATAATGAATCGAAAAAAAAAAACGAGAAAAATTTCCCGGTATCCAAACACGAGTGTAAAATCCAATTTAAATATCTTAAAAAATTGTAGTTGCTTTTGACATTCGAATGAACTTAAAAACAAATTATGAGCCCATTTAAAAATCACATGTTTTTTTAGTGTTCCTCTTGGTGTGGAATGCTTCATATAGCTAATTCCTTATTTCTTTCAAATTTCTTATACTTCTGTAGAAAGTTGTTACTGGTCAATTTTTCTACATACAAATAAGCCCTAGTACATTTAAATTTATGCATTTTGAAGAAAAGGAAAATTCACGTTCCGACTGTACGTAAACGTGACGAAAAATAAATCTTTGAAACACGTACAATTTCGCCTCGATCGATTGAAAAATTATACAATGGAAATGAAGCCAACAATCGGCAAATTGCCCTCGAATCGCGAATTGCTTTAATAAAAGTTCACGAAATAAATAACACTAATAAAGATAAAAGTTTTTAACGCTTTCCTTTTCATTTTCTCACCGTCATGTTTCGCCTTCTCTGGCTGGGCGAGCAAAACTTTAGCATGTCGAGAGGCTCTCGGTTATCGTGATTAAGGTCGTATATAAAACACCAAGGCTCCTCCGTTCAACAATTACGCGCTCTTTATAATCGTCGAGATAAGAAAATTATTCGTCGATAGGGAAGTGAGGTTGCTGTAAGTGAAAAACGAGAACGTGAAACGGCCGGAAATGTCACACGAGAGCCCGAACAACTTCTCGTGGTATCGAAGATACACGAGTGTATAAGAAGGAAGAAAAAAAATGCACAGACTATTTTTTCCCATTTTTGAAGATAATTTCTTTAAAAATAATGCCATTTAAAAAAAAATAATAATAGTTTGTGTGCATTCCGCAGCTCAGTATATCACAATACTATTTTAATCAATAGTGATGAAAGAGCGTTCGAATTAATATTCTATTCATTACTGTATTGATCGATAGTCCTTAAGGAACGAAATTCCTTTACATGCCCGAAAATGAGTCATTTTTCATGCATTTTTTTAGAGCTGATAATGACATCATTTTAAAATTTTGACATGATCTTATTACAACTTTCAAGTATTGAAAAAAAATTAATTTTTTTAACAAAAAAAAATGGCGGCGTTATAATGTATTCCTTAAGGCGTCTTTTGAAAAACTGCTCATGTTATAGCTCAAAAAGTTATCGGTCCATCTGGCTGATATTTTGGGAGGTTTCTCATTATTAGAAGGATACACCTAAAGTTTTTAGGTTATCGTATAAACAAATGATTTTTTTGCGGTAAAAATTGTCGAGAAAATGGTCGAAAATTTGATTAAAAAGCCTATTTATAAAGTATAATTTTTAATTCTATACTTTTTTATATTTTTATAGGTATGTCCTTCCAATAAGGTTATAGTGGAAAACCTCCCAAAATCTCAGCCACATCGGTCAATAACTTTTCGAGCTATAACATGAGCAGTTTTTCCAAAGATTCCGAAAGGAATACCTTATAACGCCGCCATTTAGTTTTGAAAAACAAAAAAAATAACACTTGAGCGTTGTAAAAAGATAATGTCGAAAATTTTAAATGATGCGATCTTTTTGTCACTTTTGAAAAAATTCATGAAAAATGCTTCATTTTCGGGCGTTTAAAGCGATTTGCCTCCTTAATTAATCTACACGATCTAAATGATTTGCTTATCGTTTCACGATTGATGAATTTCTTTCTCCAACATCGAAAAATAATTTAAAGAAAACAAATTCACTTTTCGAAAAAAGAATAGATGAGCTTAAATTCCAAGTAATGTCATTCTGTATTACAGTACAAAATGCTCGTTATCGAAGACAAAAAATATTAATTTTTTTTAATACCAATAAATTGAAAAATGATAAAAAATTAGAGTGATAAAAAATCCCAGAAAAATAATCCAAAGAATAAAAGTGTTTGTTGCTTCGGTTGGTGCGATTAAAAAAAAAAGTGGACGAGAACTTCCTCTTTAACTGAAATAGTTCATACGGAAGCGAATGAATGCAAACGACACGGAAAAA
This sequence comes from Ophion obscuratus, assembly GCA_964007375.1. NCBI lineage: Eukaryota > Metazoa > Arthropoda > Insecta > Hymenoptera > Ichneumonidae > Ophion > Ophion obscuratus. The sequence continues at coordinate 30,248,940 of OZ023312.1, read as the reverse complement.
AAATCGAAAAGATAACTGTGAAAAGGAAAATAAGAGTGGAGAATTTCAGTCATACGAGGCCATAGCTTCGTTATCTTTGGTGAGAGTCGTATGCGCGAATATAAAGAGCGATAGAGGAAGAGAACGAAGGAATTTCTCTCCACACATTCACGTTTATAGCCACATAAACATTATCGATCGCGTGCAGAATCGTAAAAGCGAATTTTATCCGGAACAAAAACATCGCAAAGCGGAATCGATAGTTTCAGACCAGCTCATTGTCTTTTTTAATAAACGAAGTGTAGCCAAAGTAACCCTTTCGTATAATCTCATATCCCATTATCAGAACGATGTCCATCGGGCTGAAAAAACGCGAGGAAAAAAATTGATCGCACTTGGCCTCCGGAACTATACGTATGTTCGACCGTAACGACCATCAATGTCGAGAGATCTGATTTCTTACGAGGTAAGAGAATCTATAATCACATCCGTGGCGCAACGCCAGACCGTGCGGAAAGTGCAGCCGAGATGGCCTGGTGACGTTATCATCGACAGATACTTCACACTTTAACTCTGGCCCATTGATTATTTTTATTCATCCGATATTTATCGCGAGCTGCTTGTTCTTCTCGTAGCTTTTCAATCAAACGCAAACACAATTATTTTCGTATGAAAAATACGTAAAAATGTTCGACATAAAAAATGTGGCGATTACAAAAAATCCCTCCCATTATTTACGTATCCGAAAAATTGTGGTCATTCTGAAAAAATATAGAGTTATTTTCATACTTTGAAAAATGTGCTTATCCCATGGAAAAAATTTAATTACTTTCGTGTCTGAAAAAAATGTGGATATACCAAAATAAACCGTAATTATTTTTGTATTAAAAAAATGTACTCTGGCAAAAGAAGCTTTTTTCCAAGTACTGTACAATCCAAGTACTCCTTCGCTCAATCTAAAAAACAAATAAACATTTCCACCCTTCGGAACTCGAAATCGAAAATGAAAAAAAAAAGTGATCGCAAAAATCAAGAAAAAAATATATGGTCGAGAAAAAGTGTTTGAAAATAATAATAACATGATTACGATTGAAAAAATGACCAAACGCGATCTCAGGTGTACGCTTTTGTACTTGTCGAATTTCAAGCCCTCGTTCGCAATACCAACAGAGCGCCAAACAATTTATATTTGGAATTTCACGTGTCAGGCAGCGTTTTTTTAAAGGAATTTTCTTAATCGTGCCGCGCGTTTTTCACGATTTCACGTATTCAAAATTCATCATTTTAGCAAAGTGACAAAATGGTCGAAAGGTTGAGATTTTTTCGCGACATGGAATAACTACAAGCCGGCGGCGGGTTACGTGTGTCTTGGATGGAACGAGACTGCGGGGCGCATTCGGAAGCAAGAAGCAAGAGGGTCTCGGAAGCAGCGGCAACACCAGCGGAGCGCAAGTAGTGTAGAAGTATGTTTGTAGGACCACGGACCGGCGCTTCGGCGCCAGCCATAAAACTCTTACCAGCTGTTCTATATATATACACATATACACATACACATGTATATACATGTATGTGAGTGTATATATATATATATATATATATATATATATATATGAGTACTACACGAACATGCATGTAAACAGCATCACGGCAAAATTTTCCTCAATTTCCTGTGTTCTTCTGGGCCACACCAGCGCCATCTCCATTTTCCTTATTCGCTCAGCCAAACTCCCCGAACGCTCGAGCAACATGATACAAACTTATTTCCAGATCGAAAGACGCAGAGTGCTCTTTTTAATTAGCGCGTACAAACAAACAATATGATCATACGATCAGCCTTTTGGTTACTGTAGATAATTTTTCTATTCTTTTAATTTTTTTTATGGAGCATCTCATTATCTGATTTTAGTTTACGTAGTATAATTAATCTAATTATTCGCCCCCCCCCCCCACCTGCCTAGGGAATAATATCGGCATGACATGAATTCTTCAATTGCGCGTAAGCTTAAATATGAATTTGAGTAAAAAGGAGCTCTCCTAAGTTAATGGAAATAAGGATCAAGTGATTTAATTGGGAAATCGATCCTGTCAGTTTGTGTATTTTGTCATCTGGACGCTTTTGGTTACTTTCGATAATTTTTCTAGCCTTTGCATTTTTTTTATATTGAGCATGCCGGTATCTGATTTTGATTTCTTTATGCGGTATAATTTAATTTCATTATCAGCTCATCCGCCTAGGTAAAAAGTAGATTTTGACGTCGACGAGAAGTCCATCTGATTTAATTGAAATTAAATCGTATAATATCAGCACGAAATTAATTCTTCAATTTGGCGTAAGATTAATTATGAAGTTTAATAAAGATTAATATAGGAGCTTTTCAAAGTTTATTGAGATGAGAATTAAGTATTTTAAACGAGAAAACGATCCTGTTGTTTTTTGTAGGATTAAAAATTAATTTAAAATTGAAGCCAATGCAACAATTGAATTGAAATGAACGAAAATTAAAAATGAAAAAAAAAAAAAACGATTCATGTAATCACGAATTTCCGAGTTCTTATGATTCCAGTTTTACATCGCCCCAAGGACACAAGGGAGGGAAGAATGTCCATTCGAATTCACAAATTTCCCTGTCATTCGAGTTAAAGGGCAAGTCGAATTTCGTATACTTTATACGAAATTACGTATTTTTTTTTATCTGCGGAAAAAACGTTTTTAAGGGTGGAAACGACCCCTCAAAGAAAGGCGTGTCACCCCTTAACTTCATTTTTTTTCAATTATTCTATAGTGGATTTTTTATCGCTTTACATTAGAAGATTTTTTGTTTTTGTTTCATTCGGATCAGTGGACTGCTTGTGGGTTTGAACTGCAAAACCACCCCTCGACACGCCTTTCTTCGAGGTATGGTTTCCCCCCTTAAAACCGTTTTTTCGCTGTTAAAAAAAATACGTGTCTAATAGTTTTTAATGCCTAATCACATATATGAGTTTCAACAAAATCGACGGCGGACACTCAAGTGTAAGTAAGCAGGCCGCGCTTTTCTCGGTATATTGTCCGACAATTATTGATTTTGCCTACTATAGTCTGAAAAAAACTCTTCATTTTTCTTCGATGAAAATTAAGTGTCTGTATGTATGCAGCAGCCCAAATTGGACAAGATTCTCGAACGCGAATTGCATAATTGTCGCGAGCACCGTATAGCCAACCCTGAAACTCTGGCACGCAAAACGGACACGCTTGTCTCAAGACGACGAACATTGTAGGCAAACTCTACACGTCTATGCGGTTTCTTCCTCGGCGTCTGTGAGTCGCCGAGTCCAATTTTTCCTACTACTATATAGGAATATATATGTATATATGTCCGATGGATTCGCCCGTTAAATCTTCCGTATCGTACCTATATACGTATACCCAACTCGTTCGATCCCAGAAACTCGTAACTCGGTCATCGGTTTAAGGTCACGCGTGTACGTTATTTGTTTTTCACAAAATGGCCCCGTGCATAAAATAGACCAAGGAAAACACGTTTTTCAAGGCACCGAATTGTCAATTTATTCAAGAAAAAAGCAAACCAATTTTCATGAAAAACAATTATTGTTTGGTCAATTTCAGATCGATGAAGTATTCAATCTCGTTTTTAAAAGCTCAGAGTCTACTTCAATATTTGTCTAAATATTCGGAGAAAATGCATGTCCGTATATACCAAAATCCGCTCAAAATTTGTATATATACATGAAGGGGCTCACAGATACTATGTATATACGAAGACTGCTGGACGGGCAGTCAGGGTTCAGCTTTAGCGGTCCTATAAGGTGAAGTGTGTCGGGCTAATTGACGATAGGTTACCATTTGATTCAAATTAATACAGTGAATTATGTATTATATACTGAATGAACTATTCAAATTTTGAATCGGTCGTGTACACTGTTTCTGTAAAATTTGCAATTGGAAAATGACTTTTTGACATAAGGATGTGCCTACGCTTATCGCTGAATGGCAACTTTACGCACGAAATAGTGTGGAAAATTGTTTAACATGTTGTGAAAAACTGTCAAATCACTCAGTACATTATGACACTGATGACGTAATTGTCATGATTTACTGAGTGAAAAACTGTCAAATCACTCAGTACATTATGACACTGATGACGTAATTGTCATAGTGTACTCAGTGAAAAACTGTCAAATCGGTCAGTACATTATAACACTGATTACGTAACTGTCATAATGTTCTGAATAAAAAACTGTCAAATAGGTCAGTACATTATGACACTGATGACGTAATTGTCATAGTGTACTGAGTGAAAAACTGTCAAATCACTCAGTACGTTATGACAATTACGTCATCAGTGTCATAATGTACTAAATGAAAAACTGTCACATCACTCAGTACATTATGACGTTGATAACGTAATTGTCATAATGTACTGAGGGAAAAACTGTCAATTCAGTCAGTACATCATGACACTGATAACGTAATTGGCATGATGTACTGAGTGAAAAACTGTCAAATCACTCAGTACATTATGACACTGATGACGTAATTGTCATAGTGTACTGAGTGAAAAACTGTAAAATCACTCGGTACTTTATGACACTGCTAACGTAATTGGCATGATGTACTATGTGAAAAACTGTCAAATCACTCAGTACATTATGACACTGATGACGTAATTGTCATGATGTACTGAGTGAAAAACTGTCAAATCACTCAGTACATTATGACACTGATGACGTAATTGTCATAGTGTACTGAGTGAAAAACTGTCAAATCGGTCAGTACATTATAACACTGATTACGTAATTGTCATAATGTTCTGAGTGAAAAACTGTCAAATAGGTCAGTACATTATGACACTGATGACGTAATTGTCATAGTGTACTGAGTGAAAAACTGTCAAATCACTCAGTACGTTATGACAATTACGTCATCAGTGTCATAATGAACTAAGTGAAAAACTGTCACATCACTCAGTACATTATGACGTTGATAACGTAATTGTCATAATGTACTGAGGGAAAAACTGTTAATTCAGTCAGTACATCATGACACTGATAACGTAATTGGCATGATGTACTGAGTGAAAAACTGTCAAATCACTCAGTACATTATGACACTGATGACGCAATTGTCATAGTGTACTGAGTGAAAAACTGTAAAATCACTCGGTACATTATGACACTGCTGAGGTAATTATCATTATGTACTGAGTGAAAAACTGTCAAATCACTCAGTACATTATGACACTGATGACGTAATTGTCATAATGTACTGAGTGAAAAACTGTCAAATCGCGCAGTGCATTATGACACTAATGACGTAATTGTCATAATGTACTGAGTGAAAAACTGTCAAATTACTCAGTACATGATGATACTGATGGCGTAATTGTCATAATGTACCGAGTGAAAAACTGTCAAATCACTCAGGACATTATGGAAATTTCGTCTCCCTTTGCATTGTGACAATTAGGCATTTCCTTATGTTAAAAAGTTGCTGCTGCTGCATTTTATTCCTCTGAAAATTGCTCAAGGAGCCATATAGTAACGAAATTGTTGGTTCACAAAAGTAGATCCACGATTTTGCTCATTTTAACGATTTGTTGGAACTGTGCATGCATTTTAAAAACTCGTTGCCAGACGAATATACGGGAAAAGTGCGAAATATGTCCCCGTAAAGGTGCGAAATGGAACGGAGAATCAACACAGCCGTAATTTGTATGTTATAATGCATGTACAGGGTGCGCGGTGTGATGGTATTTCGTATTGAACATACTCTGTCTCTGTCGGAACGCGAGCGAGTGTTTTTGGGGTGGATTGACATGCCGAAAGGTTCTTTCGGTTCGGTGAACGATATTGATGATCATGTTTAGGTTGGGGTGATGGACAGTGTTGACGTTTGGTCGGGGTCTAAGGGTGGGTATCACGTCTGGGTTGGGTTAATTGCTACGATCGATATAGTAGGTCAATAGTTACCAAAGATTTTAGGGTTGGATTGAGGATTAGGAAAACATTTAGGGTTAGATTGATGATTAGTACAAATTTTAAAGTTGGATTGATGATTAGTAAAGATTTTAGGGTTAGACTACCGAGTGATCGGTAGCTATAGGTTGGGTTGATGATTAGTTGACTCATTGGATTAGACCAAATAGTAGGCAAGAATTCTTGGGCTGTAATCGATCCATCTCGATAAGTTAATAGCGAGCACGCATTTTGAGGTTGACGTGAAGAGTCAGTGATGATTGGGTCCGGCTAATGAATAGTATAATGATTTAGAGGATACATTGATGACTAGTGAGGACTTCAAGATAAGGCCTGATTAGCACGAATTTTCGGGCTACATTGATTATTGTTTGACGTTGAGGTTGGTCGGTCAATGAAGATTGGGTCCGGCTAATTGGTAGTAACGATTTGGGGGATAGATTGATGACTAGTGAGAATTTCCAGATTAAGCCTGATGATCAGCAACCGCTTTTGGATTACATTAGTTATTGCTAGATGTCTTTTTGCTAGGTCAGGGTGATTAGTGAGAATATGAGTACAGACCATCAACCTGGCCAGTTTTGGGACAGGTTGATGGAACGATCTGTGGATTAGGCTGATGATGAATAGGGATTTTTAGATTGGGTCTGACGGTGGCAAGTATTTTCCGGTTCGTCTGGTAACTTATTGCTGAATGCCTCTTGATGGGGTTAGGTTTATGAGCGAGAATCTTAGGTCAGGCCCTTATGGTGAGTCTATTTAGGACAAATTAGTCGTTAGGAATGATCGGTAGGTTGGATTGACGAATAAGGATAGTAAGACTAGACCTGACGTTAGGTTGGTACTTGCTAAAGGTCTTTTAGTGAGGCTTATGATCAGTAAAGATCTAAAGCTTGAAATATTTTCGCCTCTTTTCCTTCTCAATGGGAAATTGTTTTTGGAGCTGAATGTGGCCAAAGTTGTCGCTCTTCAAAACGCACCAAATTTTTTCCGCACTCAGATGGCGTTTGAAAATGGCGGTTTATTGGTTTGAAAAAATGGCAATCCCTCGACACCCTGTATAGGCATCGGCGGTGAACGAAACAAGAGGGCGTAGCTCACAGGTCGTCACTCAGGACTTTTTCTTACTCGCCGCACCATTGGATTTACCGTATATGCGGAGAACGCGTCGCTTGCAGAATTTCTAGCCCGGGAATAATTGACATTATTGCGACTGTTATTGCCACATTCCGAGGTGCAACCGTCTTGTTATTACAAAGTTGAGTGTCCACAGCTCAGCTCGCGAAGGGACTCGCTTTTTCTGACGTTTCCACTATACGAGCGCCTTCACCTCGGACGGATGTCAGTGCGTCTCGGCCCCGTATGGACCACCGGTACTCTCCGGGTGCCTCCGGTTCACGACTCGCGTCTGCTCTTATTTGGTGTCTTTCGTCGCTATCGAGTTTAATTCAACGAGCGATTTTCTTCCATTATGTCGTTAAGGGTACGAGCGCAAAATTGCCGCGCCGCTGTCACTTTTTGTTTTTACGACGCATATACACATGTGTGCCCGACGAAACTTTGACTGAACCCACCGATACACCCATTCACGTATACGTTTGACGTTACGAACAACTTTTTTTTCATAGCGTTAAGGGGTTTGCATAAGCTTGGAACGTCAGAAAATCGATTTTTGGTTTATTTTATTTTCTTATTGCGTAGAGTCTTAAGGGGTTAGGCCAGAGTAACGGGTATAAAATCATGTGCGAATTTAACAATTTTTTTATGTATGAAAAAGTGATTCGCTCATAAAATTAATTACACATCTATTTAGTATGAATATTAAGCTGTTAGAAAAAATACATATATGTTTTTCGATGTACAAAATGGCCGACTACTAATATTTTCTTTTGTTATCTTTTTTTAGGCGCTCCGCGGCGTGACATTTAGCATCGACAATATTTTACCTAGAACAAAAACAAAAATTCTCTTCAATCTACTTTAGAATATCTAGAGAAGTACGTAAGGAATTTGAAAAATATTGTTTTATTCAAAAGTTGTAGGTATTTGAGCTTAAGAAATGAATTTTTAGTGGAAAATTTCGTTATAACTGCTCATAAACTGCTCGTAAGATGAAAAGTTTTCGATTAATCAGAAATTCCTTAAGTACTTCTCTGCGAAATGCGAGTAGGAACATAATTTTTAAATTTGAAGCAAATCGAGTGAAAATTGTTGAAGTTATTTGTCACGCCAATTGGAAAAAAGCTGTTTCGAGAAGTTTCGAGTAGTCGGCCATTTTGTACAACGAAAAAAATAAATATATATGTTTTTTCTAACAGCTTGATATTCATACTAAATAGATGGGTAATTAATTTTATGAGTGAATCACTTTTCCATACGAAAAAAGGAATTGTTAAATTCGCCCATGATTTTATACCCGTTACTGTGGCCTAAACCCTAGACTTTGATTTGGTTCAAAGATTTTGTAAACATTCCAAAAATTGACCGAGTTATGACGATTTTAGTGGAGCAGGTCAAAACGTCCCGTTGCGTTACGGCTGTAGCGCTGCGCGGCGCCTCGTATGGTTTCTAAGGGCATTGATATGACTGCCCAACCAGAATTGGATTGTCTGATTGTTATACGGTGCCGGAATCGCAGATTGAAGGTACGAAAAATAATTGTGACTTTATCTCAAGCAAGTAGACCATGCACCAAGGCACTTTCTTACCATGAAATTTTTCAAATAACAATTGGGACGAAAGAGTGCATTTCATAGGTACAATTTTCTAATAAAAAATGTTTAACTTTTTTACTGGCCCCATTAGTAATGGTGATATAAGTGACGAAAATTAATCGCATCACCTGTCACTCATCGTTTCGTCCCTTTCACTCACCGTTCCGTCTCTCTCTCATAAAAATGTTCCTTGCTCACATCTCCATTCCTAATGGAGCTAGAAAAAAAAATGAACGAGACATTTTTTATTGTCAATTCAAAAAGAATCATCTTTTATTTCAAACTTTTTTCTACAAAATGCACTTTTTCGTCGCAATCACCATTATAACAGTTAAATTATTTATAACGAAAAAAAAGATTCTAGAAAAAAATTAATGTCCTATTCGTATTGCGTGTACCCGAAATCATAAAGAACCGCCGAATATAATGAGCAGACCCGAACATTTATACGAAAATTGTACACGGAAAAAGTGGATTTAGTGCGGTTTCTTCTCTTGCGTTTGTCTCGAAAGTATACTTTGCAATTTGGCGTACGTCATATCGCAAAATCTAATCGTCCGATTTACTTCAAATTTGAACTGAACATATTTCATAACATATTCAATCGACAGACCGGATGATTTTTATATATGTACCTCCGTTTGTTAATAACAAATGTTTAAGGTCGTTAGTTTTTGCCGAAAATCGACATTTTTGTCAAAACAGTGTTATATATACCAATTTTAAAATTTCGAAAAAGTATACGGTGGTTTTGTAACTTCACCATTGTAGTAAAATCATATTTTCCCATTTTTCACTTTAGACGAATCTAGTTACCGGAATCATGTACGCGACCGAGCTGTGCAGAGCCTCTACAGTCCTGAGATTAAATGCCAATGATTACGTTGTCTATATATATATATTTTGCAATTAAAAAAAAAACGGTAATATGTCAAGACTATGTATTATCATGGTGCAAAATATCAACCTTATCATCCCAATACCCGAGACGAAAAAAAAAACATTTAAAATCGATCAGTTTTTTTTTAACCTAAAGGTCAAAAAACGAGAATTTGCGGGGAATATTATTGCATTACTGTATTCAAAAAAAGTCTGCAGCTGAAGCACACAGAATTCTTGTTGAAACTTACAGCGACCATGCTCTGCCGAAAGCAACATGCAGAGATTGGTTTAGACGGTTCAAAAATAATAATTTTTATGTGTTGTGTTGGAGGCATCACTTCATGAAGACTCATGTCAGACGCTAGCTGAACTTGTATAATCATTAGGTGTTGACCACACTTGAATGATTGTCAAAAATAAAACATTAATTTTCACGAAGAAAACATCGAAAACTTATTCAACATGCTAATAATTAAAATCGTTTTTTTTTCCGTCGAAAATCGAATCTTTTTTCCACGGCTTGTCATTTTCGTAATAATCAAAAAATTCAAAAAGTGCCTGTCAAACGAACAACATGTCGAAATCGTAAGCGTTCCTAATGGCCAAGCAGTTTTAATTGTGAAATGATCGTGCGTGGAAATGTCCCCCAACTCAAACAAATCCAAATAAAATGTATTCCTCCGTTCTAGCTTCCAAACCCAGACGACCTTGGCCATCGAAAATCAATCTAAACTTCGATAACCCAACTGGGCGTGAATAGAAAAACCCAAAGTTCTATCTCCAATTATGGCTCCATGGACATGCAACCTAAAGTCAATCTAAACTTTGCTTAAGCCTCGATTGCACCTAAATTACATTCCCGTTGAGTCCCCCTCGACGTGCCGATTCGTTCGGTCCTTTTTGATATCGAAACTTTGGGGCCTCTCGCTTCATTCGGGTTATGCTTCATTGTCGCGCAGACACGCGTTTGTCGTAGTAACTTTTGTCGGCTTCGTGACGTAAAACGATTCGAGCAATCCTACGTTATACAGTGTCCTGAACGCGGAGCGCGGAAGTTTCGAATTCCTCGCAGAGTTGTATACGATCGAGCGATGAAGAACTGAATGACATGCCTGTACGGGAGGCGTCATGAGGGAATGTACCCAACAGTATCCGCCACTCTCCAACTACGTGACGGGAATCTCTTCGTTGCTTTTGCGCAAGAAGATTCCCGGGGATTGCTCCGAAGAGTTTAATGGATACGAATATAGACGGGGAAAGATGATTTTGGGAACATTCGTTTGCGGGGACCGTCTTCATAATAGCCTGTATTGAACATTTTGAAAGCTCCAATATTGACAAAATTACTTAAGATAAACGTGTGTCTTCATAATAGCCTGTATTGAAAATTATGTAAGCTCCAATATTTACAACATTATTTTTAGATAAACTTGAACATTTTTATATAAGGGTCCTTTGAAGAGGCGTCCGGTCCCCAAAATCAAAGTTTCGATTGCAAAACGTTTTTTTTTTAATGTCGTCCGACAAAAGGTGGTCGACACATTCGAGTTGAAAGTCCGATGCTGAGTAAGCAATGGCACATTAGTTGCTCATGCGCGTTTCTTAAGGCCTTAAGGCCACTCTAGAGGCCGAAAAATAGGCTTTTTGGGGATTTTATTTCAGAAAAACTGCAAAATAAATCGAGATTACAAAAAGGGGTGTTTATCATACATATCGGTGACTGTATACAATCATTTGCTTAAAACGATTCATTTGAAAAGTGCATTTTTTAAGTTGGCCGGAAACATAAATTAGACAATTTTCAACCGATCCACTCGAAATGTTGAACATATTTTGAAAAATACATTGTCTATGGAAGTACGTAGGATTTTTTTATTGCATAGTTCATTTGTTATTAACAATTATCTGACGATTTTTTAGGCATATTTTTGAAAAGTGAAAAATCCCCAAAAAGCCTATTGTTCCGGTCTCTGGAGTGGCCTAACCCCTTAAACTGGTCTTCTCACTTTAGACGCTAAAAAAGGCTATTTTCATGAATTTTTTTGATAGGTTTATATTATAGATATTGATATAAATTTGTTACACTTAATAAATACTCTTTCGAAATACATTTAAAAATAATCTTTATGTATTTATCTAACCCAAACAAACTTTTAATGCGTTTTTCTCGAAACAACGTTTTTCGATAGCTTGTTGATAAAATCTTCGAAACTACTGAAACGATCGTTATGAAATTTCAACCACATATGCTTTACAACTATAGCTATAGCGCATATCAAGGTTTTTTTTAAATTGTGATATTTACTATTTTCCTGCCGAAAACGGTGACAAAAACATGTTTTTTTTAAAAAAATTTCGCGAAATATACGCCATTTTGTTATTATTGCATATATCAAAAATCGTATGATATGCGCTATAGCCATTAATATCCTGAATCTAAAACCGTTTGATTTTTTTGTTTCGGATGATCCATCTCCGAGATTTCATCAACAACGCAGACCTACAATTTTTTAGGACATTTTTTTAACTACCATTTTCATGAACCGGTGCGATGGTCTATTGGTTAGCGTGCTCGCCACTAAACCAGCGGACCGGGAGGTCCCGAGTTCGAATCCCGGTCGCGTACATTTCGTCGTGAAATGTTTTTCTTCGGCATTTCGCGGCGAAATAAGACTAGTTCCACGACCGGGGGGCGAATTCGATGACCGGCTGTTATTGGTATAGGTTTTCCGCAGTTTCCCTATACCCATGACAGAAAATGTCATGATGAATATAATACGGAGGGGGAAGTCGGCTGCGGCCGCAAGAGGGGGGAACAGAGAGGAAGATGGAGAAAAAAGGAAGTAAAACAGTAGAGGAAAGAACGGTCATAATGTGGGGAAGAATAGGTAACAAACGCGAAAAGCGTGTACCTAAGGAAAAAACCAATAAAAAAAAAACTACCATTTTCATCTATAAATAATGACTTTAATAAATAAAAATTTTTAAAATGTATTTCGAAAGTGTATTTATTAAGTGTAACAACTTTTATATCAATATCTATAGTATAAACCTATCAAAATAATTCATGAAAATAGCCTTTTTTAGTGTCTAAAGTGAGAATACCCCTTAAATACCCGTTACATCTGAGGAGAAAAGGAGAAAAATCATCGGGAGGACGCATCATTCGGGCCGTTTTCATCCGATTGATTTGAAATTTTAACTGTAGGCACTTAGAGAGATTTTCTAAAGAAGTGCCCGCGATTTTTACGATTCATCGATAAGTCTCGTTTTTATAAACAAATTAAGGCTTTTTTAATCTAATAATTTCTAATCTAATTTTATAAAAAAATTAAGAATTTTCTCTTCGTTTTTGTGCCGCTATTTTCAAAGATAGGGAGTTGGACGTCAGGCAACATTATACGTATTTTATTATTCCAAACAACTTTTGTTTGAAACATTTTTTTATTAGGCCATTAATTATCGAGATACGGCGTTTTTTAAGTTTTCATCCCCTAATTCTTAGGGTTGGGGCGCGTTGAAGGGGAAACATTTCATCGGGGTTACTGCCAGTACGCAAAAAGTGCTGGGTTTTTGTCTCCTTTACGTCAGAAAGGGAACCCTGATAGTTGTGAACAACCCTGTATACATACGCATACATACACATATGTATATCTTTAAACGCCCATCCACGTCATTTTTCTTTTCATCGACGTAACAATGAAATTCAGCGACAACTCTATCTCGCGCGAATCTGCATCGATCTCGCAATATAATACGCTTTACGACCCGCGGCATATCGGTGAATTCTTTCTCTCGTTCGCTCATTTATTCACGAATATATTCGCCCGGGCGATAAATTTTACACGAGTGCTAACGAACAATGGTGCATTATATCGCGTGCGATTGAATCGTCGACGATGAAGAAAATAAAGTTGATCAATCGAAACACACGCGTCTCGCATTCTGAACGAACACTCCGTCTCCATAGAAGCGCGCGTGTATAATTAAACCGAAAGTATTGTGAGATTAGAAAATACCATATATCGTATGAGACCGAAGGAGGGGGTGGAAAAAGGGATTGTAACGATAATCGTTTGCCGATAAACGTTTTATGTGCACGCGAGTATACCGGGTGACAAACATAAGGTGGCCATGTGCTTTTCAAAGCTCCGGTGCGGAGATTTTGCGACCGAGAAAAATTGAACATTATATGGTTTTTCAAGTTATCTTTGAACAAAAATAAAGCGTATTTTTGTAATGAGAAAAATACAGTTGAACAAAAATAACACGTACTTTTGTAGTGACAGAAAAAATTGAACGTTCTCGATAAAAATCGAAATTCTAGTCATAATTCAGCAGGATAAAAATAATTAAATTCCGAATACGAAACACTCAAAGAAAAACTTTTTTTTTATGGAATTAAATTCTATCCACTTTGAGGCAGGACAACACTGTGGCCGGTTCAAGAAAATGAGACAAAAAATTCAACTTAAAATATTGAAAATTGATAAAAATACAGACGATTTAATGAGAGCAAGTACCGCAACGAGTTACGTTTTCCAAGGGTTTTAATTGCCTTTTAATCTCGAAACGACGTTTCTCAACCTGGACGGAATCATAACTCGAACTATAATTACCGATTTTCAATGAAATGAAACAATTTTTTTTTAACTGCACTAGCTATTGTCGTTCGTAACTGTTCTTTTCTAAAATTTAGTATTTTTTAAGGTCCCGAAGATAAGTAAAAATTTTGCCAAGATTATACTTTTTTGAACACCCGCCATTTTGTGTGTTTTGTTTCTCTTTTTGAAACAAAATTTGAAAGATGGAGAACTACCTTCGTATATATTATAGAACTTCTTTATTTTTATTTTTTTCAGACCAGTTATTCTCAAGTTAGCTCAAGCTCTACTATACTTCAATAACGTTGTTAATTTTTATTTTTTTCATTAAAAATGTACAGGATCTAAGTTCAATGTATGCTTAATAACATACCTTTTTCCAATTCCCAAATAAATATTCTAAGAGGTCAAAGAAAAATCGGAAAAAACGATAGTTTTTGGCCTGTCACAGTGGTGTCCTCCCTAAAAATCCACTTTTGATAAAGTTTTTTCTCGATGCACCCATGTAGGGTGATCGGTAGTGGCCAATGATTGGCCGATGCTCGACGCCAAGCTTGCCAACATTGGCACTCGAGTTTGGCCCGATCATCGACCGAGCCTTGGATGATAAGAGCGGCCCGATATTCGCAATCAATATTGGCCCTAGAATGGCTTATGAGAATCGGCCGAGCATCGCGTAGGAGTTCATTCGAGAATCGGCCAACAATAAGCCCCCTCAAGATTGCCATCATTGGCACTCGAGCTTGGCCCGATTATGGACCGAGTCTTGGCAGATAATTGTGACCCAATATAGATCACCGAAATTGGTCCTGCACTGCCAAAAAAAAAAAAATTAATTATTTTTGTATTGTAATTCGTCATTACCTGGTCTTTTGAAATGATTAGTTCAAAGAAAATATTTCACCCATATGGGGCTCGAACCTTGAACTTCCCTACTCATAGCCAAACACGCTGCCCCTATGCTACCGAGAACTTGTGACATTTGAATCGCAGATATGGCATAAGATACTAAATGGATTCTCATCATTATTTGTATCACATGAACTATATCAATTAGTTAATATCATTGTGATAATTAGAGAGTGTTATCGAATGACATGTTATAGAATTTTCAAACCTAACCTATATATATAATTCCTCTCTCTCCACCTTCTCTACCTCCACAACCCGTTAATATGTGTGTTGCAATAAAGACAGACCATTAGTTCATTAGTTCAAGTTTAATTTGAATAAATAAATATATTTAAAATGAATAATTCCAATAATGGAATGCAATAGGAAAAATTTAATTTCACGAAAAATCTAGTTAATTCAAATAAAAAATAAATAGACGCGGTTAGTTAATATTAATAGAATTTTTCTGTCAGTGTAGGATGGTTCATAAAAATCGGCAGAATATCGCGTATGAGCTCGTTCGAGAATCGCCCAACAATGAGTGCATTGATTTGGTAGTATATTTGTTAAGAATAATGTCCAATGGACTCGTAAAAAGTATTTATATCGTCTCTCAATGACTTCAACGCGAAACAATGAATCGTCAATATACGAATTGCGGTTCGATCATGCGTTACTCGGCCGAACATTGGTATCGTATGGGCAAAAACATGATTGGCGAGTCTATACTTCGCCAAACATCGACCTCGTATCGATAAGCCAATGATTAGAGAGCCTATATTTGGCCGAACATTGTCCTCGTATCGGCAAACCAATGATTGGCGAGTCTATACTTCGCCAAACATCGGCCTCATATCGATAAAATAATAATGAACAAGTCTACACTTGGCCGAACATTGGTCTCGTATTGGCAAACCAATGATTGGCCAGTCTATACTTCGCCAAACATCGGCCTCGTATCGACAAGCCAATGATTAGCGAGTCTACGTTTGGCCGAACATTGGCCGCGTATCGGCAAACCAATGTTGGCTAGTCAATACTCAGCCGAGCATTGGCGTACAATTGGTTAATCGATCATCGTCCCGCCAACATTGGTCCAAGTATTGGCCGTTACGGTTCGATTGGCGAAACCTACATGGGGCAGAGATGCACAAAAAAGTTTTTCAAAAATGCTTCGTATTGGGTTTTGATAATCTTTATTCTACTGTACTCCAAATGAACTTTTCTTTTTTTTCCATAATGTTCAGTCTTTCCTGGCAAATACTACTCATCACAAAAATCCGCTAGTTTTTTTCCGACTTGAAAAACCATTAAAAATCATGTTTTTCTGGGTCGCAAAGTCTCCGCGCAAGACCCTTGAAAAACGCATGGTCACCTTACAATTGAATAATAATATATAACTTCCAATACTCTGCGATATATCAAAAATTTCTATTTTGCCATTTTTCTCGTATTTATTGTCATAGAATTTTTATACTCGAACAGATTTGCCCGTTTTCATTCACAGAATATTTCAATATGCTGCGGTCCTACACCGAATAAAAGGAGAAAACAAACAAAAGAGCGTATCAAAATGCGACCCTTCACAATTTTTTTTTACAAAATTATACGAATTCTTCTGCAATTTTTCTTCGCGTGTAGATAAAGTGCACATTCAGAATACGAGTCAGTGAAACGTTGCATTTTTTCGGTTCTGTATATAGTGGGTGAAAAAGTATTTGTACATCTCACACGAAACTGTTGTTAAGGGGTTAGGCCACTCTAGAGGTCGAAAAAATAGGCTCTTTAGGGATTTTTTTTTCAGAAAAACTACAAAATAAATCGAGATTACAAAAAAGGGTGTTTATCGTACATATCAGTGACTGTATACAATCATTTTTTTGAAGGGATTGATTTCAAAATGGCGGCTGTGCAGCGTTTATCTCAAAACTGCATTTTTTAAGTTGGCCGGAAACATAACTCAGACAATTTTCAACCGATTCGCTTGAAATGTTGAATATATCTTAAAAATACATTGTCTATAGAAGTACGTAGGGTTTTTTTTATATTGTATAGTTCATTTGTTATAAAAAATTATCTGACGAAGTTTTTCACTTTCCAAAAATTTTCCTAAAAAATCGCCAGATAATTGTTAATGAGAAATAAACTTTACAATATTAAAAAAATCCTACGTACTTCCATAGACAATGTATTTTTCAAGATGTATTCAACACTTCAAGTAAGTCAGTTGAAAATTGTCTGAGTTATGTTTCCGGCCAACTTAAAAAATGCAGTTTTGAGATAAACGCTGCACAGCCGCCATTTTGAAAATAATCGCTTAAAAAAAAATGATTGTATACAGTCACTGATATGTATGATGAAAACCCTTTTTCGTAATCTCGATTTATTTTGTAGTTTTTCTGAAACAAAATCCCCAAAAAGCCTATTTTTTCGGTCTCTAGAGTGGCCTTAATTTGGCTTAATTTGTTCGTTCGCATTTTCCCAAAATTTTTGTAAACATACACCATATATATTTAGAATAAGCTATCGAACGCACAAACTTAACCCCTATTCGGCATACTCCAGTGAAGAGACGTACTCGGTACAGTGGGGTTGTTTGCACCCCAGCGACAAAAATCCTTATTATAAATAAACTATTTAATATTTTAACTTGAATTTTTTTAGCTTCTTTTTCAAAGTAGTATAGGTTATATAGTCGAAAATTTGATTCCAGTATGATAAAAAATTAACATTGCGAAAAAAAATGAATATCGCAATTAAAATTGCGATTGTCGTGGGGTGCAAACCACCCCAGTGTGCCGGATAAGGGTTAATAAAGCATTACATTTTTTTTCGTGGGATAACTTGAAAAAAAAACCACGTGTACAAATACTTTTTTTACCCTCTGTAAGTCTAACCTCTCGGTATATGCGCAACATTTTTCATCGCAAATCCGCAACAAGTCGTTCGATCGTCGGAGAATATTTTAGCACTTTTTTCTTTCTCTGGTCTTGTCGCACGTAGGTCGCGATAAAAAGCGAAGATTTCGAATTTGTATGGAAGACAACGGTGGAGATTTCACATTGGCTATATATATATATATATATATATATATATATATATATATATATATATATATATATAGCCAATGTGAAATCTCCACCGTTGTCTATTATATATATATATATGAGGGGTGTGTGGTCGACGAACTCAGGGATCATCTCCGGGAGAGGCGATCGTTCCCTCAGTCTCGAGAAGGGAAACGAGCGGGGGCGGATATCTCAGGGTGACTGGCCCACCGTCGTTGATGAGACGCCCCCCTCGAGCAAAGGGAAAAACGAGAGAGGAAGAAGGACAAAAAAGAGCGAGAGAGAGAGAGAGAGAGAGAGAGAGAGAGAGAGAGAGAGAGAGGGAGAGAGAGAGAGAGAGAGGGAAAGAGAGGGAGGAAATGCGCCAGTGCAGCTGTATTCTATACCACGTGAAATGCATTATGCATTCACGTTGATGCCTTCTCTCTATCGTGCACCCTAACGTGCCCTAAGATATACCTGTATTGCTCTCTCCCTCTCTCTCTCTCTCTCTCTCTCTCTCTCTTCGTCTCTCCGTCTCTCCCTGTCTCCTGCTCCTCCTTCTGCTGTCTCCGTCGCTTTTATCTTCTCCGTCTCTTTATCTTGCTCCCGTGCTTTCGTCTTTGTCCATAGAGCATGGAACGTGCCACACCGGAAGGGCTTTAATTAGAGAACGAATAAGAGAGAAGCAATTATTCGTCTCGCCCGTTTTGTCGCCCGTCTCGCGGCTCGCGAAAAGCTTCGCGCTCGTCCTCGTTTGTGTTCGTGACAAAGAAATTTATCAATATGAATAAAATTAAGGCGGGAGACCACTATTACGGGTTGAAAAAATCCATTTTCTTTTGCACTTTCTCATAATATACACGTTCGAGAATGTGTGGAAAAATGTTCGAGTTAACATATCAAAAATTGACCAAGTTACAGACGATTTTGTGAGAGCAGGTAACGCAACGATTTACGCGTAGGTAAAACTTTCAATCGCGTTTTTCTCGAAACGACGATGCAAAAAAAAAAACAAAATTCCGTAATTGCAGTAGCCAGCGTTGTACGTAGCATTTTTTTGTTTAAATTAGTATTTTTTAAGTTTCCGAATATACGTAAAGTTTTCGCAAAAATTACACTTTTTTGAACACCTGCCATTTTGCGATTTTTTTCTCGAAAATCGGCCACGTATACATTTAGATAGATTATAAAACTTGTTTTTTTTCGGACAAAACATCGTCAGGTTATCGATCCGGCAGTTGGACCACATTTTTTATACAAAGACTCTATTATACCTCAATAACGTTGCTAATTTTCTAAAATTGAAATTTACACGAAATAAGTTGCATGTATGTTTAATAACATACCTTTTTTCCCACTGCCAAATGAATAATCTTGTAGACGTGAGAATCGGAAAAATTATATTTTTTCGACCCGTCACAATCGTGTTCTCCCATGAACGAAAAATCGTCAAAAAAAGTAGAGAAAAACCGGTAGGGAATTGGTATCGGGAAATTAAGCATTTTCGTTCTGGAATGCGTTTAGATCGAAAGCTTTTACCGAGATTTGCGAAATTTCGTGCGCAAATCTCGGTAACTCAAAATCGGACTAGTCGATTGTTGTACACTGGCCTTTTTTAACGGCGGGGTAAAGTTAATTCGGCGAAAAAAGGCATGTTTTTAAGATTTTTTTTTTGGCGTAACGAATAGTGTTCGTTTATTGAAAAATTTATATATAATAAAGGAACATTTGCATTGCAAAATATTCAAAATTGAGCAAGTGAAAATTAAACCCCGGAGGCGCCTAGAAAAAAAGTTGGTTTGCGGTGTGCACGATAACTCGCAACAGAATCATTTGAAACAAAAAAATCAAAATGCATTTGTTAAGGGAGATGTTTCTCGAGGTAATGGCGGGAGGATTTTTTTTCTTCGATTCTTCGATTTTTCGTAGCACTTGGGAGCCAAAAACCCGATTTTCGCTAAAAAAATCGGCTGATTTGTTGTTGAAAAATTAGTAATTATTAAAAAAAACAAAAAAGCTCTCTACAATACCTGGTGAATTATGTGAAGAAGTACTGTGCAAAATTTCAAAGCGATTGGTCCAGTAGATTTTGAGTTATCGTGCACACGGACTTCAAATATGACAAGTCTCAGAAAAACGGTTTGAAAAACGCAGAAGAGAAGAGAACAGCATGGAGCAATAGACGCTCAAATACTCATAACTTCGTCAATTTTACTCCGATCGACTTGAAATTTTAACACAATATTCTTGATATATTGTGCATTCATTTAAAAAATTTAAAAAAAAAAGGAAAAAAAATTCAAATACTTTACCCCGCCCTTAACAAGCAATGCCCACGTCGAATACATTCACTGTACCGTTCGAATTGGACAATTTCAATGGAGAAATTCACCGAAAGCCGGGTAAGAAATCGATGATTGAATGATTCTAAAAATATTTAGTAAATTATTGTAAAAATATCTAGTAAATTAAATAAAATTATTCAGTAATCTCAGCCAGGCCACTAGTTCGGTTCACCATTTTTTTCATACTGGCCTAGCGTATCGCGTGGCGAAAAAACCCTTACCCTTTTACACAACAAACATTTTCATTACAATATGAATACAAATTTAAAAAAAAAGCTCACGCGTGACACTTTGATGCAAAGTATATAAAAGTGGCCGGTGTTTTAACGTAAATTCCACAAATTATATTGCTACACTCGTAAATTAACCGCAGCACTGAATATTTATTCAAGCAGTTGATTATTTTTCCTTGTGAAAATGTACCGGATAATTCTGACGAAGACGTATCAACCTGCGCACCAATTTCCCCTAAATTTCATCTACCCCTGACAATTTTTTTTTTTTTTTTGGCAAGGCTACCTGACCTTCGACTGAAAATTGTTAGGGACGAGAACAATGTTCTCTTAAGCGAACAAACAAAAGCTCACAATGCACGTAAATTTATACGGGAAAAAATAGTTTATGCATTTTTTCTGCATACAGTCCGGGCAAAACACTTTTCCAATCACTTTCCAAATACATGGATTCGTAATTTGATTTTAATGAGTACAAAATATAGTTTTGTCATTATAATTATTATCATTGTGCGTATATATTTGCTACGATAATAAAATAGCATTACATTGATATAAAAATGTGTATACATGTATTTATATATTTATTTCTTTCTTTATTTATTCATTTGGTTATTTATTTATTTTCACGTCACCGTGGCACTCTCGCCGGCAACGAAACACCGAATAATGAAAAGCGCCGTCGTAATGTTTCACGTTTACTATTTGTCACTCGTTTGAGCGCACTCTCATATATGTTCGAATGTCGTTTCAGGCGTGTACTCCGTGATGCGTAGATATGTGAGACCAGATCCACATGCTTGCGGGTACTGAGAAATTCGATACTCACACGCCCACCAATTCGTGAACGATAACAAAAAATGATACCTCAGAATTGATTGCGAGAGTGTAATAATTGTCAGTCGGGCAACACAGCATCGCCATCATTATTTTTGGAATTATTGTTATTATCGTAAACAAGTATTAGGAGTTCGTTGTTACAATAATGAAAATGCCAAAATTAACAACGTGAATAACATTAGTGATAAGAGAAACTGACAACAGTAACCGTATAAGAAATAATAATATTAATAATAACAAATTCTTCAAATTTTGGACGTCGAAATTTAGAAAAAGTAGTCAAATAATGAATTAAATTTGAACAATATCCTCAATGCTTTTTATTTTTGTCCCGTGAGGCTCGATAGCGACAACCCTCCTCAGAGTGTTGTTCAGACATTAGAAAGATTTTTTTTTTCCCAAGCTAAGCAAATATTATAGAAAAAAGGTGCGAAGATTTTATTTCTCTTTGAACTTTTTTTCTTTTAAATAAAAAAGTATTCCGTTTTGGAAAACGTACACACGTGAAAAGTGTGTACATTAAGGGAAAACTTGGGTCTCACGTCGAAACTCCCCATTGCTCTCTCTTTCTCTCTTTCTCCCTCTCTCGCTCTCTCTCTCGTACAAGCTCTTTTAATCGTGACCATAATCCAAAACTCGTGCTGATGAAGCACTTTGCAAAGTGTATATAACTTTGGAAAATTTAACGCTCCCGAAATTCAAGGGTCGCGTGTGCCACTCATCGCGAATGAGGGAGCCCATTGGCTGTACATCAGAGGAAATGAGAGGAGCTGAGCACCAGGGAGTGAAGGAGAAGAGGAGGGAGAACGAGAGGAGGTTTGCGAGAGTTTGCAAGTTCGTTTAATATAACGAGAGTGCAACGTCGGAAGATCGAGAGTGACACATTAAGACAGTTGGTATATAGATGTCAATACGAATATACAGGGTGTCCCATTTTAATCTTACACCTGAATTTTCTCGAAAAATATTGCTCGGACGAACTATTGTGTGGAACAAAACTTCTAGGGATTGAAGGGGGACGTTTGAAAAAAAATTATTTGAGGAGCCAAAATTCAAAATGGCGGCGTTACAAAGGCTGACATGTTTTTTTTCAAACGGAAACATAACTTTTTTTATTGCCAAAAAATTTGTCAGCTGAAATCTAAAAACTTTTGTTGAAAAAATTTTTTGATAAAGTTCATAGTTATCAAGTGAGGACATCATTTTCAATTATTTCACATGTATCCAGGCATGCAACCTCATACGCTTTGGCTAACGCAAATGCCGGTGGTAGGGACAATTAGACTAAATGTCTCACGGCAAGCCGCTCAATGTTGTATTTTCGAATGTATGACCACTTGAGGAAAAAAAGAATCAAATTTTTTTGTTGAAATTTTTTTTTTTTGTTTTCAAATTTGGACGATATTTCATGAGAACATTTTGGAGGAAAATCGATGAAAAATAGTTTTTTTCCATTTTAATAGCGTTTGTGCCATTTTCAGGCCCAAAAACGTGTTTCTTTAAATCCTTGACGAACTTTGATCACGATGGGTAGAAAAACACACACACACACACACACACACACACACATCCTGGATACATCTGAAATAATTGAAAATGATGTTCTCACTTGAAAACTATGAACTTTATCAAACAATTTTTTCAACAAAAGTTTTTAGTTTTCAGCTGACAAATTTTTTGACAATAAAAAAAAGTTATGTTTCCGTTTGAAAAAAACATGTCAGCCTTTGTAACGCCGCCATTTTGAATTTTGGCTCCTCAAATAATTTTTTTTCAAACGTCCCCCTTCAATCCCTAGAAGTTTTGTTCCACACAATATTTCGTCCGAGCAATATTTTTCGAGAAAATTCAGGTGTAAGATTAAAATGGGACACCCTGTATATATATATGTATATATATATATATACAGGGTGTCCCTGGCAGGGTGTCCCTGGCATGGCCCTGTATATATATATGTATATATATATATACAGGGTGTCTCTCTTATCTCTGTCACCCAAAATAACTCGGTAATTATCGACGTCACAAAAAAATGTCCCAGACAAAAGTTGTACGTTGTGAAGGGGGCCATCAAACGCGATCAATTTTTTTTTTTTATTTCGGTGGAGGCGCTGATGCACAGTGAAGGTCACCTCCACTTTTTTAAATGGAATGGTACATTTTTTTCCACCATCTTGTGGAGCACCTCAAGCCGCATAATAAACATTCAGGGGTCAAAGTCGTCCAAAGTCATTTAAGGTCAACATCGATGATACAAATCTAAATATCTCATTTTAATATTCTTTAATACGTTTAAGGAGGTTGGAACGTTAGGCACAATCCAAGGTTAAATTTAATAAAAAATACATGTTATTGTTTAGACTATCCTGAGTCTTTACGAATTTTGTTGAACTTTTTTCACCACCAAACACCAGAGATAAAAAATAGTTTAATGTCTGTAATTTGACGTGCGGTTAGATGGGCAAGACTTTCACACTAAAGGTTATGTAATTTTTTCGTTATTTAGTACCAAGATAAACCATTTCTGAAAACGGATTAATGCAAACTGAACCTTTGTAAACATTTATCAATAATCTCGTAACGTAAATACGAATAGGCATAATTATAAATTACTCAAAATTTCATTGTGAATTGTATAAAACATTCGTTGTCGTAGCTTTTTCATAATAATCATCGATAATGTTATACTTTTTCAAGTTGGTAGTAACACAAAAGTTTTTCTACTTTACGTAATAAAAATATTTAAATGCATAATTTTGCCCTTTAATTATGTATTTAAAAAAAATAGCATATACAGAATGAATTTGTACCTCGTATGCATTTTTTTGAGGTTCATTGAAAAAAAAATGACTAAATCGTAATTTGACTCAACTGAATCGCTCCAACCTCCTTTCATTGTAAACATATATTACATGTAAAATGAAATAAAATGAAATTTGTATTTCATTTTAATAGGTGACCTTGAATGACCTTGTACAACTTTGACCCCCGTATGTTTTTTATGCAGCTTGAGGTGCTCCACAAGATGTTTGCAAAAAATATACCATTCCACTGAAAAAAGTGGAGGTGACATTCACTGTGCGTCAGCGCCTCCACCGAAATAAAAAAAAAAATTGATCGCATCTAATGGCCCCCGTCACACCGTACAACTTTTGTTTGGAACATTTTTTTGTGACGTCGATTATTATCGAGTTATTTCGGGTGGCAGACATAAGAGAGAGACACCCTGTATATATTACCACACTTACACACATATAACTCGAATTTAAACGCGTTTCATTACAGACGAACGAGAATTTAATTGCGAAGAAACTAGTACGGTGGAAGAGATTCGTCGTTGCAGCGTCTCACCTCTACCGTCTTTTTTCGCATTTCTAATTAAATCCTAGATTAGATTTAAAAAAAATCAAAACCAGCATTTTTTTGACTTATGTTATGTCAAAAATGTGTGGATATATTTATAGATCACTATAGTCGCCTACGGAAAAAAAAATATATGTATATATATAAGTAGACGAACGAAAGGATAGAACAGCGATTTTAAAGCAGATGAATTGATTTCTACCAATTCTACCAATTTCTACCAATTCTACCGGTGAATAATTCGAAAATTGATCGATAACTTCGATCAAATTGGATCGAATAAATGTTACGAGATTCGCACAAATTAATTTTCATTATAATTTTCGTGTATTGATTGATAGAAGACATTTTTTGTTTTCCATTGGCATTTCTTGGTTTCTTCTAAAATGAATGTCTATCAGCAAATCAGGGATGGAACATTTAATTTGAAAGAATATTGTTCGAAGAGCTGTGGCCATGTAGAAAGTTCGAATACGATCGATGTTCAATTGTTCCTTTCTTCTGATTCAGGTCGTCCGATTTTTTCTTATGGAAATTCCGCGTGGTCGCGAAAATTCCGGAAATGCAAATAGTCAATTAAACGGAGCTGCGAAGCGAGAATTGGACACGCGTCTCGTTTCTTGGCGATAGGCATCGAAGATGGCTCAATATGCCCCGGGTGCGTCGCCCCGTAATAGATATACATGTCTATATATATGTATATATATGTAAGTTCAAGAGAGAAATCTCGGTCCATTACCCTCCGACCCTCGCCATTTCGTCATCTATACTCGCATTCCTGTACAGGGTGTCGCAATTACGAAGGCAGTATTTCCAACGTTCAAACTCGGGGAAAGAAAAAAGGGATAATGGGAAAAAAATGAGCAATTTCTTCAGCATAAAAAATATAAGAAAGCATAAAAAAGAAAAAAATATAGAAAATCAGCATGAGAAAGAGAAAATAATGTTTTTTCCAGGTTTCGAAAGACACGAGTTTTTCTCTCATGCCTCGTTTCAAGTTCAATCAGATCAGACTCTTAGACGAGCGTTTGTCAGGACTTCCCTAAATCATTACGTCCTCGTTTTTTTCTTCGTCCTTAACGATCGTTTTTAAGTACTTCGTAGCCGCATAATTAGGGCCCATTATAAATCCCCGATGGCCCTAACCGCCCTTAATTCTTGTAGCATTATGCTTACATTTTTTGCATCAATTCTTAAACATAGGATTTGGTAAGTAGTAGAAGATAAACTTGCTGCGTTTGCTGTAAATTAATTAGTTTAAGGAAAAAAATTTGACGAGCCTCAATCTGCCATATTTCTGATAGTATTTGGAAAATTAAACATAATAAATAAATATTGATCGCGTATTTTTTTCGAAGCCAGACGACGAAACTTCTTTTAGGAGGATGAGCGTTTCGAAGCATTTTTAAAATCCGAAATGAATCATTATAAATAAAATGAATGTATGGAAATATTAGGTTAGCGAATTAATTTTTATATATTTTTTTTTCAAATATAATATTATATGGTAAAATATACAATCCCGAATGAATCCTAGAATCATCGAATATCGTTTTTTATGACGTCGCGCCATCTGTCAAGTAACAAGCAGCCGACATCGAGAAGTCATGTTAAACGGGATTTCAAGGTTTTCGCAAAACCTATCTAATACGTATATACAGGGTGTCCCAGAACTGAATGCGTTCCCTAAAATGAGGGGTTGGGGGTGAAATTCTGAGTCGATTGATATAAGCATGTGTCGGTCTCAGATCAACCCCTGAATTATTATTAATTTTCAAAGACGGGCCAATCAGGTGCGTCCGCCTTAAAAAATTAATAATAATTCAGGGGTTGATCTGAGACCTACACATGCTTATATCAATCGACCCAGTATTTCACCCCCAACCCCCCCATATCAGAGAACGCATTTAGTTCTGGGACACCCTATATTTATATAGGGTGTCCCAAAATGACCTGACATTTTAATTTATTAATAAAACGTATTATTTCTGTAAAAAGTACGAATATTTTAATTTTAATATAAAGTACAAACATGGAGGTTATATGTGGAACACAATATCCAATAAATGACCACCTCGATTCTGTTTGCAAACGTTCACTCTTTTGACGAAATATTCAATAACATTTTGGCATCATTGTAGGCTAAATTGGCGTACACTTTTTCTTTCCGAAAACCCCAAAGAAAGAAATCCAATGGCGTCAAAGCGCACGATCTTGGTGGCCAATTCACATCACCGCGGCGCGAGATAACACGACCATGAAACTTCGTCTGTAAAAAGTATGCAGTAACAATGCAGCAAATAAGAATTTCTATGCGTTGCTTGATCGTGTAATTCTGCACGACCAAACCTCAATACTTCCTGATGCCAGTTGTCAAAGATTAGCACTCTATGTTCGCCAAAAAAAAATGGCGCGCAATTTAAAATGTCAGGTCATTTTGAGACACCCTTTTTATAAACACGTAAATATAAATAGATAAACGATAAAAATAAGTTGTATACAATCATATCTTACCTACTTTTAGCTGGGTCAAAAATCAAGTATAGATAAAAGTATATCGTTGAATTTCTGTTTATTTCGGGACATTGAAAGAAAAAACATATTTGAAATATATCTCGATAACTGAGACGAAGAAATTCCAATTACGTCGAAGCTTGCATCGTTGGAATGCAACGAAATGAAAATCCCTTACGGGTTTTTACGTATTATCGTTTCCAATTGAACACTTTCCTATTGCTCCCTATCCGCACTTCGCTAATCTAATCTAACTTTTGTTGCGTCCACGGACGTCTTGAGGTACACTATACCACGCTTGCCGAGGGTATGAGGAAACTGGGAGAAACCCGTAAACACTAACTGGTGTGGATACTTGAGTAAAGCCCTTCTTCAAGACCTTCTGAGACCTTAAGGTCTCAGAAGTATTGGCCTTCTCCTGACTGGTTTGTGCGCCAGCCGCTGCACGGCTAAGCGGTCACCGCTCCGAGTATTGGCCATGCACAACGCTGCTTAATGCGGGAGTCTGAATTAGAAGGTCCAAAAGAAGCGTTTTTTCGAGAATTTTGTTTAGAAGGAAAAAAAACAAGTGAGCCCTGTAAACATTGAGGTATCTTTTCATGTATATTTGATATGTATAAAAAAAAATTTCGCCATGAAACAATAAATGACTGCAGATTTTTCAGCCTATTCCATGTGCGTTTTGCTACTGCAGCCCCCAATCGGCGGAAAAGATGCATCTCGTAACTCTTGACTGAACCAAATGAACCAATAAAATTTTCAATTTTCATATATTTTTCTTCTGGGTGAATTAAGAAAAAGCTAAAAAAATCGGCAAATTATAACTTTTCTTAGGTTTGAATAAAAATCTGTTGAAAAAAAACACTTTAACGTGCTATAAACATTATTTAAAAAGACTTTTTCAACGCCTTTTTTATTCACTTTGAAGAGATTTTCATATTGACGAAAATAAACTTTGGTTTGATTCAATAGGTCGTTTAGTTTTTTTTTGTTATCACGCCCGCCAATTTGGAAAAATCGTGAAAATAAAAAGTGGAGAAAACGCGCTTCAAAGTTTTCAATAGGTGGAAATATCAATATCAAATATGAATCGCTTCTCTGCTTTTGGCCTTGTATCTTCGAAAATATTTACAATTGGCCTCTGTAACTTTGTAAATATATTCTTGGATAGTTTATCTATCGATTTCAGCAATAAAAAAAAACGATTTTTCGGACCTTCTAATGTACCTCGACCACTCACTCACCAATACTGGTTTGAGGCGTCAATTCGGAGTATCACATAATTTTTGACAGTTTTTTTTATTGGTTTAAGTGATGTACAGACATCAAAAGAATGATATACGAAAGTAAGTTTACGCGAAAAAAAATTCAAAAATGTTTAAAAATGATTCTTCTGAGCGCCTCCAAGCGCTCCGAATTGCATGAAACAGCCTAGACGGTGAAAGTAGCAATTTGGAGTTGTTTAGTCCACTCGCTGTAGGAAGAATATACAACGAGCTAACGTCTGAAGTCCTACTATCGAAACGCCCCGTCGGTCCATGCAGGATTTAAATGAAAGCTTCAATTCCTTCACGTGGACGACAGCTCCTAAATCAGTTTTGAAACTTTAAATGCCCGTTTTTCGGGAGGACGTTTTTTAAATCGGGGGAACGCATAATTTAGGCAGTTTTCATCCGATTGACTTGAAATTTTAACTGTAGCTTTTTAAATACATTCTCCAAAGAAGTACTCGCGATTTTTACGATTAATCAACTCGTTTTTATTAACAAACGAAGGCCCATTTTTGTTACGAAAAGAAAATTATTCAAAATGATGCCATTTTGCGAAAAGATAATATTTTTAAATAATCGTCCGTATTTCTTTAACAAAAGTAATGTAAATGACAAACAAAATTTTTTTTCTTTCCGAGTCCTAATCCATAAACTTTGTGCGCCCTTCTACAGCGCGCTTATAAAAACGCTGTTAGCCGCTTAGTTGAGCCGCTATTTTGTAAAATTTTCCATACTACTTTTTTTCTGCAAACGTTAACACTAGTAGAATAAACCCTCCAAATTCCATTTTAAATGCTTCTTCAGTATCCTCGAAACAAAATTCCCAAAAATACTCATTTTTCTGTGAGCCTCGTAGATGTAACACATTACGCAACGAAATATTTTTTTTCTGAATTTCTCAAATTTTCCTTGGTAGGTTTCAAAATCACGCAAATATTTTTGAGGATCCTTATTTAACTGTTTACAACCTAGATATACAAAAAAATATTTTCGATCATGATAAAAAGAAGGAATTGAACAGATTTTTCCTCGCATACCAACAGTGCCCAAACAAACTTCAACCTCATACGATTTCATGGATTTTCTGACATTTCTCCTTCGGATGGTGTCTACGACAGTCTTTAAGACACTCTGTATAAACAGATGCTACGCACACTCCCCTTTGCTCTTTTTCTCTCTCTCTCTCTCTCTCTCTCTCTCTCTCTCTATATATATATATATATATATATATATATATATATATATATGCAGCTATTTGAATGCGGTGATTGAGCTAGCGATGGACTCGGACTCGCCAGCCCACCGATATACAGGGTGTCCTCTTCTGAATGTTTTATAAAAGTAAAAGTTAAGTAAAAATTCAGTTCAGTAAAAGTCTCACGGTTTTCGGCATAAAAATCATCTGCTTTTGGTTTTTCGCATTCTTTTTGTACAAATGATAACTTTTTTACCCGGTTTTTCAAAAAAATACTCTTGGTTAGGGGCCGTCCATAAATTACGTAATGCAAAATTTGCCAATTTTTTAAACTACTCCCCCCCCCCTCCCCCGCGTAACCGGACCGTAACGCTTGGCCAGACCCCCTATTCCGTTACGTAACGGGTGCTTTGTCGTCAAAAATAGCGATTTTTTTCATAGGCATAACTAATTATGAAATGATCGGGTTTATACTCATTTCATGGAGTATATATTCATCTAGTTTTATACCAATTTTTATGACAAAATCTTGAAAATTAACCGAGATATATGCCATGATATGACGACGAAAAAAAAATTTCTCTTCATTGTCCCATCGATATATTTATGGAAGGTTATCTGTAAATTGAAAGTCAACAATTTATCGATATCTACGCAACTGTAGCTATCGCTATGCGTAGCCGTTTTTTTATTTTGTATTTTTTTTTTACATAATGCCGACAGTTTGAACATTTTTTTCTATTTTCAAGGCCCCTTTTCTGTATTCGAGCAGTCTTTAAAAATAGTAATTATCAAATTTAAAAAACGCGGATACGTACAGCCTTAGTAACTGCGATTACAAAAATATTTTTTTTTAAATTGAAAATGGGTTGATAAGTTTTTAAGTATTCGCTCGGACAATGTCGAAAAAACTAGTTTCGAGAAAAACACGTTCAAAGTTTTCGTTCCGTGTTTCTTGATATAAAGTTACGATTTTTTCTAGAATATTCATACTTAAATTAAAGTGTCTAGTCGCGGGCGATATGACCGTACTTTATTTTCATGATAGTTCACAAAATAATAAGAGCCTGTACTTTATCTACTGTAAATGATGCCACATCTGTAGGGACTGAGGCCACCAACCGGTCGCGCTACCTGTTCTCACTAAAGTGACTATAACTCCCTCAATTTTCGGACTTGTGAATGAAAACGTTGCCAACATATTTTTCAATACATGTACTTTCAAGAATTATTTTTGAAAAAAATATCCTTTAAATTTTTCTTGGGGGATGTGGGAAAGCTACTGCGCAAGTTCTTACACATTTTCCCCCTTAATTGACACTGCGTATAGAAAGCTAAGAGTTGTCCACGGTAAAATTGCACTCGAAGTTTGAATTAAAAACTTGAACATGCAGAAATGTTTCTATTTATGGCAATTTTAAAACCGTGACGTAACGCAAACCTTCACCCCCCCCCCCCCCCCCCCCCCACGTACGTAGACCGTAACGCCTGGCCAACCCCCCCCCCCCCAATTGCGTTACGTAATTTATGGATGACCCCTTATTTGTTTTATCTAGAAAAGTCGTCTTTTTAACATTAAATGTCAAGGAAACTTCATGAAAAAAGATCATATGCCGAATTTTCATGCAAACTAATTCGAATATCTGACTTTGATAGCCTGCGATGTAAAAAAAAAATACTACGCATATCGTGTCAGTTACTTTAAAAATTAGCTTTTTTACTGTCGATTCGTAACTTTTAAAAATTCGTAACGAAACGTAACTTTTAAAAGTTGATTCGTAACTTTTAAAGATTCGTAACTTTTAAAAAATCGTAAATTTTAAAAATTCGTAACTTTTAAAAATTCGTAACTTTTAAAAATACGTAACTTTTAAAAATTCGTAACTTTTAAAAATTCGTAACGAAAAACCAAAAGCGTATTTTTTTTCTAAAAAGTAACACAAAGCTCAAAATCTCGAAAACCGTGGTACTTTTCTCCAACTGGAATTCCAGAATATAGCAGAACATGATTCGACCTATCGACAGTTGCAGGATTGTTCATTCATAACAGGACACGCTGTATAGCGACGACGAGTAGAGAAGAAGCCGAAGAGAGTGCGCAGAGCATCAAAGAGGAGCGAGTCCGCCACGGGTCGAGCGTAACGAACGAAAATAGCCCTTCGCGCCCTCGCGGAAGTGCGCGAGAGACTCGCGTGTCCGCCATATCGATACGTCCGACGACACTCGTCGCTCACTCTTCCGCGCTGACGTTTATCAAAGTACTTGCGAACGACTGTCGGGAATTTAGTTGTTTTTTCCCTCCCCCCCCCCCCCCACCCCAAGAAGCAGGGCACATTTGGCGACAATCAGCATACGCATCGTGATAATTCTAAGCGACGAGGAGCATTATTTCCTACAGAATCGCCGGATAAAAAGAATACTCACACAGAGAAAATCGGACTGAGAGAAGCAGCCGTGCGAGAAATCAAAAATTACGAAACACGATTGAAATAAAGTGAAGAGAAAAAAAATCGAGCGATCGAGGAACGAAGGTAGACGGGAGAAGAGAGAACGAGACGGGACAGCATCGAAAGCCATCGAGTTCAAAAATAGCCTTTGCTACTGTCCATTCGGCATCGTTTATATACACGCTTGCGCTTCCCTCTCTACTCGGACTCGCAGAGCAGCGCCTCGTTACTCAGCGCAAAGCTGCGCTTGCCAATCCCCCACCGCTTCGTTTCGTCGATGACGCGTCTCCCACTTCCCCCGTACCAGTGTTGGGCGTTAACCAAATAAATTTTCAATCAGTTCATTCATTGATTAAAAAAATAATTGCAATTAACATTGATTGCAATAAACTGTTGCAATTAATTTTATCGTAATTAACATCATTCGCAATAAACTGTTGCGATTCATTTATTTGGATTAATCTATGTCAATTGTAACTCGCGATTAGAACAATTACAATTAACTGTTTTAATTGTTCTAAGAATCAATTAAAACTAACAATTAACCTATTCAACGTTACAGACATGAGATTAAAAAAGATTTAGATATTGCTTCATTAATGCAATTAAATACTATTCTTCGAGTTTGCTCGGGTTTTTTGGGTGCAAACAAACCCAAAGATTAGTATTGAATTGTATTAATGAAGCAATACCCGAGTAAAAATGAATATATATAATCATATATAATTGTATATTAATTCATCATATACAATTGTATACAAAAATTGTATACGTTTATATACAAATATATACAATTCTATCGGGCCAATTTTTGTATACAATTGTATATGATGAATTAATATACAATTATATATGATTATATATATTCATTTTTACTCGGGTAGTATCTCCATATATCATTATATACAGAAATATGTGTAATTTTATCAAATCAAATTTGATGGAAGTACATTTATATCGGATTATATATACGAATGTATATAGTCATATATAATTGTATCCAAGTATATACAATCATTTTTACTCGGGTCATATACAGTCATATACAATTGTATTTCGCGCCTCTTCCTCGAGATCACAATTGTAGTACCCCCCCTTTCTGCCAGTGTCCTCACAAAGTTTTTTAAAGCCAAGGCAACGAAGCAAAAAATTGTTTCCTATAGCAACTGGTCTATCGCGTGAAATGCGATCCTCATTCTTTCGCTTTGTGTCAGTGTCTTCACATCTATACATCGCAGAAGAGAAATAAATAAATAAATATATCATTCAAAATGGATAATAAGAAGAGGAAGTCGTCAACAAATGATGACAGAGAGAATAGAATGGATCGAAAAATTCGACGATTGGAGAGAAAATTAGAACGGAAAAAGGAAAAACGTCGTAAGTACAGACATCAGCTCAATTTTACAGAGGAGGGACAACCTTCGTTTTGCCAAAAAAATTACGCTCAGGTACTTGAGGTTTTGAAACTTCAAGTACCGCATACTGGACTACCTTAGTTCAATGTGCAGACGATTTTATCGTGGTGCACTGAACGTTCGGCTCTTACCGAAACGTTCGCCTCTGTTTGACAGAGGAAAATATGGCACAAATTTTTGAGAGTTTTGGCTTGGCCCTCACAACTCGATTCAATTATTGACGATAAATGTCAGTCAACCATTTTATGGTTAAGGTGCACGTCGATCATTGGTGAGAGAAAACTCCAACTCGAGCCAACGTTCAAACCGATCCCTGTCGAGGGAATCCATGACGTCATTCCGAGAATTGTCTCAGGATTCAAGACGGGAAGTAATTCCAATAAATCCGGACAGAACACTGAATGTCCTGGCGAATACGACGCAAGACCCTCCAGAACCGAAGGACGAGGTAAATACCCGTCAAGAAATTGAAAATCCTAACGAAAACATCCCTGTCGTTCTGGAACATGAAGCTGAACTGCAAGAAGAGGTATTAAGCGTGATCGGAGCTCGTCTCGAGTCGGACAAAAAATTTGCCGCTGCCGTACATAAAGATGTCGCTCTCCGCTGGGCGGAGATTTTACGGAACGGGTTGCCTTCAGAGGAAGTTAAAAATTTATTGGAGAAATACCCGGCTCCTGAAAATTGCATCTTTATCTGCGTTCCAAAGTTAAACGCCGAGATTATCGCGGCCGAACAGGAGTCAGTGATAAAACGAGACAAGCGCATTGTGGAAAAACAAGAGCGTATTGCCGCTGGTCTCGCGGCTGTGGGAAAATCGATTTCGATTGTGCTAAAAATGGAGGGATCACAAAAGCTCGAGTTACTCCAAAATTTAAGCGAAGGAGGTCGACTCCTCGCTTCGGTCCATCGTGAAGAGTCTTTGGCAAGAAAGAGTCTGATCTTGGCAAATTTAAATTCATCCTTGAAAACCGCACTCACAAACACGACAGTTGACGAATGGCTGTTTGGAGTTAATCTAGAGGAAAAAATAAAGTCAGCAAAAATCCTTGAACGAGCATCAAAGGAATTAGAACCCTAACGAAGATATCAATTTAGAACGCCTATCGAAAAAGTAGTGACCTTGTTAGCTCTGGCTACAGGACATCGCATGCAAACGTTGTCTCTAATTGATATTAGAAATATTTATCGAACAAAAGCGAACTCTTTGGAGATAAAAATTCCAGATAGGTTAAAGACATCCGGTCCGAATAAAAAGCAGCCGATTTTACGGCTACCATTTTTTGATCATGACAAATCGATCTGTGTAGCAACAGCGTTGTCTTCGTACTTAGAGAAAACGAAAGAAGTGCGTGGATCCGTTCTTAAATTATTTATATCATTCAGGAAGCCGTTTAAAGCCGTGTCTACTCAGACACTTTGCCGTTGGATTAAAACGATTATGACTGAAAGCGGTATAAATGTCGAGTTATTCACAGCGTATAGTACACGTCATGCCGCTACGTCGGCGGCCAGACGACAGGGAGTCAACATCGATGTCATAAGGAGAACGGCAGGTTGGACAAAGGACTCAGAAACCTTTGCGCGTTTTTATGACCGAGACCTCTGCTCAGAAACAGCCTCATTTGCTGAAGCCGTGTTAAAAATCTAAATGCTAACTGTAAAATGCTAACTGTACAACAAGTGCGCATTAAATTTGAGTTGTCAAATGTTCTTCCAGATTAAACAAAAGTTTAACTGAAATAAAAAGTATGATGATATTCTGCCGTAACTGACTTTAAACAACTACAATTGTGATCTCGAGGAAGAGGCGCGAAATACAATCATGATTGAACTTCACTTAGGTAAGTTCGTTTAATCATTAATTTTATATACCGTGAATAAAATTTTCACGTATATATACAATTATGTACAACACTATATTGAATTATATATAACTGTATATAATATTATATCTAATTATATAAACCGTAAATAAAAGTTTCACGTATATATATAATTATATACAACACTATATTGAAATATATATAACTGTATATGATATTATATCTAATTATATAAGCTCCGTATCAAAATAG
The DNA here is from genome assembly GCA_964007375.1 of Ophion obscuratus. Classification (NCBI taxonomy): domain Eukaryota; kingdom Metazoa; phylum Arthropoda; class Insecta; order Hymenoptera; family Ichneumonidae; genus Ophion; species Ophion obscuratus. The sequence continues at coordinate 30,213,137 of OZ023312.1, read as the reverse complement.
TACCTCCATATATCATTATATACAGAACTATATATAATTTTATCAAATCAAATTTGATGGAAATACATTTATATCGCATTATAGATACGAATGTATAGAGTTATATACAATTATATATAAACCTATATATAAATATATATGATTGTATATCATTTTTATATAATTGTATCTAAGTATATACAATCATTTTTACTCGGGTATCTAAATCAAAGAAACGAAAAGTTTGCCTTGGTTTGGGTATGTTTGGACCCGAACGAACCCAAACAAACCCAAACTTTCCCAAAATTTCAATGATATGTTATTGGAATTGTATATACGTATTTCAGTAGCATATTTATTTGTTCTGAGGCGACTCCGCGCCGTCCGCAATAATCAATTTTAAGTGTTGGTTTTTAATCAAATACATTAAAAAGATTGATTATTGATTATTGATTATTGATTATTATTGATTATTGATCATTGATTATTGATCATTGATTATGAAACTAATCAATTGATTATTGATTAGTTTCTTATTGTGGACAGTCACGATTAACAATTGGTTAATTGTTCATTGCGACTACAGCAATTAATCATTGATTAATGGTTAGTCATGAGTTTTCACAATAACAATTAATTAATTGTTAATTGTTATAGTCGTGATTCACAATTAATTAATTGTTAATCTTTAGTTACCTCAGCAATTAAATTTTGCCCAATACTGGCCCGTACCATTTATTTGGTCCAATTTTTGTTGCCCCTTCGCCTGGACACAGGCGCAAGTTCTTTCAAATTACCTAAGTAGGGGAGAGTGGGGTAAATACGGACGCTGGGTAATTCCGGACACCTCGGTATTTGGTAGCTTAATCCCCCCCCCCCCTCCCCGGCCAGCTAATACATTGACGAGATTGCGTCCGTCATCTTTAGTGCACAAAAAGTTGATATGACGGGAGGCCGCGCACGGATTTCAAAGTAAGTTTTATTCAACATTTTCGTCATATTTGTTACAATTTTTCATGATTTTGAATGTTGTGTTTACGTAGCTATTTTTGTACTGGCGAAATACTTTCGTTCGTTATTAATCGTGATTATATATAGCAGTGAAATCATAAAACAAGAAATGTTACAGCTAAACCTAACCTATAAGTTTTGTTGTTTTTTAAATTGTTGCAGTCAGTTTGGGCCAATTCCGGACGTCCTCAATTACTCCTAGATATTTAGTCCTTCGACTCAACGTAAAGTTAATAAGATTTTATTGTATTCCAGATGCCTGGAAAACATAAAATAAAGACTGAGAAGAAATATACCCTCGAAATTAAAAAAATGGCTTTAAGGAAGATAAAAAACAAAGAATTAAGTTTTAAACAAACTAAAAAGAGAAATATGATATTCCGAGAGGAACGCTGTTCAATCAAGTTTGGAAATATGAAAAACATATTGCTAATCCAAAGCGTAGTGAGAAGCCAGTTTTTAACGAGATACAAGAAGACAGTAGAGGTTTTTTTTAAATATTAATATTCGTTGATTAATTACAAATAATTAATAATGTCGATGGCGTAAGGTAATGACCAAAGTTCAATAATTATTGTAATAAAAGGAGACTGAGTCATACTAATATTTTGACTTTCATTGAAGGATTTCTCTAAGCGTCAGCAATTATCCCACTCTCCTACGATAATTCGTCGAAGGAACTACACGCCTGATCACTTCTGCACTCACGTCATCCACCGATTTTGGTACTCTCCGGTTTTCCGTTTCTCTCAATTGCTACGTCCAATCGACATTTTCGTCCCTCCCGCTCTTTTTTTCCTATCCACCTGCGTTTTTCTTTTTCACTCTTTACTGCACTTTTCTGTGGGCGAGGCTTGCACCGCAAGCAACTAATCACGGGCTCTACATGCGTGGTGCATGCGACAGGACGCGTATAGATGTACACCCGGTGCGGAAGAATTTAAACTAACCGCGACGCACGTGGTCTCCGAATACCGTACGCGAGCGAAGGGGACCTGCATAATATCCCACTATGTATGCATACACGTGCATATCGCAATGTGATGCAACGAGGAGTAAACACGATTCGTATACATATATACGAAAATATACATATATATGTATAATATGTGTGTGTGTGGGGCATTCCACGTCAAATCGACCACTTTTAGACGCGACCATTTTTTATTTGGCTGAAATTTGAATATGTTTTTGTTGCCTTCTAAAAACACATGTGTGATTTGTTTCAATTTTTTTTCCTCATAATCGGAAATATATATAGGGGATGTTTAACCCTTAATAGTCACACTGGATCCACGGGACTCAAACAAAATATTTTGATGCCGTACAACTTTTTTTTCCAATAAAACAGAAATTTTTTTATATGGGTAAGCGTTTCATTATTTCCTTCTAAATCGCACCTGCGTTGGATGAAATAAATGTATTTTTTGAAAAGTCCACAGAAACCGCTTTGTCTATTTCGAAGTACATTGTTTCCAGATAATAAGACAATTTGTTTTTTGGTCAATAATTACAAGAGTAACATCAATTTTTGTAAAAAAAAGTCATTTTTTACGTTTTTTAAATAATTTTTTTGCATATTTAAAATTTAATTTTTGATCTCTCACCAACATCCTTGTATTTAACAAGGTTTGAATTATACCTCACTATTTTTTTTCATATCGCTCAATGCATTATTTCATTATTTATAACAATTTAAAAACGCCCGGGTCCCATGGACCCAGTACGACTATAACGCGATTCTAGCTAAGTGTGACTACCTAAGGGTTAAAAAAATCGAGTTTTTTTTAAATGCTCATCATTATTTGAAAAATTGACCCAAATTAGAGATTCTTTTTTCAAATGTTTTGTTTTGAAATGTACTTTACGAAATAAAAATATTCAAAAAATATTCAGTCATGTTCGACATCATTTTTAGTTCTTTGGAAAAAAACACGGATTTTTTAACGTTCGGAATTTTTTATTTTCGGTTGTTTTCTTTTTGTTTTAAGAAGATGATAAATTTCGCGTTTTTGCTGTAAGACCCATCGTGGTAAGCTGATGGATGAGCGGTCGGTATTCGGCTCTGATAGTACTTCGAGTCAAGCGACGTTGTGCATGGCCGATACTCAGAGCGGTGACCGCTCAGCCGTCCACCGGTTGGCGCATCAACCAGTCAGCCGAAGGTCAAAATAATATTACTTCTGGTTCTGACTCTTCTAGATGGTTGAGTAAAACTCATGTACCTTAACACCACTCTAGGATTTTGGAAAAATCGTTTTTTTTTGCTTCAAAAATACTTTGGTGTCATAAAAACGATATGCAATCAGTACTGTGGCGAATTTTTTTTTTAATGGCTCAATTATTGATTTGCCGCAGCGCCTCGGACTTCTTTTAGGCGCCTCATACAACTTTAAACGCGTTTTTCTCGAAACTACTTTTCTCAAACTGGGAAAATGGATTACGCGAACACCTTTGCATGGATTCATTTGAAATTTTGATAGTAGCTTCATAATTACATTCTTTATGAGAGTACGTAGCCGTTTTTTGTTTAAATATAAACTTTTGTTTATAAACAATTTAATGCTTATTCTTTGCGCAAAAAGTCGATTTATTTATTTCAAAGTGCGCTATTCTTTCAAATTTTGCGCGTATAGAGTCGCGGGCATAGTACAAGAATAATATAATTCATTTGATTTCTTAATTTACGATGATACTACTATATGTAGCGCTATAAAATGAATGATATTATTCTAATATAATTTTGCAATTATCCAGTGATCGGAAACTTTTGTCCGGTACTCACACACACACACACACACACACACACGCGCGCGCGCGCACGCACGCACGCACGCACACACACACACACACACACACACAAAAGTATATATGTAGCGGAATCATGTACTCTTGGTTGCATCATATTACGATATGCAGGTGTGTGCACACTGTATGCAAACGCATAAATCTCTAACACCCCACTCGTGTTCTTGGTGCCCGTAAATCTCACACTTTACTATGTTTTTGTGCACGAAAAATTCTGTAACAACTCGTGTTCTTTCTTTAGACACTTAATTTTCTGCATACTTAAAAATGCATTTTTTTCAAGGATACGGATGTATGATAAGCTTGAAGTGTTTTGCATGGACGCAAACGCCTCATGTTTAACGTTCTAGGGATATATATATATTTAAAATTAAAAAGATATAGACTGAAAAATTTTAATTCCGCGTATTGATATATTTATATCCGAAAATATATAACTGTTATTATTTCTAGGGATTCATAAGTATGAATATATAAATACTAGGGTTTCTAGGGATATATGTAAATATGATTGCCAAAATTAAAAAGATATAAAGAGTTAAAAATGTTAATTCCGCGTATTGATATATTTATATCTGAAAATATATAAATGTTATGAATATTAGGGTTTCAGGTCCCTATAACTATACTATATAAACCCTAGTATTTATATATTCATACTTATGAATTCCTAGAAATCATACCATTTATATATTTTCGGATACAAATATATCAATACTCGGAATTAACATTTTTAAGTATTTATATCTTTTTAATTTTGGCAATAATATTTACATATATCCCTAGAAACCCTAGTATTTATATATTCATACTGATGAATCCCTAGAAATCATAACATTTATATATTTTCAGATATAAGTATATCAATACGCGCAATACATTTTTAAACTCTCTATATCTTTTTAATTTTCGCAATTATCACAACCGCCTGCTTCGAACGGGTCCTTTGCATCGCTCAAAACGACATCTAATTTTTTCCATAGGAAAACATTGGGGTTTCCGTAATTTTGAGAATGGGAACAATGGGTTCCTATGAGGACGATCCTCGAACTTGAATGTCTCCAAAAACACCTTTACCCATGAATACACATACATATAAAGCTGGAACTAGCGCGAGAAAGTGCAAAAACTTTTTAACGGAGAACAAAGAGGCCCGAGCTTGCATTTTCTCGTGCATAAATCTTGGGCTTTTTGTTTTTTTGCCTACACGCGAGGCGACGCAACCACAATACGTATAGCAACGATGCAGCACTCTCGCAATTCCATTTACATAAAACAAAAAAAAATACAAAAAAAATCGTACCGTCGTGAATAGCTGGGAATGTATACATGTGTTTGCCATAGACCAAAATTTCATTGTATACGGTTGCCTTTTAAGGACTTAGGCCACTGTAACGGGTATAAAATCATGTGCGAATTTAACAATTTTTTTTTCGTACGAAAAAGTGATTTACTCATTAAATTAATTACACATCTATTTCGTATGAATATCAAGCTGTTAGAAAAAATATATAATTATTTTCGATGTACAAAATGGCCGACTACTAATATTTTCTTTTGTTATCTTTTTTTTAGACGTTCCGCGGCATGACATTTAGCATCCACAAGTTTTAACCTAGAACAAAAAACAAAAATTCTCGTCAATCTACATTAGAATACCTAGAGAAGTACGTAGGGAATTTAAAAAATATTGTTTTATTCAAAAGTTGTAGGTATTTGAACTTATGAAATGAATTTTCAGTGAAAAATTTCGTTATAACTGTTCATAAACTGCTCATAAAATGAAAAGTTTTCGATCAATCAGAAATTCCGTACGTACTTCTCTGCGAAATGCAATTAGGAACATGACTTTTTAATTTGAGGTAAATCGAGTGAAAATTGTTGAAATTATTTGTCACGCCAATTGGAAAAAAGCTGTTTCGAGAAGTTTCGAGTAATCGGACATTTTGTACATCGAAAAAAAAAAAATTCTAACAGCTTGATGTTCATACTAAATAGACGTGTAATTTATTTTATGAGTGAATCACTTTTTCATACGAAAAAAATTGTTAAATTCGCACACGATTTTATACCCATTACTGTGGCCTAGGGCCTTAAGGGAGAATAGCAAGAATAGCCGGATGGTGGCGCACGAATTTCTGGTGGAATGATCCAAAGCGAAATATTACGGAAGCCAGTGGTACGCGTATTAGGAATGATTCGCTACAACTAATTGTAAGAAAATCGTCTCTGATGTACGCAAGTGTAACAATATCAACGGTTCGTATGTAACTTCCGGTTGCAAGCCCGGAAGCGTCACCGCGAGGAATTTCTCTTGCGATTCGGTAATCGTTTTTTTTTGCTCGGCGTTGTACAAGCAGTAAGAATTGTCGCTTCTCCTCGCCGAGTCGCAGGCGCAAGATGATACAGGAATCCGATCGAAATTCCCTTCCTATCCCTGCTAACTTTTCGCCCAACGGAAGAAACTTTTCGCACTTGTATTTTACACGAAAAAAATGCTCTCTTGCTTGAGCAAAAAAAAGCTTATTTTCTCGCTTTTCTCGTATTCGAGTCTCTCCGGGAAAGAAGACAATTCCGTAAGTTGTAACTTACCAGAGAAATAAAATCGCTTGGCGTGTGATTAAAACGTGGCGGTAATGATTTTTTTCGTAATTGTCCGAAGTATCCCTCTCAATGTTTTTTCCTCGTTTGTGTTTTTTGTTCTCGTACGAATTCAAGGATCATGTGGTGGCGCGAGCACTATGAGTAATTTGGTCGATGAGCTTATACTTTGCGATCGTGGCTCGGCTTTCGTGTGTATATATGCAGAGTGTTTGGCGCAGCGGTCGACACAGTTTTTTGGGGGGATTGGGCGGGTCATTTACGATTTTTTTCACCCTTAGACCCTGTCTTAAGTTTCACAGTAATTGAGATATGACTTTTTTTAGTTTTTTTTTTAATTACCACTAATTTGGCCTTTAAATCGTCATAACTTTTTAATTTGTGGTTGTAATAGCACGAAATAGCTTTTGTTGTATTCTGCAATATCTGTTTATTATTTTAAAAAATCATTATTTGATACAATTGGTTCCCACAAAATGACTCTTCCAGTCTTAAAAATGTGTAAATGGATGAAAAATTTCAACTCCTCAATTCATAATAAAAAAAAACTTATTCTCTTTATTTTAACCACAAAATGAATTACTTCTATGCCATGTAGCATACTGTTGGAAAGGGTATGAACTAGAAACTTTTGAAAACAAAGCTAAGTTCAAAAAAGCTTTTAGTTTTTTTTTTATAATGAATTTAGAAGATGACATTTTTCATATATTTACGCATTTTTAAGACTTTGGAAGCTAGTAAGTAATTTTCTTGAAACCAGTTATATCAGATAATCATTCATTTATAATAAATTATACATTGCAGAATACAACAAAAGTTATTTCGTGCTATTACAACCACGAGCAAAAAAATTATAACGATTTAAGGGGACATACCAGTGTGACACTTTCCAAAAAATCGATTTGTTTTTGCCTTTTTCGACAGTTTATACTTTCAAGAATATCCTGTAAAAAATTCAAGGCCGTATCTCTAATTATTTTATCTTGCAAAAATCGATAGTTAAATCTTTAAACGCGTTTTTCTCGATATGAGATTTTTCAAATTTGCTGACATTGTAACTCAAAGAGCAATTATCCGATTGACTCGAAATTTGAACTAAGTACTCTTGAATATATTTGCTCCACAATGACGTAGGATATTTTTGATTGGATGAAAATTGACGATTTGGCATTGAAAAAAATGACCATTTTGTAGGCAAGATAACAAACTTTTTATCATAACTAAGCCATTTTGTTAGATTTTGATATTTTTCGAAAATCCTACGTCATTGTACAGAAAATACCTTCCAGTTTAACGACATTTTTTCCTTTTTCGGTTTCAACTACTCAATCGGCCGGAATCATGTCAGCAGTGGAGGAACTTTTTTTTGAGCCTCCGAAGGCAGGGCGTAAGTAGCTTGGATCTCAATATTTTTTTATGAAAAAATTATGTAATATGGGTCAAATATAGCCAAATATATTCTTAATTTTCCGAAACATTTAATTGAGTAGTTTTCTTTAAAAAAAATTCCAGAAAATCACCCAAATTTTCAGCGATCACACTGATATAGCCCCTTAAAGATGAAATTTCGGGTAATTACACAAAAAAAAACGAAAAAAAAATTATATCTTAAATACCGTGACACTTTGGACGTGTAGGCTGTAAGGGTGACAAATTATCAAATGATGCCCCCAACCCCCCAAAAAATGGTGTCGGTCCATGCGCCAAATACCCTGTATATATATATTTTTTTCTTTACGTATGAGGATATATCTCCGTGTGAAAATGTACATAAATATATGTTCATTGATCGTGGATAAAAAATAATATCGATAAGAGATCGATGGTGGTGAGATTGACACGTACACACTGGGGTGGTTTTCGCACGCGGGCGCAAAAGCCCACGCGTAAAGGCGTATGTACAAGGCGGGCGACTCGCCTGTGACTCGATCCCGGACTGGCTCTAAAATTGCGCTCTCGCTGGCACCGAGACGGCCGGTTCACTGCGGATCTCGTCGCAGCTCGCTGGGATCTTCGCTTCTCGCTCTCTATCTCTCTATCTCTCTCTCTCTTGCTCTCCCGAGTCGTCTGAGAGATCATCGAAGCTCATAGTGCTACGCGCCCCAGCCCGCGAGTGTACGCGAGTGGCCAATACAACACCACCTGGGACAATATTAGAATCGCGGTATCGTCCATTTTAAAATGTATACAGCGGGAGCCTATACGTATGACACGGCGCAATGCGAAGGCGGAGAAAGAGGATCGACACGGTGTGATCGACGATACGAATTGATACGGGGGAAAAGAGGGACGCGGTCAGATGCGCGGGAATCACGAATTAGAATTGGGTTCCACGACTTGCCACATTTAGTTACTTAAGGCGAGAGTAGGGGTTTCGGCGTGAAAAAAAAACACTTTTTTGCGATTTTTTTTTCATCTATATGGATAGAGTAAATTTATTGAAACCTTTTGTACATTGTGAAGTACATTGCATCATTTCAAAAATATTCCGTGGAATTTGTACGCGAACATATCCCCAAACAAGCCGGTGCCGCGTTTTTCTCGAAACCATTTTTTCAAAGTCCGTGTTCACTGCCATTTGAAAACTACATGACCGATTTATTTCAAACTTGACACTTTCTACATATAAAATACCTCCCCCCAATGACTAGTTTGACATTTTTTTACATTGAGGGTTTTTCCACCACCAAAATGGCGGAATTTTTCGTGAAAAATAGCACTTTTCACTTTACATGACCACCAAAAATTTAGAAATGAAAAAAAAAAATTATCAGAGACCGTTGGGGGAAGGATTTGATGATACTTTGACTAAATTTTAATGGTACTTGATTTCAGATAATTTCTAGCTGAGATACAGTGGACACCAGAAATCGTGTTTTTTCAAAGGCGTTCTTGGAAAAGCTTTGTCACCGGCTTGTTTGTGGATATTTTCGCGTACAAATTTCATGGAATACTCTTGAAATGACACTTAACAATGTACAAAAGGTTTCAATAAATTTAATCTATCCATATAGATAAAAAAAATTCGCAAAAAAGTGTTTTTTTTTCACGCTGAACCCCCTACCTTCAACTTAAGGGCTAACACCACTCTAGAGTCAGCAAAAAAGGCCTAAATTTTATAATTTTCTTTTCGAATATTGAAAACCGGATCGGGTTTCTTTTTTCAGGGTTTATTAAACACATATTGGAGTATGTAAAAAAAAATGTTATTGCTTTTTTTATAAGAAATGGCGGCGACGAAGTCAGTCTTCAAGAACGTCTTTTTCGATACCTCCACGGGCGGACGTAGAACTCCGAAAGCATAAAGGATAGAACAAAAAAATTAGTTTTCTCTTAATCTATATATCATTGGCTATAGAAGTACAGAGGGGTTTTTTTAAATCAATTTTTGCGAAAATGGCACACGATATAATTCTTTTTCGGCCAACAAATTTGCAGTAATTTGTGTATAAAAAAAGTTTACATTCAATCAACAAACGGCTATGTACTTCTTTAGATAATGTGATTGTGAAACTACAGTGAAAATTTCAAAGCAGTCCATCGAACAGCTTTAGAGAAGCGTTTCCGCTCAGTTTGAAAAAAGTGATTTCAAGAAAAACGCGTTTAAAGTTTTATGAGTACTTAAACCTTCGAATATTTGAGAGATGGGGGCCGGGTTGAAATTCCGAACTTTGACTGCTCCGACGGTTTAAAATTTCTAATTTTAATGTTCCGAAATTACAAGTTTTGTCAAGATCATGCCAGCGATAGGCTTACAGCTTTACAGTTGACTGTAAATGATGTAGTACGCATAACATTGTCTAGACAAATTTCAGAATTGACGTACAATCACTTCTTAATAAAAAAAATTCTTGAAATAATTCGTCGATTTATTGAAAATTTCTAAACCTTCAAAACTTCCATAGCCGAATCACTTTGACGGTGTTTAGATTTTCGGAGTTTTGGTCTTTGGCGTGTAAAATTCTTTCGGAGTTTTGATTTTTCGGGGTAGTATTCTTTCGGCGCTCTGATCATTCAAAGTTCGGAATTTCAACCCGGCTCAAGCATACTTGAAACCATAATCTTTAATGCAAAAAAAAATATTCGGAAACCTGCACAAATTTCCCAGAAAAAAAAATCACAAAAATTCCTTTTCTTTTCCGGCCACGAGCTAGGCGCAACCCGATAATTGACAATAAATATTGCAAATGTGCATACTTATATTTTTGAACGAAAAATTAATGAGAGCTAGTCTAAGGATTTTACAGCGGTACGACTAATCGACACGAACTTTTAGAATGGTTGGAAAAAAAATGTCCTACACTTTTTATATCTATGTATTTTACATCTGTTTCTATCTATTTCTATTTTTCTCCTCAGTTCCATTTTTTATCCATCGACCACGGTCCGTTTAAGTTTTCATTATTTTCAAATACCCGTCTCATGTGCATTTTCATTTTTGAAAATTCGATTCTCTTTATGGTCGTTTTACCTCCTTCCCTTTTCTCCCGCATTTACGATTACCAAAACTCCAAGGAAATTCCGAAATAAACGCCTTTGTGAAGATTCGTAAAAAAATAAATAGTATTGCAGCCTTCGAACGATTCGTTACCGTGAAACGTGTTTGTTGTTTGCATATGGATTATGCAACACTCGACTATTATCGATGCAAATATGTATAAGAATGTGAAATAAAGAACGCGCGGTCAACTGGAAACGTATGAGTCGTATTGAAAGTATTTTTCCTCGTTTCTTTTCCTCGTCCGACAACAGTCGCGGTGTTACATTACAGTCTGGGAACGCAATAATTTCGAGGAATTTGTTTCAGCTATTAATGTTGTGTATATTCTTTCGTGCACGCGTGTACTCAGGAGTAACAATCCGTCATTTTAGCAGTAATGGTCGAATGACACGGGTTTACCTTTCGTCTCGGTTCAAAGAGACAGAGAGTGAGGGGAGAGAGAGAGAGAGAGAGAGAGAGAGAGAGAGAGAACCGATCCAATTAACGAGCGAGCAAACGAGGACTCGCCCAATCCATCGGTGAAGCCCACTTTGTAATGCGGCTTCGTAATTAGATCGTCCTACAACCCGAATCGAGTTCAATATGAGATTGCACATTGCGATGTGGGGTAAAAAGTGCAGTCTTTTTACTTTCACGATTTATACGTCATTATCGCGATCAATAGAACCTTTCGTGCCTGAAACGAAGAATACACCCCCCCCCCCCCCCACCCACACACACACACACACACATACACACACACAAAAGTTATCACTTGTATATGTACCTTCCTCGCGATTATTTATTGCGTAATAGTGCACTCCATAACGATAACACAAGCAAAAAAAATCCGTGCGAGAGCACATTCACAAAAGAGAAAATTGAACAATTTAATAAAACGAGTAAATATCTCAAATAAAATGAAAACCTACAGGGAAAAGCGAAAAAAAAATGTTAAATGCTGTCTTCTAGGAACTACAAATGATCTTACAGACCTTCTTCGCAATTATTTATTGCTTAATGGTGCACTCCGTAACGATAACACAAGCAAAAAATCCCTGCGAAAGTACATCCACAAAACAGAAAATTTAAGAAATTAATCAAAAGAGTGAATATCTAAAGTAAAATGAAAACTTACAAGGAAGAGTGAAAAAAAATTAATGCTACAGGGGAAAGCGAAAAAAAGCGAAAAAAATTAATGCTACACGGAGAAGCGAAAAAAAAATTAAATGCTGTTTTCTGCAGGGGAAAATGAAAAAAAATTAATGCTAAAGGGAAAAGCGAAAAAAATGCTTTTTTCTAGGAACTAAAAAAGATCGTAGAGACTTTTTGCGCAACTCTGTGTATATATATAGGGTGTCCTGTTATGGATGTCCTGGTATGTATGGATAATGCTGCAACTGCCGATAGGTCAGATCATGTCCTACTATATGCTGGAATTTCAGTTTAGTAAAAGTCCCACGGTTTTCGAGATTTTCGACTTTATGCTATTTTTTTTGAATCATCTAGTTTTGATTTTTCGCATGCTATTTCTTCAAATGATATGGATCGGCAATAACTGAGCAACTATTTAAAGTAATTGGCACGATATGCGTAGTACATTTTTTTACACCACAGGCTATCAATTAGATGTTCGAATTGGTTTGTATGAAAATTCGGCATAAGATCTTTCTTCATAAAGTTTCTTTAACATTTAAGGTTGAAAAGATCACTTTTCTAGTTAAAACCAATAACGAAGAATATTTTTAAAAAAGGGGTCGAAAAAAGTGATCATTTGTAGAAATGGGATGCGAAAAAACAAAAACAAATGATTTTTATCTCGAAAATCGTGGGACTTTTACTAAAGTGAAATTCCAGCATATAGTAGGATACGACCTGACCTATCGACAGTTGCAGGATTATTCATTCATAACAGGTTACCCTGTATATACATACAGGCTGTCCCAAATGAGACGCAACAGTATGCATAAGCCGCGAAAGTTAAATGTTGCGTGACATTTGGGACACCCTGTATATACAGGGTTAGGCACTAACTGTTGCCACCTTGAATATCTCTGTAATTATCGACGTCACGAAAAAATGTTTGAAACATAAGTTGTACCGTACGAAAGGGGTCATCAAATGCGACAATTTTTTTTATCTCAGTGCATGGAGGCGCTGTTGCACAGTAAAGGTCATCTCCACTTTTTTAAATGGGACGGTACATTTTTTTTCAACTATCTTGTAGAGCATCGAAAACTGCATAAAAAACATTTAATGGTCAAAGTCGTTCAAGGTCATTTACGATCAAAAAGTGACATGAACTTTATTTTTATGTGAAATTACCTTCATTCACAGTAGATGTTCAAAGTGATTGCCATTGGAATCAATGCAGTATTGCAATCTCCTCATCATGGATTGTGTACAATTTCTTATCACTTCGGCACTTATCGAATCACAGGCTCGAAGAATTTATAAACAAGATCTTTCAAGTATCCCCACAAGAAAAAGTCCAGAGGCGTCAAATCTCTTTTGAAATTCATTTCTAGCTATCAGCGAAAAATGTGCCGGGCACCCATCGTGTTGATACCACATTCTGTTTCTTGTTTCTAAAGGTATTTCTTCCAATAACAGACGTCAAGGATCCAGTTCTCCTCAGTTTAGTGTACAAAATTTGAAATGTACGGCGTATAGGATGAGAACGTTCAGGAAATCTTTCAGCGTATAAGTCTTTGGCTCTCACTGCATTTTTCTGACATTCTCCGTAAATTAGAAGCATATCAGTTTGCTATTCAAAAGAATACATCATTTACATTCGCTTGATTCATTAATACTAGTCTCACCATTCTTACTATCGTTATCTTGGGTTTGTTTGGGCGAAACATTGTACAATGTTCCGTGTACATTGTACGTTTGGTGCCGTTTTTTTACATACAAGACAATGGCAAGACTTCGGCGATAAGTGCCGAAGTGACAAGAAATTCGTGTTGAGGCGATTGCAATACTGCATTGATTCCAATGGCAATCACTTTGAACATCTACTGTGAATAATGGTAATTTCACATAAAAATAAAGTTCATGTCATTTTTTGATCTGAAGGTGGTCCTGTAGTTTCTCGGGTCGAAAAAATCGATTTTTTTTTCATAAATCACATCTACAACATGTGTAGAAAATGTGTGCCAAAGGATTTTTCGATATTCGAAGTGGTTCACAAGTTACGGCCCTGGAACGGAGCAGGTATACGGAGTGCGCGCCGGGCTGCTCCGAAAGCCGAGCGGCCGCAGCAAGACATTCAACGGTATTTTTCAAGGCAGAACCATATGGAGAAGATGTTGTTGTAAAAAAAGAGTGTGTTGTACACGTTGAAAAGAGGATGGGGACTCGGCTCCGAAATGCAAAAAAATCTAATAAAGGCATTGGTGGGAAAGGTGCAGGAAAACTCACTGATAAATTGATTGGTGAGATGACAACGTATTATGGATTAGCTATTCGGAGACATCCAGATTCTATCGAGGAAATGAGAAAGGAAATTTAGGCAACATTCTTTCACAAGATTTCCACAGACAGCAATCCACAGCATCAAAATTGTCCTGCAAGCGAATCTAGTTGGTGCAAATGGCGCAGTGCTGAGTTTCTCGGAGATGCTGAGAAATTCAAACACAATAAACCGCCTCTTTCTGAAGCAGTTCAAAAAGTTATAAAGCCAATTTATGAGGATTTATCCAAAGAAGAATTGTTAAGCAGATGCCTGGGAGCGGAAACTCAAAATAATAACGAGTCGCTCAATTCCTTGATCTGGACTTTTGCTCCGAAGCACCTCCATTCTGGGCCAAAAGTGGTTGAAATCGCCACATTTCTCGCTGTCATAATCTTCAACGAAGGATTCAAATCTATCCTGAAGACCTTGGAAACCATGGGAGTGAAAATCGGCCCACAAGCTAAAGGATATGTTTAACAGCGTGATAGCTCTCGGATCGACCGTTCAGAAAGGCGCACGAGTGATGTTGTAAAACAGGCCCGAATCGCGAAAAGGGAAGACGGAGCAGCTCTGCGTGACTTCCAAGAAGAAGAGGAAGGCCTATTGGTCCAGGCATAGCAGATTGACGGTGAGATAACATTTTTAATATAAATCACATGCGCGAACTTTCAAACGCGTTTTTCTCGAAACACCATTTTTCGAAACGGTGACCACGATATTTCAGAAACTACTGCAGCGATCTTGTTAAAATTTATACAGCATCTTTAATATGTTATAAGCCAGCGATTGAACTAGGATTATCATGATTGCTTCGATAGTTTTTTTTGTACGAGCGAAAAACTTAAGAAAAAATGAATAAAAAATAGAATGTAATTTTCAAAAGTGTATAAAAAAGTCAATTTTTGTAATTTAGAATTCACTATAGTTCAATCGCTAGTCTTAAATACGAAGATTGAAATGCCGTTTTGTTTTTTGATTTCAGATAAGCTGAACAGCCGCAATCTTGTTCACCGTCAAGCACCTGTTTTACTTGATGTCTTCCTGTCGGCCACTATAACGTTTATTCTATTATATATTTTGACTTAAAAAAATTTGTAAAGCTTATTCAAATGTTAACAAAGATTATGCAAAAACAATGAGATTGATTATTTCGATGCTTTACCTGTAAAAAATTATTGAAAAAGCCGTAAAAAACGGCCGAGAAACTAGAGGACCGCGTTAAATGACCTTGAACGACTTTGACTCCTAAATGTTTTTTATGCAGTTTTCGATGCTCTACAAGATAAATGAAAAAAAATGTACCGCCCCATTAAAAAAAGTAGAGGTGACCTTTCCTGTGCGACAGCGCCTCCACTGAGATAAAAAAATGGTCGCATTTGATGACCCCTTTCGTACGGTACAACTTTTGTTTCAAACATTTTTTTGTGACGTCGATAATTACAGATACTCAAGATGGCAACAGCTAGTGCCTCACCCCGTATACAGGGTGTCCCTCTTATCTCTGCCACCCAAAATAACTCGGTAATTATCGACGTCACAAAAAAATGTTCCAAACAAAAGTTGCACGGTATGAAGGAGGCCATCAAATGCAACCATTTTTTTTTATTCCAGTGGCGGCGCTGTCGCACAGTGAAGATCACCTCCCCCTTTTTAAATGGAATTGTACATTTTTTCAACCATCTTGTAGAGCATCTCAAGCCGCATAAAAAACATTCGGGAGTCAAAGTCGTTCAAGGTCATTCAAGGTCAGTATCGAACACCTATTAAAATGGAATACAAATCTAAATATCTCGGATCACTGCTATATATTTGGTAGTGATCCGAGATATTTAGATTTATATTATCGATATACAGGGTGACGCTTATGCGATCTTTTTTAGTTTCGAAAGAAAAGAATTTAATTAATTTATATACTGGTCTATACCATATAATATAATCCAATACGACACTTAGAAACATTGAATACGATATTTATATCTACATGAATAATTGAGCAATAAATACACGATGTCTTGAAGAGAGTAGTAACAAACCGTAGAGAGAGTGCATGCCAATTGTACGCGGAATGCAGCTTTTCGAGTAAATGTACATTCCACTCTCAGCAAACGAAAAACAGCCGACAACGCGTAATCTCGCTTTCATTCTCGATCCCCCATTGTTGCGAATAGGGCTTTCTTATTGTTGCGGGAAACAATCGAGTGAACTCCTTATATCGTGAAAAATTTATTTCCGTCTCCCATACAAAGGTACGATTCCGTTTCTTATTACGTGTGAACTCGAGCCGTCCGTTACGTATCACAAGCGACGTTGGTTTTAACCCAATGTAATGGGTAAAGCCACTCGAGAACTTTCAAATTTTCAGAAAAGAAAAAGAAGAAGGCAGTGCAAATTCGGAAGGCCAAATGTATGGTGCTGGCATTGCAGATTAGAGAGAAATCGAACATTTCTATTTTGTAAATGTCAGTTCGAAATTTTGAGGCGTTTTTCTTGAAAACGTGTTTTTTCAAACTGGACGGAAACTTAACTCGGTCAAATATGCACCGGTTCATGTGAAATTTTGAAGGTACCTTCTCGGATGCATTGGAGAACTGATTATTAAATTGAAACTTTATATAGACATATAAAGTTTATATATATACATATATATATATATATATATATATATATATATATATATATATATATATATATATATATATAAAGTGTTTCCATGGAGGTTCTATGGAGATGGAACCACATACGGAGCTTGCTATTGGTTATTGACTTTTTCTTTTCTAAACAATTACTCATGTGATTTCTTGCTGAAAAATTTAAGTTCTCATTCAAATCTGCACTACCTTTGTTAAAAGAGATACATTCTAGTTTCCGTATAGAGTCTTACAGCTTTTTGTATACATTTTAAAGATTTTTGTGATTTTCTGTTCTCGGTTGAAAACTACAAGAGAAATCCTTCCGGCTGTACAACACTTTGCGTGAAAGGTACTCTGCGCTCCTAGACCGAAGCCCCAATTTAGCAATTGAAAATTTACATTAAAAAAAAACTTTTTTTGTACACTCGTCAGCATGTATAGCAAAGTTTTTCGAATTCAATTTTTTACTGCCCCCATTTCACTCGTTGAAAAAATTCTTGAAAGTAGTCTTTTTTCAAGAGCTGGAGTGGATTTACTGCTCCAATTCGAACGAAATAATATAACGCACCATAGAACGAATATTGCAATTTAATGAATGTATCCCAAGTAAACTCTTTGATATTTAATTTATCCGAATTTAATATAAAAATAGTATTTAATATCAATTGAATCAAAATAATTGTTCCGATCGTACGAGCGACAAAAACGAAGCCCCCCTCCTCCTCACTTCACCGTAATGCTTTTTGAGAACCAAAAAAATAATCGTATCAAAACAAGTTTATGGAAGTAAAGATCACAAAGTGGATTCCATACCCAGCGATCGGAAGAAAACAATTTTAGCGAAGTTTATCCCCTAAACGTGTCAAACACGAGGCCATTGGGCATTGTCCGCTGCAACGCCTATATATAATACATCGCAATGATGCAAATGTTACGATATATAGATATAGCAGATGAATAGTTCACGAGTGCAGCGCCCCATGAGACTACACCAACTACAACCAACGCTTCGCATGGAATGAAAAAGCAGCAAAATGTGGCGGCTAGGCAAGCGTGTATTTCATGGCTATTACAATCATATCAAGATCGTACATTTTGCTACATAATACCATATATATATAATGCAATGTCGCTGATCGCATTATCGAGAGAATTCACGACGAGAGAACAGTGTCTCATTCTGTGAGGGACTGACATAGTGCAAGGGTACGGAAATTCTCGAGATAATTACGTTCGGATAAGCTCAGCGTATATAAATACACCCAGACTATATATACATATATATAGATATATATATATATATATACAGGGTGTCCTTCTCATCTCTGCTACCCGAAATAACTAGGTAATTATCGACGTCACAAAAAAATGTTCCAGACAAAAGTTGTACGGTGTGAAGGCCATCAAATGTGACCAATTTTTTTTTATTACGGTGGAGGCGCTGACGCACAATGAAGGTCACCTCCACGTTTTCAAATAGAATGGTATATTTTTTCTACCATCTTGCGGAGCACCTCAAGCCGTATAAAAACATTAGGGGGTCAAAGTTGTTCAAGGTGATTCAAGGTGACCTATCAAAACGAAATACAAATCTAAATATCTCAGACCACTACCAAATATTTGGTAGTGATCCGAGATATTTAGATTTGTATAATCGACACTGACCTTGAATGCCCTTGAACGACTATGACCCCCTAATGTTTTTATGAGGCTTGAGGTGCTCCGCAAGATGGTTGAAAAAAATGTGCCATTCCATTTAAAAACGTGGAGGTGACCTTCATTGTGCGTCGGCGCCTGCACCGAAATAAAAAAAATTGTCGCATTTGATGGCCCCCTTCGCACCGTATAAGTTCTGTCTGGAACATTTTTTCGTGACGTCGATAATTACAGAGTTATTTCGGGTGGCAGATATAAGAGGGACACCCTGTATATATATATATATATATATATATATATATATATATATATATATATATATATATATATATATATATATATATATATATATATATATATATATATATATATATATACACACACACACACACACACAGTGTCCTATTTGAAAGAAGAATTAAAACGAATGAAAAAGATGCAGTCGCAGATAAAAGTATTTGCTCCAAAAGTTTTATGGTTTTGAGAGGGACGTCCGATGGTAATCCAAAATTTTCTTTTTGTCAACACATCCACGAGATACCCCGGTAAGTTTCAATTTTTTAAAAGAAAGGCATTGGTATTTATTTTTAACAAAAATAGCTGGTTTCGAGACAAATCGAGCGGAAAAAAATTCTCTAGCTCAAAAAGAAAAAAAAGTTATGGTGGTTTAAGGTCTTGTTCTAGTGCGAACACCTATTTTCGAGGTGATTTTTTAGGAATTATCTTTAGAGAAACGATTACATCTGCAGTGTGAGTATTTTACAGTTATATATGTGTGAAGTAACATCTTGCATTTTGTCAAAGCAATTTTTTCGAAATTGTACATGATATTTTATGTTGCGTAGGTCATGTTCCGAATATTTTTTATCGTCGGGCGTTGCGATTGCGGCAGTCCTTGTCATCTGAAATAAACGATTTTTTTTTAGTTTTGGTCTTCACGAATGCGATTATCGTTCGGCCCTCTAATACATTTTTTTTTTTTTTTGATAAATTTACGAAATTAGGGCGTTCGAAAAAGAGCACTCTGATTTTTACAATAAAATTTTTACTTCTCGCGACCCGGAAAAATAGAAATTGTGAAGCAATAAAAAAGATGAAGGGCCGAGCGACAACCACGTGTGTAAAGAATGGAATTTAAAAAAATTGTTTCGGATGACAAGGACGGATGCAATTACAACGCCCGACGATGCATTGTCCCCGCACCCATCATTATTTAGAACCCAATATCTTTAACTTCGCGTTTAGATTGGTAATGTAAACGTTTTATACATAGTTTTTATAAAAAGGCCCTTAGAACTGCTAGATGTGCTGATAGCCAACATTACATGGATATAATGAGTTCAAAATGTACACTTTCCAATATATGTGCACGCTACACATACACATATTATCAGTATCAAAACGTTTCTGCAGTGCCCGCGTATAATGACCTCAAACCGGTCCGGCGATGCTTTCGATCTTTCCCGTATCTTAATTGCCTCCACTATACGTACAACGTTAACTCGAGGCATTACAATAATAATCACGATAATCACGAGGATACACGGAGCGAAAAAAAAGAATTGACGAGCCAACGTTTGCCGAGTATCAGGAGCAACTTTCGAACTTTCCTACGGACGAATTTTCAATTATAGGCAGCAACGACACGCATGGAAAGTGATCGAGAGTTTGGCGGAATGAGAGATGAACTAAATTAAAAAAAAAAAGGAAAAGTTTCGTTTATGTGGGGGGATTAATTTGTTCCTGTGATTGCGGATCTTTCCGCCCTGGCAGCCTGACGCGCCACATTTCTTGCTCGACGTCAATATATATATGTATGAATATACAGGGTGGCTTGTTTTGAAAATAGCATAAAAATTAATCGAAAAAACGAGATCGTACAAAAAGTGTTTGATGTATTTATTTATATATAAAGTATTTGATTTATCTATACAGGGTGTCTTGTTATGAATGGATAATCCTACAACTGTGGATAGGTCAGATCATGTCCTACTATATGCTGGAATTTTAGTTTAGTGAAAGTCCCACGGTTTTCGAGATTTTGCACTTTGTGTTTATTTAAAAAAAAATCATCTGCTTTTGGTTTTTCACATGCGAACTCTACAAATGATATGAATCGACAATAACTAACCAACTTTTTTAAGTAATTGGCACGACATGCGTGGTGCATTTTTTGACACCGCAGGCTATCAAAATCAGATGTTCGAATTAGTTTGTATGAAAATTCTGCATAAGATCTTTTTTCATAAAATTTCCTTAAGGCCTTAGGCCATAGTAACGGGTATAAAATCATGTGCGAATTTAACAATTTTTTTTTCGTATGAAAAAGTGATTCACTCATAAAATTAATTACACATCTATTTAGTCTGAATATCAAGCTGTTAGAAAATATATATATATATTTTTTTCGATGTACAAAATGGCCGACTACTAATATTTTCTTTTGTTATCTTTTTTTATGCGCTCCGCGGCGTGACATTTAGCATCCACAATTTTTTACCTAGAACAAAAAACAAAAATTCTAGTCAATCTACATTAGAATACCTAGAGAAGTACGTACGGAATTTGAAAAATATTGTTTTATTCAAAAGTTGTAGGTATTTGAACTTAAGAAATGAATTTTCAGTGAAAAATTTCGTTATAACTGCTCATAAACCGCTAATAAAATGAAAAGTTTTCGATTAATCAGAAATTCCGTAGGCACTTCTCTGCGAAATGCAATTAGGAACATAACTTTTAAATTTAAAGTAAATCGAGTAAAAATTGTTGAAGTTATTTGTCACGCCAATTGAAAAAAAAGCTGCTTCGAGAAGTTTCGAGTAGTCGGCCATTTTGTACATCGAAAAAAAAAATATATATATATATTTTTTTTTTCTAACAGCTTAATATTCATACTAAATAGATATGTAATTAATTTTATGAGTGAATCACTTTTTCATACGAAAAAAAATTGTGAAATTCGCACATGATTTTATACCCGTTACTGTGGCCTAAGGCCTTAACATTTTAGGTTAAAAAGAAGACTTATCTAGATAAAACAAATAACCAAGAGTATTTTTTTAAAACGGGTCAAAAAAAGTGATCATACAAATGATAACTTTTTTTGAGTCTCGAGGTTTTTGAGATAAAAATCATCAGCTTTTGGTTTTTCGCATGCCATTTCTACAAAGAAATGGCATGCAAAAAACCAAAAGCAGATGATTTTAATCTCAAAAACCTCGAGGCTTTTACTAAACTGAAATTCCAGCATATAGTAGGACATGATCTGACCTATCGACAGTTACAGCATTATCCATTCATAACAGAACACCCTCTATATATAAATGTGTGTATATATATATATATATATATATATATATATATATATATATATATATATATACACATTTATATATATATATATATATATACACATTTATATATATATATATATATATACACACACACATATCAAAACTAATTGAAGGTTTAGTTTTGTTCATGTACATACGCTCTTTCGAAAACCCTAAGCTGCCACTTAACAGTCATAACTAATCATATTGCTCGGCACAGAGTCGAATACGCCTTTCGAAATTCGCCGCTGTGGTGTATGTAGCGTGGGATATTTCCAAAAACTTCAAACCGCTATAACTTTCTTGATTTCTTAGCTGGAGAATATTTTTCCGGTATATTCGTCTCGAAAGCGGCTATTTTTCTGAACAATAGAAACCACGCCTTTCAATGTGAAAAATGAAAAGTTTAGATGACCCCTTAAAAATCATAAAGCTTTTGTAGAAAACACTTTTTCGTACGACCTTATATTTTCGATTGATTCTGATCGTTTTTTTTTTTTTTTTTTTTCAAAATTTGACACCCTGTATATACATTTGGGCACGTTGCATCTCGGCGTTGCAACGTTTCCGTGTTGGCTGCAATGCACTCGGCGTAATCACTGCGAAATCGTGCGGCTGTTGAACGTTATACACAGCGTCACTGCTCACTCTCTCGGTGTTTTCAGTGTGCCCGAGCGGATTATCGAGAACTCTCACGGTGAGAATATCACCGCCGGCTTAAAATGAGTGAGTGCACTTATATATGCACACACATACCCCCTACACACACATGCTCATGTGTACAGTCAAGTCCTCTCAGCAGGAAAGTGCTCACGGGACCCTGAAGGCCCCGCAATTCTACAATATCGGGGTGCCAAAATTGTGGTTTTTTTTTATCTTTCATGCCTTTCCTAAAATTTTAGCGGTGGTTCGTAGTACAATGGTGCAAGAAAATCTCTCACAATGCATGATGACGTGAAGGAGCGGTTGAATGTTGAGCATTGAGCTTTTGATTGAGTCTATACTGGGCTCGGTGCCATGCGTGAAACAATTGTCCAAGCGGAGTGTCAGTGTTCGTGTAGTGTGAAGTATTGGCCCGAGTGGGGATCGTACTCACGCGGCTAGCCGTTAAAATTTAATCCTGGCATGATTGTGCTTTGAAAAGAAGACAATTGATTTTTATTTTTTTTACGTCGTCTAAATGATAGTCCACTGTCGTGTGGTGGCTTTTTTGTGAGCATATATCGACACGCTTACTCGTAATATCAAGGGGTGTGGATGTGTCTTGAATGTTGAGAAAACGATTTTTTTATTGTGTAGTTTTATAGCGTAGGGTATGGACTCTGATTTGCAACGAAGATGGGACATGTCCAAAAGATGACCGAATTGTGACGATTTTTGGTAAAGGTCACGTCATTGTTCATCAAAATTCGTTAATAAAAAAAGTTAAACTTGGCAAGACTATGTAGTAGTTATGTGCAAAATCCCAACCTAGTCATCCATCGGGCCCCAAGCTTATGCAGACCTTGATAGAACAGGGTCAGCATTTAACATAAAAGATGTCTCAAAATAACCTGACATTTTTATTTATTAATAAAACGTATTTTTTATTTGAAAAGTACGAAGATTTTTATATTTTTTATACGGTATAAATGTGGAGGTTATGTGTGGAACACAATGTCCGATAAATGGCCGCTTTGTCACTGTTTGCAAACGTTCACTCTTTTGACGAAATTTTCAATACCATTTTGGCACATTTGCGGACTAATGTCATTAATGGTGCGTCCGTTGATTGTTTGAGCTCCGGAATAGTCCGTGGATCATTGGCATACGTATTTGTACTTTTCGAATAAATAATACGTTTTATTAATAAATTAAAATGTCAAGTCATTTTGAGACATGTTGTTGCAGGCGATATGTGAGAAGTTGCCATCTTAAGGAGGTACGGTGATGACCACGCTAGTAAACTAAGAGTCTATTTTTCGCCACAATACCGCTACGTTTCAGACATATGTGTGTGGCCTATATTTCGAGAAATATTTTTTAAGTATTGAATTTCAAGCTACTTATTATTTTTATAATATGAAAACAAACGTAATAATCTACTACTCGACTTCAGTAGTACGCCATATCGTCGACGTTTAGCATCGTTGCATTTTCGATAGCTGTCATCGGTCCCACGCGCTCGGCTTATTATTTTTGGTAGCCGGTAAACATGGAGAATGAAAATAAGTACTATAGAAATTTATCAAGAAAGTAACAGGATTGTACCTGAAGTCCAGTTTAGAGACAAAGGTAGATTCTGTCGGACAAGAATTAGAGAGTGAAAAGATGATATTGCGAATGCAAATGAAAAACGTCGCGTTGACGTTAACCTCAATATCCAATGTCCAATCTGTCCGAAGTCAAAACATATTTCATCGATTGTTATGTTATTTTTCTCTTTCCTAATTTTCACAATATTTGCAGATATAAAAACGAACGTTCATTTTATATGACGGTTTTTCCATGCTGAATTTACATATAAATGCGTTGTATGCATGTCGCCAGAAAGATTGAGATGCCTTAGCTATACATAAAAGAACTTTGAGTAAATATCGACGAAAGGCCTTTTATAATCGATTAAAAAACGTACGGCTTCACACAACCATATTTTTAATTCGCGTTGAAAATATCCGATAGAAGAATCAAATTTGCGCGGGTATCCGGCGTTGCCACACTTCGAGCAAGATGGCTGTGGTTACGTCACGAGACGTCTCTCTCGCCGAATACTTCGGTTTTTCGCGACTTTATTTTTAAATTTATTGCTTATTTCTGCGGTGAGCTTTCCAATTCAAGTTGCCTTATTGATCACAACGAACCAACGAACGCAACCGTTAGTTTTTTTTACGCGTGTCTTGGCTCCAAGTAGCACAAAAAAATCGATATATGAGAGGACAGGCACATTTTGTCGTCTACGTGTGACTAATTGACCAACTTTAACAATTAATAACTCGGAAACTGTACGGTAAATCTCGCGGAAACTCCGTATACGCATGGACAAAGCTCTCGACAATGTTATTTAAAAAAATCGGGCTTTTATCTTGGACTCGCTCCAATCACCGTACCTCCTTAAATATAAAATATTTCGAGCTGTCTAAAGTTTCAAAATCAATCAAAAATTCATTCCAAATGCGGAGCTGGCGAACAAAACTGGACTTGTCCACATTACGTCAATTTTTTTTTCTTTTCGTGTTCTTGAAGCACACCTTTATTATTGGGTGTACAACTTAATTCGGTCCGTTTTTTGCTTAAAATACGCACTTATTTGAATGATAAAATGAATTGATACATTAATCAAAATATTGTCTATCGCTGGCCACTACTTTTCCCCATCTTTCTGGTAATTTATGAATTCCGTCGCGGCAGAAGCGTTCATCTTTTGAAGCCAAGAATGAATCGAGCCACTTTTTGATACCCTGTTGTGACGTGAAGCGTATTCCGGTCAAAGCGTTCTGCATCGATCGAAACAAATGGTAGTCGGAAGGGGCAAGGTCTGGGCTATAAGGCGGGTGAGCCAGAATTTCCCACCCGCTATTTTCCAAATAGTTTTTAACCACAATGGCAACGTGAGGTGGAGCGTTGTCATGTTGAAAGATTATGGACTCGTGTCTGGTCGCATATTCTGGACGTTTTTCGGCTATAGCTCGCTTTAAACGGATCAACTGTTGCCTGTAGAAGTCTCCCGTGATGGTCTCACAAGCATTCGGTGGGCTTCAGCTGCACTTTTCTTCCAATTGAAACAGAAAATCAACACTTCCCGCAAATGGTGCTTATTTGGGACGAAATTCGACATTTTCACCGCAGTAAAAATTACACTTGATGCGCAAAAGGTCTGTAAACGATATTTGGTTAAGAGATGTTGATACTTCACGATACAGCAAAAATCAGCTGTTGCCGTCAACCATTTATAGAACCTAGAGCCATCTGTTGAAAACGGACCGAACTAAGTTGTACACCTAATAGCTCCGAAAATATTTTGCATCAAATCTGGCTCTAAACACCTTGACATTTGGTAAAAACTGCCTTTTCCAGCAGAAACGGAGTTGTCCGTGGATGGCTGAATGAAAAATTAGTACCAGATCACCACAGTGATGACGATGATGACATTGAATGCTATTTTGTGAGCCTGAGACGAAACAGTTTGTGTAAGATTATTAAATTGATAATTAACAAAAAAAACAAATTCATCACTAATTCAAAGAATCTGTTTTATTCCATAACCGGCTATGTCCATAAGATTTTCATTCAAAAGCAGAGTTGTCCGCCATTCTCATTCAAAACGGGACTTGTCCAAAATAAAAATAAACACATAGCAGTCGGTATTTTTATTAAGGGGTTACCCCTACTTGCGATTTTGAAAAAATCGATTTTTTTATTGCATTTTTTTGAATTATAAGTATTTGAGAATATGTCCTGAAAATTTCAAGTCGATCCGAACAAAATTGACTGAGATATGAGCGTTGAAAGAGAAGAATCCGTTGTGTAAACGACCGGCTAATTGAAACTTTAAACGCGTTTTTCTCAAAATGGCATTTCTGAAGTCGGCGACCAAGATTACTCGAACACTAATGAACCGATCTTCTTGAAATTTTGCAGGCTTATTTAATACATAAAAATGTAGTCTTTAATCGTTCGATTTCTTTTTTCGAAAATTATGGCCGTTTTATAGCCAAAAAACGGCCGTTTTTTTCGTTAAAATCGAACCATTAACTTTGACTGTCCGCCATTCTGTGAAAAATGAATGTTTTTTAAAATCCTTCGATTAAAGACTAGTTTATACTTATATTTGACTAAATTCATCCGCATTTTTTTTCAGATGATCCACTTCGCCGCAATGTTGGTCACCGCAAACCATGTATATAAAAACATTATTTCATTGACGGCCATTTGCCACTAAACAATGTAATATTTTTCAATAAAAAAGGTTACTGAAAGTTCTTCAAGATGTGTTCTTTAAGATGGTATATCGATCGATTAAAAAAGTTTTGTACTTTTCTTTAAACAAATTCATGAAAAAGGCCTTTTTTGCGCTACAAGTGGGGGTAACGCCTTAAATTGAAGCCAGGTCCACACTTACATTTGGATAGAGCCTTCATATATTAAAGCGTAAAAATTATCTCTCATCTCTATTTGGTTATTTTGGTTTTTAACCTCTCCTGTAAAAAAAGTAATTCATGGAAAAGTCCGGTTCTGTTCGCCAGCTCGTCAAATGTAATTTCATGAAATTTCGAAAACAATTACGGATTCATTTTGCTCACTATAAATTTTAATAGATTCTATAGAAAAAGGCATTCCCCGAGGCCTACTCTCAATTCTCGTTTGTATTTCATTCGTCTCTAATTTTAATTATAATTTCATCCAATTATTCAATCTCGATGATTTGTGTGTTTTACTGTCAGTTGTCCGATGGTAAAATGCCACCGACCATACGAGCTCATCAATGTACCGTCATACTCAATAACAAAGGGGATTTGAGAGACTGCTCGAGGCACTTCCCCATTGAATTCTCGAGATCCCTTGCGGAATTAATTTGCAGCACTGCATTGTCAGCACCGTAATGCTCCATTGTTGGTATTTCGGGGATACTGTTGCATTGCTATTCGGCTTAGCGAGCATCGATACGATTTATGCGGCTGCTGAATTTGAACAACGCGTTAACGATCCTTCCCCACACAACCTCAACAATTAGAACCAATTTTTTGGTCAATGCTTCGTGGCCGATGGCCTTTTTCCGCTCCAAATTTGTTTCTTTTCAACTTTGATGATTAAACAATTGAGACGGTGAATCGCGCAATGTTTCAATTGGCGTAATTCGGTATGAAGACATGTAACGTCATTGTCCTCTTAAAGGATAAAGAAACACGAGTGCATGTGTGTACTTATATGTACAATGTATTATATCGTGTTGTATATATAGAGTCATATAAAATCGAAACAAAGTCGGCTTTGTTTTAAAAACAATTGTGTAATCATAAATTATGAAGTTCTAGTTTTATTGCACATTTGAAGCCTTCAGGCAAATATCTTTTAAGCTATTATTAAAAGCTTGACATAATCGTGCAATTTAAAAAATACGTTTTTTTTTATTGCATAGTTTTATAGCGTAGGGTCTTAACTGTGATGTGCAACGAAGATTTTGGAAAAATTCCAAAAATCGACCGAGTTATGACCATTTTTCTCAGCGGCCATTCTTTTTTGGGTATCTCAAAATCGGCTCGTCCGATTAATTTCAAATTCAGAGAGAGCACAGTTGATAACATTTTATATTCTATGGCCGGGTAATTTTTCGATATCCTTATTCATTTGTTAATAACGAACGATTAAAGTTGTTTTTTTTTCTTCGAAATTCGAACTTTTTTGCTACAGCTTGTAGTTTTCGTAGTTTTTCGAATTTCAATGAGGTATCCGGTCGTATGAAACTTTTATCCGTATATTAAAACTACATTATTTTATTTTCTCGTCATCGCAATACTCCGACGAGAAAAAAAAATTGAAAATGAACCAGGTTTTTGGGCCCGGAGCTTGAGCAGGCCAGTCAACGTCCTCCGATATGAGCGTCACGTGGGTTAAGGCGGGATATACATTGAGACGAAAAAAAAATTAAGCTATTTTGAGGGATTTTTAACTAAGAAATAGTTATTCTACATTTATCAAACTGTAGGTATACTTCAATAGTATATTTAAGTATACAAAACATTTTTTTAATCCATCAACCGGCCTGCAGTCTAGCTTCACGTAGACTTCGATGTGCAGAAAAAAATTCAAATTTTTTTTCCAGGTAGAACATGTATAGTTCCTATTTAACAGTAATTAAAATGAAAAAAATGCGAATTCAAAAAAGCGGCAGGCATTTACAAAAAAAAATAACTTTTCACGCAAAACTGGTGTCAAACTTCGATTAAATAAGTTTTTTTTCTTTAAATTTTTAAAATACGTTTCTCGTCAAGAAGAAGGCAGCAATATTATCAATGTTCCTACCAAGTTTCAGCTCTGTCGGCTTAATAGTTTTTTAGTAATTCTGCACGCCAATTTCGAAAACGCCGTTTTGAGAAAAACGCGTTTAAAGTTTACATAGAATTTCAATTAAATTGCACTAGGTACTTGTGGTAACTAATTAATCAAGTAATATGTTAAAAAGTAATTAAATGATCACTTACAGTAGTAATTGTAATTGTTAGTTGTTAATTTCATTACTTTTTGGCTATAATGTTTGAAGTTTTTCGAATTTCGTTTCGAATCTTTGCGAAAATATTCTACATACATAGTTCTATTGTTTGAAGAAAGAAAAAAAAAGAAATCGTTTTTGTTATCGTCGTAAATGTGTATCCCGCCTAGGTACAAATAATAGACGCCTGTAAATATCCAAAAACCCGAATAAATGTAAATATAATTATATCCATTCATATATACACTATCGGCCAAAAGTTTCCGGACACTTCAGATAATTGCAAAACTTTCGATCACTGGATAATTGCCAAATGACGTTAGAATAATCTAGTTCATTTAATTTATTATTTTACAAAGATATATAGCTCTGTAAAATAAATTATATTATTCTAATATAATTTTGCAATTATCCAAAGTGATGGAAAGTTTTGCAATTATCTGAAGTGTCCGGAAACTTTTGGCCAGTAGTGTATATCCGTCTCGGAATATTCTATCGACTTTGAGACATCCTGTACACGCTGAATATCGCAAATATGGCATTTTCTCGTTGCTTTAAGTCGACAGGACACGGTCGTGGAGCCCAACACCGGAAGCGTCGGGACGCATTTAAAGCTCCTTCGCACAGCTGCACTCTCTTGGGACAGATCCGGGTAAAAGGCGAATGCAAGGCGGAGGGTTTATTCAGGGCGTACATTATCGCAATTGGCATAGAAAATTCGCCTTTCCCTCGTTCGTATTTCTTCTTTTTTTTTCTTCGAATAATTCAATCGCGAAGGGATGGAGTGGTAAAAAATGATGCTAAAAGCATCATTTTTTATCAAAGCATCAAAGGCAGGGAGGTGAATAAGTGTAAAAGTATCAAGTGTGGCGGAAGCAGGCGTCTCGAGTTAGAAAATAATATCGATTTTTGAGAAAACGATCTAATTTTTGGTAAAGTTTACCATCGTTTCAGTTCATTTGAGTTGCTCATATTGATTATAGACAGCTAGGTAAACACAATGAAAGTACTAATTATTAATATAATAAGAACGGTTTGTCAGAAATTTTCAAGCTTATTGCGTGATTTTTTGTTAATTCGTTAACCGTCTAATGGGGCAAGATGAATACAAACTATCGCAAAGCCGCAATATATTATTAGGAGTACAACTTTGCAGTGACCGTTTTACTTAGAGAGCCACTGCGGCCGAAGTAGTGGCTAGCTCAATAAAAAAAGTGGCATTTTAAACTAGAGGCTCTGCCAATGTAAACAATTTAAAAAAGCTAACGGATACGTGTATGCATTATAAAGTTATTGGCACTCAAACATGGCAACCTACGAGCCGAATTCTCAGCATTTGCGGGAACTGCTCCAAAGACAACAAAGGAAGGGATTTTTGCACCGGATTGTGACTGGAGATGAAAAGTGGGTTTACTACGATAATCCTAAACGCCGAAAATCATGGGGACTGCCTGGTCATATTCCGTCATCGACGCCCAAACCGAATATTCACGGATCCAAAGTGATGCTGTGTATCTGGTGGGACCAGTTGGGCGTTGTGTACTATGAGCTGCTCAAACCATCCGAAACCATCACAGGGGAACTCTACCGACGTCAGTTGATGCGCTTGAGTAACGCACTTAAATAGAAACGGCCACAATTCAACGAAAGACATGACAAGGTGATACTGCAGCATGACAATGCCCGACCCCATGTTGCAAATGTCGTGAAAAAGTACTTGGAAACGCTGAAATGGGAGGTTTTATCCCACCCGCCGTACTCTCCAGACATTGCCCCTTCCGACTATCACTTGTTGCGGTCAATGGCACACGATTTGAATGACCAGCACTTCGGTACTTACGAAGAAGTCAAAAATTGGGTCGATTCCTGGATTGCCTCCAAGGACCAAGACTTTTATCGACGCGAGATTCGAATGTTACCTGAAAGATGGGCCGAGGTCGTAGCTAGCGACGGGCAGTACTTTGATTAAAAAATATGTAGCCACTTTTTTATAATAAAGCCTTAAACTTTTGAAAAAAACGGTCACTGCAAAGTTGTACTCCCAATACAACGAACCACTATTTACGTAAGAAAGGTTTTAATGAAACTAGCGAAGCCTTTGATTCCTCTTCAACCGGTGTTTCTACCAGGGAAAGAAAAAGAACTTACAAATGATCAAAATGATATGGAAGCAAGATTATTCGGACTGAATACTATAGAACTTGGACGATTGGCTTATCAAATTGCTGGTATTCAGAATAAAACGAATTTTATATGCGAAAGATGCCAGTAACTCGTGTCCCATCATTCTCCCAGCGCTGTTTCATCTTGCCCCGCATACGGGCTAAGATGGGAAAAATAGAAGTATAATTGAAAATACATATTGTATGGTAACAATCAGAAAGACTGATTTTTTTTGCCTCCAAAATTAAAAGACTAGTCAATGTTCATTAGTTTAAGAATAACTAAAGTTGACTGACTTATAAATGTGTTGTTTTTTTAAAACGTCTACTTCCTCTACTGATGTTAAGGGGTCTTCCCGCTTTAGACGCTAAAAAGGCTATTTTCATACATTTTTTGATAGGTTTATATTACAGATATTGATATAAAAGTTGTTACACTTAATAAATACACTTATGAAATACATCAGTTTTTTTAAACGTATTTATGTAACCCAAACAAACTTTAAACGCGTTTTTCTCGAAACAACGTTTTTCGACGACTTGTTGATAAATTCTTCGAAACTACTGAACCGATCCTTATAAACTTTTAACCACATATTCTTTACAACTCTAGCTATAGCGCATATCAAGGATTATTTTAATTTTGACATTTACTATTTTTTTCGCAAAAAAACGGTGAAAAATCCGTTTTTTTTCGAAAAACGTCCGCCATTTTGTTATTTTTGCACATATAAAAAATCGTATGATATGCGCTATAGCCCTTAACATACTGAATCCAAAAGCGTTTGCTTTTTTTTTTGTTTCGGATGATCCATCTCCGAGATTTCATTAACAGCGCAGACTTACAATTTTTTCGGACTTCTTTTTAAATACCATTTTCGTCTATAAATTGTGACATGAAAAAATGATTTTTTTTTCTTATGTATTTCCAGAGTTACAACTTTTATGTCACTATCTATCTGACAATTTTTTTCAATTAATCTAAAAATTAGTCAAAAATTCAATCACTATCGCTATCTATCTAAAGTTATTTTTTTTTTTAAATTAATTCTGAAAATTAATTTATCAAGTGTAATAACTTTTGTATCACTATCACTATCTAAAAATTAATGAAAATAGGCTTTTTTAGCGTCTAAAGTGAGAAGACCCCTCAACACATAAACTATAATAACATTCGAGCAATCCACGTCTCTTCGTCTTCCGCGTGTGCGCGAGACAAATTGTTGCAAATGCAATTTCGTCGTTACGTTGAACCGTCCTACGCGCGCGTGTGTGTGTGTGTGTATTTTTTTTGTTGTTTTTCGTTACGTTCGTTGGAACGTTGCCCATTTTGCGGATTTTACGGGACGTATACGTGTATGCGCTTAAGCACGTACCTTTTTCCGATAAGTGCTGGGCAGACAAGCCCATTGTGCGTAACTCGTATGAACCATTCTCGCGAGACTCGCCCGGCAATTTTATCCTTCGGGACTTTGCAGCGTTTTAAATTCCATTCACACACGTTTGTACATATTCATGTGCATGGAACTCCGTTGATTCGAAAAAAATGCGCCAAAATCGTCCGCCGGTGAGGCACTTAAAAATTTCGAAAGCTTTTAAAGGATCACTCCGAGTGCGCAACGTTTCCGTTGCAAATTCATAGCACGTCACTCGCGTTCGCACTTCAACTCGAAACTTCCACCTTGTAGGCTATTTTTTTTTTTATATGTTCACCGGACATCGAGAGTACGAGGGGAAAAAAAAAACGAAAAGTGAGAAGTGAATTGTTACTTGTATATTAGGGTCGAGAACGTGTATGGATGTAAATCAAAATGGAGGATAAAAAGTATGGAGAGGAATAAAGACGAATTTTGATTTTGACAGTTTTGGGCCATGTGCGTTTTGACAGATGGCTCCCGAGTGATGGAGCACGAGAGAAAGAGAGAAAGGAATATTGACGTTGCGTCGACCGTCACCCGCGAGAGTCGAACGTTATATGACTGTAAGAAGTGCCTATGCTGACTGTCTTCATGGACGTCGCATAGGAGCGCGTACACGAGTGTGTGCATTAGTATGTGTAGGTACTGTATATGCGGGCGTTAGTTTTTTTTCCCCTTTCGAGGCAGTCGCGCCGTGGAATTCCCCTTAAGAAAATGTTCAACATTTGTCACTCCCTTTCTTCCTTTTTCCTCCCTCCCTTGCTGCCCCGGCTCTCTCACACGCTCCAACAGCTTCTCCTTTCTTCCGGCTCTTGCTCTTGCTCTCCCATTCGACTTGTGATTTAGGAATGCTGATACGCCGATCCGAAGCTTCTTTATTTCAAATAATCCGAACGTAAAATCAACTCTGCTTCATTAGAAATGAAGCGTACAGCCGTTCGTTGGAATTATCGAACGAGTCAATATATTTAGAGTTGCTTGACAGCCGTATGGAAATATTTATGTTTTGCGCAGTCATGACGTGAAAAAAAATTTATGAGCAAATTCCTTCGGACTAATCGTATCGCAGTTGTTGGTAAAATTTGAAGAAGCCACGAGCGCAGTGGAGAAACTCATGGCAATGTTTATGGTGACCGGTGAGAATGTGGAAGAGACGCGGATAAATTCCTTCGGACTTTCTTTGTCGAATTGACAGAGTAGTTTATTTATTGTCGTATGGGTTAGTAATAGAATCGTTAATGATTTAAAATAATGAAGCTTCTTGAAATTGGGTACATTGTCTTCAATTTAAAGTTGAATAATTGATTCATCGATTTGCTCAGTGATTTAAAAATTGAATGATATTGGAGTAAATTGATGTGATGTATACTTAAAAATGTAGTGAATTGAAGTTAAGTGAATTTAAAATGTAAATAAATCGATATTAAGTAAATTAAGGCCTGAGGCCACAGTAAGGGATATAAAATCATGTGCGAATTCAACAATTTTTTTTCGTAAGAAAAAGTGATTCACTCATATAACGAATTACACATCTATTTAGTATGAATTTCAAGCTGTTAGAAAATACATTTATATATTTTTTTTCGATGTACAAAATGGCCGACTACTCGAAACTTCTCGAAAAAGCTTTTTTCCAATTGGCACGACAAATAACTTCAACAAGTTTCACTCGATTTACTTCAAATTTAAAAATTATGTTCCTAATTGCATTTCGCAGAGAAGTACGTGCGGAATTTCTGATTAGTCGAAAACTTTTCATTTTATGAGCAGTTTATGAGCAGTTATAACGAAATTTTTCACTGAAAATTAATTTCTTAAGTTCAAATACCTACAACTTTTGAATAAAACAATATTTTTTAAATTCCGTACGTACTTCTCTAGGTATTCTAATGTAGATTGACGACAATTTTTGTTTTTTGTTCTAGGTAAAAAAATTGTGGATGCTAAATGTGACGCCGCGGAGCGCCTAAGAAAAGATAACAAAAGAAAATATTAGTAGTCGGCCGTTTTGTTCATCGAAAAATATATATATATTTTTTCTAACAGCTTTATATTAATACTAAATAGATGTGTAATTAATTTCATGAGTGGATCACTTTTTCATACGAAAAAAATTGTTAAATTCGCACATGATTTTATACCCGTTACTGTGGCCTAAGGCCTTAAACAATTAAGTAAATCAAATTCATAAATTGCTTCTCGCGCTTTTTCGTTCCGCGCAATTTAAGAACCGAATGTGAATATTTCGAATATTTAGCAATTCATGCAGCTTGCGGACATTTAACATTTTTAAAAAATTCTTTATTTCATTTGGCAGGTTTGAAATGGTTAAATGTGTAAATTTAAAATTAAAAAAAATACTCAATTTTATGTTTACTTTTTGAATGGTAAAAAATGAAATTTAATATAAATTGTGTCTTCAATAATGTATCTTCAATAATTTAGCCACGATTTTTGAGGCAACTATTCGGAACTGCCGTTATGGCGAATGAAATTTGACGATGCTGGTGGAAATCATTATTACCGATAGGGAATAGTTGGCCGAAGGCCAATAGTTGGCCTTCGAGGGATATGCTTTAAGGGGAGGGTAGGGGTTTGCACTTTTGAAAATCTATTTTTTTTATCTTTTCTCATAGTTAAACATTTCAAGAATATAATCCCAAAATTTCAATTCAATCAGAGCAAAACTCTCGAAGTTATTGACTATTTAGTCCCGCTCCTCTAACACTGTAGCTCCGACTTCTCTAAACTTCAACCCCTTTTTCTCGAAACAACTTTTTCAAAGTGCGTGTTCACTGCCATTTGAAAACTACATGACCGATTTATTTCAAACTTGGTACACACTTTCTACATGAAAATTACCTCCTCCCAACGGTTAGTTCGAGATTTTTTTTTACATTGAGGGGGTTTTCCACCCCCAAAATGGCGGAATTTTTCGTGAAAAATAGCACTTTTTACTTTACATGACCACCAAAAATTTAGAAATGAAAAAAAAAAAATTATCAAAGACCGTTGAGGGGAGGATTTGATGGTACTTTGACTAAATTTTAATGGTACTTGATTTCAGATAATTTCTAGCTGGGATACAATGAACATCGCAAATCGTGTTTTTCCAAAGGCGTTCTTGGAAATGCTTTGTCACCGGCTTGTTTGTGGATATTTTCGCGTACAAATTTCACGGAATGTTCTTGAAATGACACTTAACGATGTACAAAAGGTTTCAATAAATTTACTCTATCCATATAGATGAAAAAAAAAATCGCAAAAAAGTGTTTTTTCTTTCAGGCTGAAATCCCTACCCTCCCGTTAAAATGGAATGAAAACTATGAAATTCTATAGTCGTTAAAAAAACTCGAAATTCTTTCCATTCCCATGGGATTCTTTAGGCGATCCTGGACCACATATTACGCTACGAGGATTTCGTTTTTGCCAAGTCCCACTCCCTATCGAAGCTTCCTAATTCCTCTACAATAGCTGCACAGATTTTTCGTTTCCGTTTCAGAAAAATTTCATAATTCGAATACTCGTCACTGTTTTCCGTGTTTATCGCGTGCGTCAGTGATACACATTCTTTTCATTCAAGGCTCCGGTCACGAAGCACTGGCAATCAATGGAATTCGATCGCGCGTTTGATTGACAAATAATTCCGAAAGAAAGGTACGATTTGTATTTGTGCCGCGCCCGGAACTTATAGGGCGATCGTACTCGCGGGAACGATCGCTGCCACTGCTTCGAGAAAACGACAACATGACTCTTTCTATGCAGTCGGGACGCGTATGGGACTATCAGGGCCGTACGAACCAGACAAGTCCCATTATGAATATAATATCTCGAAGCTTTTTCTCGAACAATTCACGCATTGATAAAACACAATTGGTCCTTTAAATTTTCAGTTTTCAACAAATTTCTAAGGTGTCGATTAATTTGTTAAGAAATTATTTTACAAAATCATGAAGGAAAATGTTTTGCTTAATAAGAAAGTTAAATAAAATAAAAACGAATTCTGCTAAAATTCGACTATTATTCTACTAAAACAGATTCAACTGAGGCGGTGATTTTTTTCTCTTTTGCCTGGGTTGGAAAGAGAATTACGGATGAAACCATAAATTCTTTACAAGCTTGTGGATCGTCCATTTTTTTCTTTTATTGGACATCGAAAGTCGAGCGTCCCTTTGAGATTTTCGGCTATTTGCGTATAAATAAGGGACACTACCCCTATTTTTAAGATTCTGTAGAAGATGCATGATAATTCATTTTTACCAATGAGGTTCGGGAAATAAAAACATTTATCAGATCTAATATCACTATCACTGTCACTATCAATATCCTTATTAGTTCATAAGCAGTATTTAATGATTGATCGCGATTTTAAGGGGGGAAATCCGTTTAGACGCCCGAAAATGCGTAATTATTTATGATTTTTTTAAAAGTCATAAAATAATCGCATCCCTTCAAAATTTTGACATTATCTTATTACAACTTTCAAGTCGTAAAAAAATTCTTTTCAAACAAAACAAAATGGCGGCGTTATAAGGTATACCTTCAGGCGTCTTTTGAAAAACTGCTCACGTTGTAGCTCAAAAAGATATCGATCGATCTGGCTAAATTTTGGGAGGTTTCTCACTGAAACGTTCTTGGAAGGATGTCTCAAAAGTTTTAAGGTTATCGCGTGGATAAATTCTCTTTTTGGAGTAATAATTGTCGAAAAAATGGTCAAAAATATGAAAATTCGATTAAAAAGCTTACTTAAATTTTAATTTTATACTTTTTTTATATTTTTATAGGTATATCCTTCTAACAATGTTATAGTCAGAAACCTCCCAAAATTTCAGCCAGATCGATCAATGATTTTTTGAGCTATAAAATGAGCAATTTTTTAAAAGACGCCTAAAGCAATACCTTATAAAGTTACCAATTTGTTGTCTTGAAAAAAAAATTAACCCTTGAAAATTGTAATAAGATAATGTCAAAATTTTAAAATAATGCAATTATTTCAGCACCTTTAAAAAAATGCATAAAAAATGACTCATTTTCGGGCGACTGAAGGATTTCTCCCCTTAAGACTGATGGATTTATTTATTTTTATATTTATAACCCCTTATTATTTTTATATTTTTCACCCCGACTCGTTTGTTTGGGTTTGTTTGGGTTATCTTGCAGAAGATGCCAATACTATCATCGGGCAACTCGATAAAAAAGAAACTGTCGACCTTGCCGATAAAAATAGAATAAATTTGATGGCAGTTTCGAATTTAAAAAAAAAAACGAAAAAACGTAGTTCGAAATAACTATCGGATAACAAACGCACGAAAATTCGCATTTCACCGAACGATCGTCAAAGTTCGCGTATTCTCTATTTTACCGTACATCGCGTATTCCGGGTTCCTATATACGCGTAAAATCGGTTACGGCTATTACGCACCTGAAAATTCATCGCGATCGTTAAAAGTCCATTTGCCCAACAGTAGTGCGGCGTAAAATCGCACGACTCCAGGTCCTTTTTTTTCTTCCGTCATTTTACATGTAATACCGCGAGCTAATGGCGCGTTTGAGAGCTGAAGCCAAGAGGGCCTGATTTAAGGCTTCCAGGAGGGTCGACGTACCGCGTGTCTGTTGACGTCATTGGACAGAGCGAGAGACAAGGTAAAGGTAATTCGTCATAGATCGTCGATAACGGTGGAAAAAGTGTGTCACCTCCAACGTAGATAAGGCCAGTTCGCAGGAAATTGTAGTTTTCTTCCCTCCTCTCGAAATAAACGATATGGAATGTGAAAAAATCGCAAACAGATCTATTTGTGAACAGCTCTACTGCCTTAATATTATTAATGAATAAAACAAAACAATTTTTCGAGGGTCGTGTTTGAGAAAATATACTGAGCAACGTTTTGTTGTCTGACACCCAAGTAAATGCAATTGAGATCGATTATCAGAATTTATTTGATGGTCTTTTTTCACCCAATCTAGGAAAGTGCATAGCAATTTCATATTTGTAAATTGTGGAAGATTATTACTTTATATTATCCGCTTAGTGCATCGTCTCAATTCAGTTATGACCTATTTTGCATCACTCTGTACAAAATTGATCGCTATTTATGATTTTTGATCGTCAGCACTGTGACTTTTTCTGCAAATTTTTCAACGCTCAATTTTTTGCATTCACTGACTGAAAATCGAGCATTTTACTTATTTTTAACCACTCTGTATCTTTCACTCGGATTCACTCGGTGTATCTTGCGAAATAATAAAAATCAAGTGTATCCGTTGTTTTTAAAGCATCCTGTACTTAATCCAACAATTCTTAAGGGAGTCCCAAAACCATAAGTTGATTTCTTTTTCTTTTTTTTAATGCAGTGTGTTGTTCAAAATCACCGTCTGAGTTTTTTACCCATTTTGAATCGTCCTGTACAAAAGCGATCGCGAGTCAAAAGTGTGTGTTTCGTAATTATAAATCAAGTGTATCCCTTATTTTTTAATCACCCAAACAAACCCAAACAAATTACTTCTGGGAGCCTTAAAGCCTTTTCTCGGGCTGGTTTGACATTCCGAACTTTGAATCATCAGAACGGTCAAAACTCCGAAAGAATACTACCCCGAAAGAATTTTACTTGAAAAACCAAAACTCCGGAAAACTGAACCTTAAACTTCAAACAAAACTTAAAACTTTAGACTTTAAAGTTTTTTTAACCTTTTGCCTTTTTCCGTTTTTTCTTTTTTAAGCCTTTTTAATGGCTTTTGTTTTTTCTGTTTTTTGTTTTAAATATTTTCCAAAGCCTTGTGCTTTTGTTTTTTTTTTTGAGTTTTTTAAGGCTCTTGAGAAGGGAAGCCTTTGGCTTTTTAATTCTGGAACCTAGCTCTTTTCTAAGCTTTTTCCCTTCTCTTCAGAAGTCTTTTTCTTTTTAAAGCCTTTTTCTTTTTAAAACCTTTTTCTTTTTCTAATCCTAAGCTATGAGTCCTAAAGCATTTTCCTTATTCTATATACAGTGTATCGTTTAAAATCCCCAACCCGGATTTTCTACCTATTTTGAATCATCCTCTACAAAAGCGACCTACCAGAAGTCCCAAAGGCGAGAGCCGCTTCGTTTTTTCATTTATATTGAGGGCTCATAATATACTGTAAACGTCTAAAATTAAGTGGTTTTTCGCAATTTTTTTGGGCGGTAAGACAAGTAAGACGATAATAATATTGAAGAATCTCATTAGCCATATCTTTGGGTGGACA
This sequence comes from Ophion obscuratus, assembly GCA_964007375.1. Classification (NCBI taxonomy): domain Eukaryota; kingdom Metazoa; phylum Arthropoda; class Insecta; order Hymenoptera; family Ichneumonidae; genus Ophion; species Ophion obscuratus. The sequence goes on along the minus strand of OZ023312.1, from coordinate 30,173,198 downwards.
AAACAAATTTAGATTAAAAAGTCATACAAAATAGTGACGCTGGAGACCCCGTGAAAAATTTGCCGGAGCTTAAGATGCGGCCGACGCTTGGTACGATATTCAGCACCAACCACTAATACCCAGTGTTGGTCCTTTATACGGTCCAATGATTTGGCCATGATTCTGCCACTGCTCATTTGAAGCATGGCAAACCAACGAACACCCAACCTTGGGCCAGATATCGATTACCAACTGTCAGGCAACTATCGGGTCCCAGTGTTGGCCCCGAACATGGGCCAATCGGTTGATCATGGGTTTGCCAGTCTCGAATTGAAGCTCGGCACACCATCGAAGAGCCAACGCTGGGCCCGTACTAATTAATGACCGTCGACCAATTATCGGGGCGAGCGCACGCCCTGAGGCTGAGCCAACCGTTTTACCGTGGTTTTGCCAATGCTTATTTTTAGCATGGCAAACTGACGAATTACCAATCCTGGCCCAACACTGGCTTCGAACGGTATAGTCCATACATATATACAAGAATGCGTTTTTACGTATATTATTATTATATGTTTTTTTATTATCGCTGCATGCAATTTTCTACGTCTACACTTTATTAAAAATAAAATTGATTTATACTAAAGTTTTGTGGTGTATTAAAAAAACGCGGAGTTATTATGATAGTATTGAGAAACGTCGAGTGTCAAAACGACGACAAAAATTAGAAGACTACTTTCTTTCTTAATTAGCGACACCTATCATGCACTGTATCTGTGAACTTACGACCGATACACCATCGGCCCTTGAAAGGTAAATTATCTGGCTATTCGTCTCTCATATGAGATTATGCACAGGTCCATTCACCCGAAACTTTGCCTGAAAATGCGTCAGAAAATTGGTACTTTTTGTAGTGCCCCGAAATGAATTAAAAATATTATTTTACGTAAATGAGAGTAAGGAAGGAATGGAGGCATCTTTCCAGCAGTGGCAAGTGACATTGCAGGCTCGTAATATCAATAATAATAATAATAATATCAATTATATTGTTATTATATTTTATTAAATATTATTTATCGAGAAGGAAAATGGGCAGTGTCTGAATGACCTATGTACAACATTGTCTTGTTTACTTCTTAAAAAATAATGTATAATAAACTTTAAATAATATATAATAACTATTATAACAATATAATTGGTATTTTCATTATTTCTATAATAATCGGAACAAAAATATAATTTTATAATATTTATTTATTTTGTTAAATATCTATTTTCTTATTAATCGTATTCTATTCTTAATCTACTTATTTATTCATTAGTATTAAATATAATATTATAAAATCGGAACAATAATATATATTTTTTGTTCAATTGAACGAAAAAATCCTGTCACTTTTTTCACCGTTTCGATCCACTGTGCGTCGCCTCGAACCAGCGAGAATCAGATGTTCCGTTTTTTTTTAATCGACCTGTAGCAACGCGATCGATCGAAGTCCGAAGGCAAGAGATTCCTCGTTTTTTCTTAATTTTCGTTTTCCTCGCTGGTCGCCGCTCCCGATATCGTTTTATCCACGTCTCACCGTTTCTCCTTCTTTCTCTGTACTATATAGGTCTGATTCGAACGCAGGGTGGAGAATGGCCACAATGGGAACCTCGCTACATGTGTGTTCAGTGTGGCTCCGGAGTTTGCTTCTACCGCTGGCACGTAAGAGTACCCGATGACTCATCGACTCACCGAATGACCAATGAACCGCAGAGTGGCTCGTAAAGCCAATTCCCTCTGACCCCGTGAAATGCCACTCAATATCTCCTATAAGTGTGCACAGACCAATACTCGCGAGAACTCGTGTAAGTATCGAAACGAAAAAGAAAGGTGGTCTTACATGCAGTGGGGAATTGCTTTTTGTCCCAAACGATGACGAAGTTAACTGGTCTGCGCTCCCACTCCTGTCCGTTCGCTTCGTCACGTTTATAAGAGGTTATTATGTCACGTAATACCGATAGTCGTGACGATCCTCAAGGAAATCGAGCTATCTTTATACAGGATGAAATCTCACTCCGTCAATCGTGGCTTTCGTTACATGTACTCTAGCTTCCGGGCCCCAAAATTGTAAAAGCTCGCGGCCGGAAAAAGAGGAGTTTTGGGATATTTTTCTGGCTAAATGTGTGGAGTAGTGTGGTACGTATTTGAGCTCTATTTTTTTTTCCTTTTTTTTCGCCATCTAATTCTTTAAAAATCTAATCTTCTTTAAAAAATCTTGTTTAAAAAAAATAATACATTGCGAAAGCTGCGAGCGGTTTAAAAATATTTAGAGGTCGCTCAAGTGTTCTGAAAATTTTAATATTCATTAAAAAAGCATTTTTTTTCGTCCTCTTCTCACCCATGAATTTTACGCATTGTCATTTTTAAATTAACCTCGCGAATGCTCTAGCCGGCCATTGAATATTTAGTGGTCGCTCAAGAGCTACGAAATTTTCAAAACAATTAATCCTTTTTTCTTTTGATGCGGGATATACATTTAGACAGGAAAAAATAAGCAATATTGAGGGATTTTTTAAACTAAGAAATAATTATTCGACAATTATGAAACTTTAGGTATACTTTAATAGTATATTTAAGTATACAAAAGATTTTTTTTTAATTAATTAATCGTCAAAATGGCGAAGCTGTGGCAGAGTGTTACGGCAAGGTCGCTGCGGGAGTTGCGAGTCGTCGTGCAGTCTAGCTTCCCGCAGACTTTGATTTGCAAACAAGTTGAAACATTTTTTCAGTTAGAACATGTATAGTTTCTATGTGACGGTAATTTAAATGAAGAAAATGCAAATTTAAGAAAATGGCACGCATTTACAAAAAGTCAACATTTCACGCAACATTTCTGTAAAATGTGGATTAAAAGAGTAGTTTTTGTTCCAATTTTTCAAAAACAATTTTCGTCAAGTCGACGGTACCAATATTATCAATATTTCTACGAAGTTTCGACTTAATCGGCTTAATAGTTGTTGAGTAATCCTGCACGCCAATTTCGATAATGCAGTTTTAAGAAAAACGCGTTTGAAGTTCACGCCTGCTCCGAATCCGAGCGATGAGGCACAGCGTTGACAGGCTGTAACTTTTGAAGTTTTTCGAATTTCGTTTTGAAACTTTGGGAAAATATTCTCCATATATAGTTCTATCGTTTGAAGAGTAAAAAAAAGAAATGAATTTTTTGATCGTTGTAAATGAATATCCCGCATTAAAACAGTATTGCGCGCATCGTAATGCCTCCTGTAGTTGGTTTCGTTCGTCAAACTGCGAACCCATCGTAGGTGTACTCTGTGACGAGCGACGCGCGACGCCATAATACAATAATACATACCTAATAGCACGTATCGTCTAATTTGTGTTTGTTACAAATTATTATAATAAATTATTCAAAAAATGTAACCGCTGTTTATTTTGTTTTCATGCTACAAGGAATTATAGTGCATGCGGGATTAATTTTTTTACGGAAATTCTGAATTTCGTAAAACTTGTGCGACCACTAAATATTTATTGGCTGGCTAGAGTTTTCGCGAGGTTAATTAAAAAATTATAAAGCGCAAAATTCACGGGTGAGAAGTGGACGAGAAAACAAATCGATTTTTTTTAATGAAAACGTGCGTTTTTGGAAGACTGGAGCGACCTTTGAGTATTTTTTTGACCGCTCGCAGCTGCCGTGACAATTTTTTTCTTTTCTTTAAAGAAGGGAATTGCGTGGTGAGAAAAAGGAAAAAAATAGAGCTCAAATTTGTGCCACCCTAGTGTGCAGGTATTCAATTTTTTTCTATACTGAAGAGAATAGTTTTACGTATCTTTTGCAATTTGTGTATTGAAAAATCTTTGTAAAAGGGTTAGATATAATATTTCGTGCAGACCGCTGTTTCTAAAACTTCCTTTGCTTCCACTGCTGCTCGGAAACAAATTGTCCAAAATAAAACGAGTCGAGCCTCGCACTGTTAGCGTTCCGTACATATGACAAATTAACTTTCAAATAATTTTAAGTTGTTTAAATACAGTATATAGTACATAATATACAGAATTTCCAAATTCCTAATTAGTTTCGTTTTTGAAATAGACCCACAAAAATCGTCTAAAACTGACAACTTTGACCCGCCATTTATTCATTTCTAAAGATAAAAAAGAAAAAAATATATTTGTACTCTGCTCAATGAGCTTTAAAAAATGACAGCCCACATGCCCGGGTGAGACATTCTTTCTTCTGCTCCTTCGTCACGTTTGGGACCCCCATGAAAAACAATTTCATTGAAATTCTAATTCAATATTCAGTTTTGGGTCAACATTTCACACAAAATATCAAATTTTCAGGTCTGTAATTCATTCTGTTTAGGAGGTAGAGATCCGTGACGTACGGACGGACAGACGGCAGAGTACGGAACCCTAAAAATCAAACGCATTTAGTTTTTGCATGAAATTATCGAGTGCTTGGACGAAGGAGTTGATAAAATATTGATTTTAAAAAAAGCTGGTACACTGCAATGTAAAGGTATCGACTTTAGGTGAAAAAATGCACTATTTTCGTTAATAAAAAATCAACTATACGTAACAAAAGTTCCTTCGTCAAACACTGTTTGTTAACACGTAAAAAGAAGCTTGTAAAATGTGATTTTTAAGATATTGCAGTCACCGATTTAAAAAAAAAGTAATTTTGAAAAAGACAGCGGTTAAAGTTCGCCAGTTCGCGGTTTGTCGCTTCGCGAAACCGACCTATAAATGCCCATAGCTCCCTCAATTTCGGAAGGACCGACTTGAAATTTTCAGAGAATATTTTCGAAATGTTATATTTTGAGATCGTCGACAAGTCGAAATCGATATTTTCAAACATTTCAACTAGGTAGGAGCCCTCAATTCCTCAATATGAAAGGGTTTTCGATTGTATCTATATTCCCGGATAATCGAGAATATGTGGGATGAGGTATTCGAACAATTAAGGGGTTACGTGGGTTTCGAAGCCAAAAAAGCACAATTTTTCTATTAAAAAAATATATAATATATAAATTATTCCATTTTAAAACGTTAAGCACATAAAAGAGCAACATTTCAACAACATTTCAAAATAAAATCATCAAAAAATTTGGAAAATTCAGCCGGTAGGGCCTGGTTTCCGGAGACCTCTAAAAAAAGTATCCTCGTGGTGGTCAGGATAACTCATGATAGCTTTATCTGAAATTCAAGAACCCAATTTTTTCTATTAGATTTAAAAAAAAAACGAAATTTGAGTTTTTGGCAGAGTTGTATGCAAAATAGTTCAATTTTTGGTACTATTCACATTACGTATAGCCTTGTAAAATGAGTTGTAATCGAAAAAAACCTTCGCTCAATCACTAGTAAATGCTATTTTGAAGAAGTGTGCAAAATTTCAATAAAGTCGGTGCATTAGTTTTTGAGAAATACTGTTTTGAGAAAAATGCGATATACGTGCATCGCTCCGGGCCGAGTATTTCCCAACGGGGGGAATTCCCAACGGCTCTCTCTTCTAGACTTTTACTCCGAATGACTTAAAACTTTCGGAGAATATTCTAGACATATTGCAGTATTAGATAATAAAATTAAAAAAATGTTTTTTTTTTAATTTACAAACCCATGTAACCCCTTAAGATGAAAAAGGGATATAAATCGCGCCAAATCAGTCGTGTGTGCGTGCGAGTATGATGAAACTCATTCACGTTTTAGTTTTATCATCTCACGTGGTTTCTTTCTACGTACGTGGGTCTTATTGATAGTACTCCCAATGCACACGCCTGGTGGCGTTCATTTTCAAGCTTTATACTGCAGAGACCCATGGCTAGCAGTGATAGAGATAAAGAAGGGAGAGAGAGAGAGAGCGCGCGAGAGAGAGAAAAAGAAAGAGAGAGAGAGAGAGAGAGAGGGAGGGAGAAAAAAGGATAAAGAGAGAGGGATGAAGCTTTTATTAAATTCCATCTACGTTTAGTTGGGTCTTCAGACAGGAAGAATACGATTTGACGAAGTCTCGAATATAAAAATGAAGTATACATGTACACCATAAATACGTCAATATAAAAAAATACTGTATAATAAAAAAAACATAAATAAAAAACTAAAGGAACGTAAATAAGTTGCAACATTTATATGTGCATTTTTCAACAAATGAAACGACGACGTTAAAGAAAATTAGCATGTAATTACCCATTTCAACTCCCCGTTAAGTTTCAAAGCTTATGTGTGTTTGTGTTTGTATGGAAGTTTATAACGTATATCTACAAAACTATTAACAATTATAAGTGAATAATTACATCGGAATGTACGTCTAAATCTGCCTGAATTGTATTGAAAATGCTTATGCACACGCACGGAAAAAAAAACGTAAAGGTTTATTAAAAAGGTTGGACGAGAGCCAGTGGAGCCCTGTCTGAGCGGGACGTAGCCCCTGTGGACCAGGCAACCAGCCACACAGCGGTGCAAGCTTGAACGTTTTCAAAGGGAGCTATGCTATGGCCAGAGGGTTCCTCTGCGGGTTCTAGACCACACCGCGTCGAGCTCTCATCCAGCAGCCTGGACCAGCAGGGTTCAATATTACTTTCGTACTACGGGATCGTTTGTCTTGCGAAATGCTTTTTCTTTGTAAGGCCTCTCGGATCCCGTCCAGCTCGACCAGCGAACATTCACGCTGTGCCCCGAGATTTTAATGCGACAAATGTGTGGCAGGTTTTACCATTTTGTTGTGTTTTTTGTCTCTTGGAATTTGTAATAAATTTTATGTTTAGGCGCGTCTGTAGTGATGTGTTGTTTTGATAAGTGGAGTATAAATAATCAAAGCCAAATAAATAAGCGTTTTGAAGGAATTGTTGGAAATTGTATTGCCGTACGTTATTTTTTAATGTATTTTGATAATAAATGTCTTTTTGATGTATTAAAAAAAATCCATTCTTTGAAAATGTATTTAAAAAATAAGCCTAAACGTCTGAATAATTGAAAGTAAATTAATGAATAGTACGAAGTAATGATTAAAAACGATTAAAACAAGCGTTCTTTTTCAGTGCTTTATAAAATCGATGCAAACAAAATTAAATTCTCATCGTCCTATGTAATTCGAATTGTTTGGCAAATACGTCTCGTTTCGGACTCGACCTGGTTCACGCATACTCGATAGCGCACATGTAATTGAAATTATACGTACGATTGAAAGTAAATAAGGGTACATATGATTAAAATTTGAAATAAATCCTACGGCATAAACCACAAGTGTAACAGACCGTTTTTCCGACGATCCATCTTCGTCACTCATTGGGACGGAAAAATATGTTCGATAGGCTACTGTACAGTCGCACCCGGAGTAGATCCCATCAATCATTCAAAATCTCCTTTCGGTTACCCAAGCCATGGCTTGCCACAATTTTCATCTGCGTTCTCAAGAATTAAAATACCCGTATTATGTTGTCGAAGAGCTAATTTGAATGTGGTTGGGCATGAATGTTCTTGTACGCATCCCATGATAAAAGTAGAAAGATGATGGGTGGGATTACTATATATTTGTTTATATTTATATAAACAAATATATAAATATAAACATATTTATGTTTATATTTATATTTGAATTGAAATTTATATTTATATTCATATTTATATTTATATTTTTACTTATATTTATATTTGTTTTTATTTTTATTTTTATATCTGTGTCCGCGCATATATTAGTGACAATATTTCCCTGTGAAAATCTGGTACTTGAGGCAAAACAAACGCTTATTATTCCTTCAACCAACGTACACACATACATATATATATTAACAGGTATATATTAACGCTGCGGTATACATTCGTAAAGAGGGTTGGGAAGTATTTTCACGGTATGCATTTTATCGCAGAAGTTCTGTTTGATAAAGAGAATTACAAAGAGGATCAAATTCTCAACGCACTTTGATGAAATTCTATGAGCTGGGATCCGTGCAGCTATTCGCATTTGATAAAAGGAGGTAAAGGGAATTGTGAAACCTCAAAGCTCGTCAAAGTTTAGTTAATGAAATGTTTATCGGAACGTATATATATATATATATACATATGTGTTTGTGTGTTTATGAATTGGTATTCCGTAATGTGCTTCAAAATGAGACATTTCAAGAATGTTTTGGGTCTGTCAGAGGATGTACATAAAAAATAACTCGAACAAAAATAATATACTTTTTTTCCTAGAAAAGAGGAATCTTGAAAAAGGGTTTCCCCTTAAAAAAAGAAGATTCGCGTCCCGACAAAACAATTATGGGGTTTATCTCCTCTTTCGCACGCTAGAGCTTTTATCTTTAACTCGACGAAATGCCCCATGCAGAAATTTTTTGGGGACTCCCCAGATCCTACCAGATCCCTATGGGGATTTGATAGGGACGCCCCAAGTAAGGAGTCCACACTGGAATCCAAATAGATTTGTTGGGGATTCCCCAGATTCTACCAGATCCTTATGGGGATTTGATAGGGACGGCCCAGGTAGGGAGTCCACATTGGAATCCAAATGTATTTGTTGGGGACTCCCCAGGTTCCACCAGATCCTTGTGGGGATTTGATATGGACACCCCAGGTAGGGAGACCACATTGGAATCCAAATGGATCCTGGGCTGTTTCCAGATTAACGTGGTTTGAGAATTTTTTACTTGAAATTATATAAAATGGGATTTCGCGACGCTCTGTAAAAAATTATTCTTTGATGGTCCCGTGCACAGATTTGCTTGGGAGTTTCAAGATGCACCAACGTGTTTCTAGGAATTTGTTAGGATATCGAATACTACAATATATAATTATATTCTTTAGTAACTTCTTTACTTTAGTGCTTACCCATATTGTATATTTATAGTTTGTTATGGGCTAGTATTTTTTATACGAATAAAAAAAGTTGTTATAAATTTTAATATGCACACTTTTTGAATTTTTAATACTTGTGCGCATAAAAATTTGTTTTGGACGTGACGGCAATCGGGTTACGATTGCGTCTGCGGTTTATCGCTGTGGGTGTGGAGTTTCGTTATAGCGGCTTAAATGAGGTTTTAAAAGAAAATTAAATGTAAGTATGAAATCATATTTTTATAAACATGATATCTATTACACATTCGCTTAAGTTTGTAGCCCGTAACAGCAATTTCCACCCGACCCGGTGGATTTTTCATCGGGATCTAATAGGGATTCCCCATTGGGATCTAACAGGGATTCCTTGTCGGGAGCCAATAGGAATTCCCTATCGGGATCCAATAAGGATTCAGAAAATCGCTTCCGACAAAAGAAAGACGTCGGGCGATAGAACATAAGCGGCGCAGGGTACATATATATTCGTGTCGTCGTTGAAAAGCGCGCGACGATCGAGTTACTGCGCAATCGCGATCGTAAAATTTATTTACTCCAAACACGCATTAATGTTTGTTGCATTCCAATGATGCAAGCATCAACCTTATTAAAGTGTTTAAATTTTATATAGTATAAAAAGTATTTAAAGTATTTTTAAAAAGTTCATAAAGTATAAAAAGTACTCAAAGATATAGATATAAGATATATAAGTATTCGAAGAATACTATACAAAGCATTATAAATATTCAGTATGGGTAAACAATTTAAAAAAAACAAAATAAGTATATTGTGGTATTCGATATGTACTCCTTTGTAAACAATAAATTGATCTCTTTAGTGTATCGATGCTTTTATTTTTTGTAGCATTTTGGGCTTACAGAATGCGATATGATCGATCAAGCATCGTATCGGATTCCGTTCAATACTGTGGGGAAGCTTTAAAATTCTTACATTGGATTCCGATGGGAAATCCCTATTGGATCCTAATAGGGAATCCCTATGGAATCCTTATGGAATCCCGATAGGAATCCCTACTGGATCCCGATGGGAATCCCTTTTGGATCCCGATGGGAATCCCTTTTGGATCCCGATGGGGAGTCCCTCTTGGAATCCAATGTACGAGCGTGACGTTTCCTGATAGGCATCCAATGGGGTGTCCCGTTGGATCCCTATCAGGGAGTAGGGAGAAGTAGGGGAATCCTATAGGATTCCAAACACAATTTCTACCTGGGGCCTTTCTTTTCAATCTTTATTACGGTGGCAAATTAAAAATGGGTCGCCCTGTAAGTACGTATGTTTGCGTGTATGATACGCATAATTTTTTTTATGCGACTGTTTACGCGTTTATGATAAAGAATGTATGCAAATTTTACCGAAAATATGTCGATAAAAATTGGCTACATTATTAGATTGTTTATTATGTGCCTATATGCAACATTGGGGATCGATTTACTGGTTCATTAAATAATTACAATACTTTTGATTAGCAGGAATTTTGCATGCGTTCTTTTAGGAAGTTGTTTTACTCTTACAAGGAGCATCACTTAAGGGTCTGCCTTCGATTTCGTCGAAACTCATATGTGTGATGAGCATTGAAAACTATTAGACACGCATTTTTTTATCGAAGGAAAAACGGGTTTAAGGGGTGAAACCACCCCTCAAAGAAAGGCGTGTCGAGGGGTGGTTTTGCAATTTTACCGACAAGCAGTCCACTGATCTGAATGAAACAAAAACCCAAATTCTTATAATTCAAAGCAATGAAATATCCACTACAGAAGTATTGAAGAAAAGTGGGATAAACTTCCGATAAGCTGTTACACCCGATTCGGCTGAAATTTTGCACAGATGTTCCATTTAATATATAAAGACATCTCCCCAAAGGGATTTTTGGCGCATTCCAATAGTTCACGAGAAATGGAATTTTAAAGTTCATTTTTTAGCCCGCACGAGTATATCTATATCGCTCGCTACGGCCGATCGATATCCCCACTCCTCCGACTTTGCTGGTGACTAGCGTGCCGCGCTAACCCCTACAAGAACCAACCCAGTCAAACCCAAACACACAAATACAACTAAACGAACCCAAACAAATAGAAACGAAGCAAAAAAAAAACGAAAAATCTCAAACAAACCTAAACAAACTCGGTATCTCGTAAACTATTAGAATGCGCCGAAAATCTCTTCAGGGGACGTTTTTATATATTAAATGGAATATCTGTGCAAAATTTCAGCCAAATCGGGTATAACAGCTTTTCGGAAGTTCACCGCAAAAATGCAGGGGTAGTTCTGTGCTTGAAACCCTTTATTCGCTGATTTGAAAATATATGTTTCTAATAGTTTTCAATGCCTTATCACATATATAAGTTTAAACAAAATCGTAGGCGGACACTTAAGGGGTTAGGCCACTCTAGAATTTTCTTAAAATCGATGTTTTTTTAAATGGTCCCCTAGGACCTTCAAAATGATGTCCCAAAAGATTATGGCCGGGAAAAATCTCTAAGTACTCGGTTTTCGAATTTTAATACAAGGCCGCCTGGTCCTCAGCGAGCTACTCAAAACTTCAAACGCGTTTGTCTCAAAACTGCATTTTTTAAGTTGGCCGGAAACACAACTCAGACAATGTTCAACCGATTCACTTGAAATGTTGAATATATCTTGAAAAATACATTGTCCATGAAAGTACGTAGGATTTTTTTTATATTGCATAGTTCATTTGTTATTAACAATTATCTGACGATTTTTAAGGCAAATTTTTCACTTTCCACTTAAGAAGTGCGCCATTTGGCCAAAAATCGATATATCGAAAAATGCTACGTATATCCATAGCAGTTATTATATATAATCGAAAAAAATTCATTGGCTCAGTATAATTAAAAAGTTACAGGAGCTGTTTGTCCGGCCTCGGACCCTCGAAAAACGGAGACGTCATCGCAAAAACGCTGCACGGCCGCCATTTTGAAATTAATCGCTTCAAAAAAATTATTGTATACAGTCACTGATATGTATGATAAACACCCTTTTTTGTCATCTCGATGTATTTTGTAGTTTTTCTGAAAAAAAAATCCCCAAGAAGCCTATTTTTTCGGCCTCTAGAGTGGCCTAAGGCCTTAAGTGACATTCCTTGTTAGATAAGTGAAAAGGATAATGAAAAATGATATAAAACATTCCAGAGTATTTGCGTGAATAATTTCTAATAAAAAAAAACTTTTTCATTCACTGCATAATTGTAGTGTAATTATGCGTATTTGTAACTTTTTTCCTGAAATTCAGATTATTTTCTTATTCTACTCTTATTAATAAATTCGTACAATTTATGTAATATTAATAAATACTGATAACTAAAATCATAATTTGAATAAAATATTGATAACTAAATTTGTACCGTCTCCATACTATGCCACTATGCCATTGATTTTCCCTCACACCCAGGACATTTGAAAATGTTACCTTTGGGCTACATTTCCCCGGATTCGTATCTGCCATTCACCCATAAACGCTAGAATAAGCACCTCTTGTGAGCTCGTGCATTGTCTCCACAAGATCGATTATGGTATCGTATGTACGGTGAGCCTGAGTGTCGCATGATAATTAATAACGTTACGTTCCCATTTGTGGTACGAGCAAAGTGGATCCATATTGGGCGGTCTCCCTTCCGGAGCCATCAGCTTTGATCTTCTACACGTTTCCGGCGCGGTATGAAGGATGTCTCCGGTGCGGCTTTCGTCAATCAATTTGCAATGCCAATTGAACTGTATGCCCGAAAAAATAAGCGTCGCAGGCTGCAAAAAATCAGATCACTCCGAGACGAAGTGTACAACTGATCGATTGGATCGTCCAATCGATGTATTCCACTTGGTGCCTTCAAAGCATTCTGAAGAAGGATAGCTGAGGTGGGAGAACATGAATTCGTTGAGTTTGTCAATTGACTAGTGTTTTGGGTCTTGAAAGTATTGTAAGGCATCCTCCACCCTACACGTAGGTGGCTGCATATGAAACCGCCCATTTTCGAGCAGACGAAAAGACAGTAGTTTGGTGGCAAATCAAGGAAGTGGCTTATGCAAGATACCGTCCATCGGAACCATGGTCTTGCATACAGGTCTGGAAACTTGTAGGGTAGGGAGTGACTCATTGTTAGATAATGGGGTGAAATGGCAGTTCTCGCTTTTGCCACCCGAAGCACTGCTACGTAGAAGTGAGCCAATCAAACACAGGTCCGAGCAGCTGTGCAATGAAGCAGATTTTTCGAAATTCGCTGCATATCCATATCTACAAGACTTCTACGTGACAGCGCGTCCAGTAGATAGATGAGGAACTATATTCTTGCCCCATTAACGGTGATACTTGTCATCATGCAAAAATGCCGGAGTGTCTAGAACTGCATGTAAGATCGCTATTGGAATAGACAACCTTGGCCCATCTTTCGGTCACGAATCAAATCCCACGCAGGAAGAATTCGGGTTAATCAGAGGCAATCCTGTCATCTAACCATTTTTTTGACTTGTTCGTTCGAGGTGGAGTGCCGAGCAGTAAGCGCTGACTGCATCGACGATACCAAATGACAACAGGAGGTAGCGATGTCTGGGGAATATGGTGGTTAGGGTAGGATTATCCCAGTTTACATTTTCCAAGTAGTTCTCAACCGGTTCAGCAACATGCGGCCTCGCATTGTTGTGCTGCAAAATCAATTCGTCATGGTGATTCTCCCATCCCGGCCTCTTCTTGTGCAGAGCTCGCTCCAAACGCATCAGCTGCAGTCGATGACGATCCCCAGTGATTGTCTACGTAATACATGACACTCCTCTTTAGGGTGGTTTTCCGAGATCCTTGTTGTCCAAAGAGCCACCACTTTGGAAGCAGCGAAAGTACTCTTTGCACGTTGTACTTGATGAAACATCTTCGGCATACACTGCCTCTAGCAAACGATGCATTTCCGCGGGCTGTTTTATTTACCAGGAAATAATGGCGCACAACTTCCCGCAAATTTGACTTATTTGACGAAAGCTTGCCATTGTAAACACAGTTTAAGGGGTCTTCTCATTTTAGACGCGAAAAAGGCTATATTCATGATTTTTTAAAATATGTTTATATTATATATATATATGTTGTTACACTTAATAAATACACTTTTGAAATACATTAAAAAAAAATGTATGTATTTATGTAACGCAAACAATCTTCAAACGCGTTTTTTCTCGAAAAAACGTTTGTCGACGGCTTGTTGATAAAATCTTCGAAACTACTGAAGCGATCCTTATGAAATTTTAACCATATATTCTTTACAACTATAGCTATAGCTCATATCAAGGATTAAATTTTTTTTGATATTTACTATTTTTTTGGCCAAAAACGGTGAAAAAACACGTTTTTTTAAATGTCCGCCATTTTAATATTTTAGCATATGTCAAAAATCGTATGATATGCGCTATAGCCATTAACATACAGAATCTAAAACCGTTTATTTTTTGTTTGTTTTGGATGATCCATCTCCGAGATTTCATCAACAGCGCAGACTTACAATTTGTTTACATTTTTTTAACTACCATTTTCGTCTATAAATAGTGACTTAAATAATTAAAAAAAAAGTTTTATGTACTTCGAAAGTGTATTTATTAAGTGTAACAATTTATATGGCAATATCTATAATATAAACCTGTCAAAAAATTCATGAAAATAGCATTTTTTAGCGTTAAGTCAGAAGACCCCTTAAGGCCATGTATCGCATCGACCGAGCCGCCGTGATTGCGAGGGAGATAGCTGATTTACTGATTCCCAGTGTTCTCCTAAATGGTTGATTTTTTTGGAAAAACGAAAAGAAACATCTTCCACTCTGTTGAACGACGAACAACTCCTTTCTCTTCGTTTGCCCGAAATTTGGTCCACCTGAGAGAGACCTTGGCACTAGGATTTTTACCGACCAGACATGTGAGCCATGCCCTTAAGTAGATGATGTTAACGCGTCGCACAAACGTCACCTATGGTCTTTTATCAGGACTCTATAAACCTAGCATCATATGTATCGCCAACTTTTAATTCGAGAAAATAGTCTACCTCACGCCATCTGTTGCCAGCGGGCGGTTACATATGCAACTATCCAAAATATATACGAGGATTGTTGAAAAAATAAGGTCTCTTTTAAAATTTCGCGGGCTGCGTACATGCAATTTTCGATTTTTTTCTTTGTTTTGTCGATACACATGTCCCCAACATATGTTGACGTTATCATCCATTTGGCATATTTAGTTTGTTTTTGACAGATATAAAGGTTAGACGTGTTTTGGTGTGCTTGGCGATTTTTTCCTATCGATTTGTGGCAAAACAATTCATGGCTTTTGCATCACGATTAATGCACCTGCTCACAAATCGTTGCTTGTTCGTGTTTTTTTCGGCCAATAACAACATCGTAATCATGCCTCAGCCACCGTATTCACCGGACTTTTTCTGTTCCGAAAACTGAAAAGACCCATGAAAGGACGGAGATTCGCCATGATTGAGGAGATAAAGACCGCATCGCTGGGAGAGCTCAAGGCCATACAAAAAAGCGCATATCAGAAGTGCTTCGAGGATTGGAAAAAGCGGTGGCAAAAAAGTGTATCATATCTGAGGGGGATTACTTTGAAGGGGACAAAAAAGATATTGCTGAATGAATAAATATTTTTCGAGAAAAATAAAAAGTCACTTCATTTTTTTTAAGGGGAGAGATACACCTAGGAGCCGGAAAAAAGGTCCTTTTTGTGAATTTTTTCAAGGACAACTATTTGAAATTTCGGATTGGGGTTTTAATTATTTAAAAGTATATATATTCAAAAATATGTTTAATTTTCTTTATTTAAAAATATCAAAAATATACAAGGATATTGTATGATCCTTGGAGCGTCGTAAAAAAATCTGCGTATACGGTACCCACTGGCGTTTCTTCAAAAATCATCTGAAAAACAAAAACCAAAAAGATTATTAAATTAGACACTGTAATCTAGTAATTGTCATAACCGATTTCGAAAATATCGATTTATGACAAAATGGCGAACGTTCGAACATAAATAATGACTTTTGGGCCAAAAATTAGTTATTATTTTGCCTATACAAACAAAAACTAAGTAACGGAAAGAAAAATCTTATGACAAGTACTAGATAATGATGTATAGAATAACCACAAAAAACCTCAAGGCAATTTGAAAATTTGGGAATGTATAAATCATGAAATTTGTCAACTTACATGGAATCATCGATACCAGGCCCATAGTGTAGATCTTCTACGGTCGACGAAATGTAGGTGTAAATGTTGGTGTGAATGTAGGTGAATCTAGATGTATATCGCCCCTTAACAAACCTCGTATATATTTCGGTATGGAGGATCCGACTTGACGATTCATTGTTAATGTGTTACATTCTTGTTCCATGTGAACTGCAATCCAAATAAAAAACTAATTTGTATTTAGAAAATGTTATGCAGAACTTGTGACCCAATGTGATCGTTTAACAAACAAACGATAATAATGATAATAATAATAATAGGAATACATCATAATGATGGGGAGGAATAATACGTGGATGAGAGACAGCTGCAGAGAGATAGAGAGAAAGAGAGACAGAGAGAGTGTGATAGGGGATGAGAGTGTGGGTGCCGGATCTAAGCGCGAGCTAGGACGCAGGCATTGTCTCAGTGCCAAGATATATGCGAGCTCGTTCTCTCTTGCCTCGTAATCTCTCGGAATCCTCGATGGTGGAGACAGCTTTGGTGTTGGGTTACACCGGAAGTGAATCGAAACGCGCATATATGGCCGTACTAGACGACAACGAGTACGCGGTATAACCGAGAATCCTCATCGTTATATAATACGTACACCGCGGAGACGGGATTCAACCATGCCATCATCGCAAGTTTGCATTTCCGAAATTTCCGGCACGGAAATGTATAACGCCGATTTTCTTCGTTTGCGCCAATTTCCTCCTGGACGCGCACAGTGAGATGGGTCAAGTGTTTGTCTTCGTCGTTATTTCGATTAGTTTTGAGTTTTACCCTTATCCATCCTGGTTTCGACACAACGAGGGTGGAATTTTTGAAAATTGTTTTTCTTTTTTTTTTTTTTTTTCGTTTTCATTCCCGGCTGGAAATTTGGTTATGGCGCTAATCACGCACGGATCAGGTTGCCTGACTGCCGGTTAGATGGCGCTAGTATGGCAACCTGATAGGGGCGTGAACAAAACCCGTGCGGAAATTGAGTTGGGGCTGTGAACGGGCCCCAAAAATATTCCCCTAACTTTATTCGGGCCCCAATTTGGAAGCCACATGAGGGCCGTTAGCGGCCAGTCACACTTTGTCAACAAGGGCCATTAAAGGCGCAACGACCGGGGCCTTATAAATTGCCTCAATGGCGCCTCATCAAAACCATTTTAGCGCCCTGAAAATGCCTTAACGGCGCCTCATCAAAACCATTTCAGCGCCATAAAATATCCGTATCAGTGGATATACGTGTATGTTAAATGCGTCAGGATATATCTGTATTTGTTTTTATGTAATTGTTCATGTGCATAGGTGTGGGCGTAAGTACATGTGTATGTATGTGTGCGCGCGTAGAAATGTGAGTGCGTATTTGCATGTGAGCCTTTATGACAAACTGCCATGACAAAATTAATACAAAGAATAATGTGAGGCGAACTCTCTTCACTGCAACATTTATTTTTGAGGAACTATCCACTATGATAACATTTTTTAGAATTGTGATAGCTTGTGACACTCAAGTTTAAAATTATAAGATTATCACATTGATTATAGTTATATAGTTATGCCAGTCTTTTGCATTATTTGAACAAATATATTCTACTACACATCCATTCTAAGGAATGGATGTGTAGTAGAAATAAAAAAAAAAGATATGGGTCTACTGAATCACTGGAATCTATTTCCATTGAGGGAAAGATCTGGCAAACAATGACCAATTTATTTACTTATCCTACACAGTCAGATAAAGTTTATGAATGGAAAATATCAGCGAAGTCTTCAGAAGAAATAATTTTCCCTATGATGAGTATTGAGCGAAAATTAGTTGCTACAAAAATGTCGAAAGAACCGGTTGGGACTGTTCACATTTATGCGCTGGCATTACTCCATGTATGAGTGAAACCATGAGTAATTGTTTGTATCTATGTAAAAGTTTTCTTTAATTTGATAAATAAATACTGTCTGATGTTTGTCTGAATATTTGTGTTCATCGTTTATTTTTTGTTTGCTAATGCCCTTACGATTTTTCCCAATTTGCGTTCGATAATATTATTCGATCGATGTATATAATCGATTTGAATAATTGAAATACCATCAACCATGTAGCCTAAGCTATTTTTACTGGTTTATCTCTATAATAGTCAGATCTGGGCCTATTGTGGAAATCCCTACTTGTTTATCCCTATACTGGCCAAGTCTGGGCCTATTGTGGAGAGCCCTACAGCTTTATCCCTATAATGGCCAAGTCGGGTCCTATTGTGGAAATCCCTACAGGTTTATCCCTATAATGGCCAAGTCGGGGCCTCTTGTGGAAATCCCTACAAATTTATCCCGATAATGGCCAAGTCTGGGCCCCTTGTGGAAATCCCTACTAGGGAAAGCACTAGGGAAGCCCTAAAAGGCCCTTATTTGTTTTAGGGATGCCCTATCAGTTTTCCGCACGGGAAATGTAACGCTGTTCCTGATAACGGCGGGATCTGGCGGCGTGATTACGCCCGAATCTGGCAGCCTGATTGGGCCGCTATCCTGGCGCCTTATGATGGCGTGTATACGGCTGCCTGATCGAATGTATTATAGAAAATATACAGAACGAATAACGTAAAACTTTCTTTGCTTATTGAATATTTAACACCAAGTTACATCTGAACAGTTTGACAACAAAACATATATTTTTTTGAACATGGGGATAGGGATGGGGAGACATGGGGATCTTCTTCACTGCCATTAGAACCCTCTCCGCTGGCATGGAGATCTTCGCTAGGGGTTGAGATTCCCTCCACTGATATGGGAATCTTCTTCGCTGCCATTAGAACCCTCTCCGCTGGCATGGAGATCTTCGCTGGTGTTCGAATCCTCTCCGCTGGCATATGGATTTTGTTTGCTGGTAGCTTCATCAAGACTTTCCTGAACTTGAATTTTATCATTCGGACCTCTTTATGTAAATATTCAATTTTTTCGTAAACAAAACAACGTATATCATTTTCATTTTTTAAATTATATTTTATATTGATATTATTCTATTTTTTAATAAAAAAAATGTTTTAATTTTTTTAATTTTATTTTTATATTTTTTAAATTATATTTTATATCAATATTATTCTATACCCAAGTGTATAAAAATTCGTAAAAGTTGAAAAAAGTAAGGTTATACATACCTTGTACTTGTACCGATGATCGGGACTCAACTTTTTTCTCCGAACGACATTTCCCAACACGTAGCCGTGTCAAATACCGTTTCCTCTCTTTGCGATGCGTAACGTTTTCACTTTATGTGCCGAATCAAAATTCCCGTAATACGGATAACCACACAGCTCTCTGATCACGGCCTAATCATAAATCTGGCTAGCCTGAACAAATTTCCAGCCGGGTTGTTCCGTATTTATCGTAATATTTTTCCACTATTGTAGATTTTTTTTTCGATGTACGTTTGTTTCGATATTTAAGGGGTCGGTGTGAGCTTAAAATTAGAAAATTACGATTTTTGTGGCACTTTTATAGCCTAGGATCTTAACTTTAATTTGAAATAAATATTTTGTAGAAATTTCAAAAATTCACCAATTTATGACGATTTTTGTGAAGGGTCAGATAACCCATTGCGCTATAAAAACAAAACTTTAACATTTTTCTCGAAAGTGTTTTATGAAACGGTGTAAATCGTATCGCAAAATCTATTCGTCCGGATTCACTTCAAATGTGGACGGAAAATAACATTTTCTATCCTATAGCCGGATGATTTTTTGGTATGTTTATCCATTCATTAATAACAAATTATTAGAATTTTTTTTTCGTCGAAACTCAAACTCTTTTCTTCATAGCTTGTCTCTTTCAGAATTTTCGAAATTTCGAAAAAGCATCCTCTTCTAAGTTTTATGATTATGCTAAAAGTAAGTTATTTATTTTTCATTTCAGATCACCCTAGTTGTCAGAATCACGTACGCCGATTAGCCATGCAGCAACGTAGACATATTGTTTAAATAATAACAACTTCATTGTTCATCAATATTATTCAATTAAAAAAACAAAAGTATGCCAAGAGAAGATGTATGTATCAATTGTGTGTAAAATCCTGATCAGGTCATCCCAATACTGTGATTAAAAAAAACATATTAAACATCGACCCAGTTTGTGGGACCAAATTATATGCAGACCCGTTAGTTTCTTTTTCAGATCCGTCAATAGCTATACTGAAGTGATTCTCGGACGCGCACGACTATATATCAATGCAATAAAAGGCCCACTTCACGTGGAACCTTACACACAATGACTATCGTCGATTTTGAAAAGGCAAAAGGAAATTTCAAAGTAACATAACGCAGCGGGGGTTAATCGTATGTTGATTCGCGCATCAAGAGAATTTATCGATTCGACGACCAGTGATTACGCTTGCGAGAATGGTCGTAAAAAAGCCCCGGAAGAACGAGAGAAACAGATTGGCCAAAATCGTCGGCCTCGTATTGTCGGCAATGCGGAATATCAGAAACGAGGATGGGTGTACGATCAGCAAGATTGTCGACTACATCACTGACGTTGGATGCCAATTTGCACCGAAGCGAGAGGTTATATTATTAATATATATATATATATACACACACATATATGTGTATTTTGTGCTGCGTGTTTTGTCGATTTTTATTCATAATTCCTTTCGATATTGACCAACCAAATTTCATTTCTCGCATCATCGATAAGCTCCCTCGATCAGAGTACCCTCTTTTGGAAGAGTACAATTACTTTATGCTCGCGACATTATCAACACAGAGCGATCCAAAATTTTCTCTACGAACAGATTTGCCTTAGTGCTAAAAAAATCGGAAATATATCAAATATTTGTAAAAACGAGGTTTAATTTTTGAAAAGAGAGACCTAAAAAATAATTTTCGATGTAAATAAATTACATTGGGTCATCGAAAGAATAACTAGCCATTGAACAAGTCATCAAATAAATATTAGCCGTTCAATAAAAGTGTGTAATATTAATTTAACAATTTATCTTACAGTAATAAGTGAAGTATGAATTAATACATCACTTCCCGTGCAGAAATTGTCACAGGTATCCAATTGGATTTCAATATTGGTCCCTACTTTTTGTTAGGTTCCCTAACGTGAATTCCAATCACGATTCCCCATTGGAATCCAATTGACGAATCCAATTTAAATCCTAAAGGATTGCCACATTATCGAACAAAATCCGATACAATTTTTGATGGATCCCATCTCATTCCGTACGTTGATTTTTTTAAATCAAAATATCTAGATATACAAAATGAGTGAAACTTTAAAAAGTATAAATCGCTTTAAAAACTATATCTTGAAAATCGATTTGAATCACATCACTGAAAATCTATTGGCATTGTGGGTTTTTATTTATTTGATTGCACTTTGACATAATATCACCACACACCAACACGCTCACGAAGTGTGCAGATTATGTTTCAACACATCGGTTTTTTTCTCCTGACTTTTCACATATTATTGATTCGATCGGTTCGATATTTCTGATTCTTGAAAGATCAAAACTCTGAAAGAATTTGACACGAAAGACTCAAACTTCGAAAATCTGAACGCCGTCAAAATATTTCGGCTATGGAAGTTTTAAAAGTTTCAAAATTTTTAATAAATCGACATGTTATTTCAAAAATTTTCTTGATTGAAAAGTGATTTTACGTCAATTTTGAAATTTATCTAGACAATGTTATACGTCCTACATCATTTACAGTCAACTGTTAAACTTTCGCTGGCATGATCTTCACGAAACTTGTAATTTCGGAACATTAAAATTAGGAATTTTAAACCGTCGGCGCATTCAAAGCTCGGAATTTCAACTCGGCCCCCATTTCAAAATGACGCCAGCGAAAGTCTATACAGTTGACTGTAAATGATGTAGAACGTATAACATTGTCTAGACAAATTTCAAAATAAATTCTGTAAATAATTCGTCGATTTATGGACAATTTTGAAACTTTCATCTATAGCCGAATTATTTTTATGGTGTTCTGATTTTCGGAGTGTTGGTCTTTCGTGCAAAATTTTTTCGGAGTTTTTATCTTTCGGGGTAGTATTCTCTTGGAGTTTTGAGCGTTCCGATTATTCAAAGTTCGGAATTACAACCCGGCCCCATCTTGAATTTCGGAATATTAAAATTCGGAATTTTAAACCGTTGGAGCATTCAAAGTTCGGAAATTTAACCCGGCGACGTTCATCGGAAAACAATGCAGAATCCAATTAAATCCCAATGAAGACTCCCTATGTGTGGGATCCCTAACAAATCCCTATACAGATGTGGGTGCATCTTGAGACTCCCCAACAAATTTGTGCGAAGGGTTTTTTTTTGTTGGGAGATTAAAAAATTCCAGTTGTCAATACAAAATAAAAAATTCTCAAACGACGTCCATCAGGAAATAGCGCGAAATCTACTTGAATTCTAGTGTGAACTTCCCCCAATGATTTGGGGACTCCTTAAGGAGCTACCTTCCTAAACGTAAACGGCGAGAAAAACAGGTAAACTTCGGGAATTTTTATCTCAAAAACTAATGTTTCGATTGGATCCGAGTTTTTCAATTTGAAAAATATGTACATAGAGGTATGGTTAGATTTTTTTAAAAATAAATTCGTTGACTGAAATCGATTCAAACGCGATTATCTCGAAACATAGTTTTCAAAGTCGGTGCCAGATGTATCTCGAAAACGGCTTGTCCGATTTTGTCCAAATTTGCATACAACATTCTTCGATAGTTTTTCTCGTTCGCCACGTAGGATTTTTTTGAAATTTTCATTTTTGCCGGAAACGCGACCGTTTTAATTTAACATTCGTTTTTCGTTCGCAATTTCCGACGATTTTGAATTGCATACACATTGCATAAAAAAGCAATGGTTCCATCAAATGAAAAACCCCTACGTGGCGAACGAGAAAAACTATCGAAGAATATTGTATCCAAATTTGGACAAAATCGGACAAGCCGTTTTCGAGATACATCTGGCACCGACTTTGAAAACTATGTTTCGAGATAATCGCGTTTGAATCGCTTCCAGTCAACGAATTTATTTTTAAAAATTCCTAAGCATACCTCAATGTACATATTTTCCAATAAAAAAAACCCGGATCCAATCGAAACATTAGTTCTTGAAATAAAAATTCCCGAAGCTTACCTGTTTTTCTCGCCGTTTACTCAGATACCTCCCCTTAAGAAATTTCTGCGTTGGTTTATGGTCCCAAACGCACATATATTTCTATACATATATCTTGCCTGTCAAACAATTATTGTCTGTCTACTACTAATAATTGAAGAGCAGGCGAACAACGCCGAACTCGTCTGCACTACGTCAAAATATTTTTTCGTGATCTTCAAGCACACCTTTATTAACTTCCGAAATATTTTGCATCAATTCTGGCTCTAAACACCTCAAAGTTAGTGAAAACTGTCTTTTTAAGGGAAAAGGCAGTTTTTGACGACGAAAAAAAAATGTTGACATAGTGTGGACAAGCCCGTGCAGAAATTTTGGCAGGGATACAGCTGGATTCTGACTTGTATCCCGGGCTCCAAGTCGGTATCTAGTCCGATATCGGATCAGATTCGAAGACTAAATGTAAGATCCGTAAACTGGATTCCATTAGGAATCCAGAACCGGATCCTTTAATGACTCTAAATAGATTCCCCATGGAATCATTGAGGAATCTGGGAAGGATCACGGGTGAATACAGGCTGAAATACAATGTCAAAAATGGAATTATGACATGTTAAATTTATTATAAAAATAAATAACATTTATAAAGTTTTGGTGCATTAAACTATCAATAAAAAAAAATTTGTCCAAAGATTCAAATGGCAGATCGCGCTCATCGCGAGATTTTGATGTGAATTAAAAAAAAATTCACATCAAAATCTGCGAACGCAAATGTATTGACAAGAAATTATAAATACAAAAAAATTCACAAAATTAGTTGTGAATTTTTTCGTATTTAAGACAAATTAAAATCAAATTCAAAATGGTTAGATTAAAATTTGCGCCAAAAGTGAGTTCGTACGTATTTTGAGAGAAAACATTGCCTCGAGGCAAAGAAATTTTTGCACATAACTTTTTGTGCGAACATTTCTTTGCCTCAACACAATGTTTTCTCTCAAAATACGTTTACACTTGTGGTGTAAATTTTAATATAACTGTCGTGAATTCGATGTTTATTTTCTTCAACTTGAGGAAATTCACAACTCATTTTGTGATTTTTTTCATATTTATAATGTAATATTTGAAACTCAAAACTTTTTTTGCAAAAATTTCTTTGCCTCGACGAAATGTTTTCTCTCGAAATACGTAAGAACTCACGGTTGGTGTAAATTTTAATCTAATCATTGCGAATTTGATTTTAATTTGTCTTAAATACATGGTTATACCCACCGACATGTCAGTGGGTATAAACAGAGACTTATTCCCCAAAACCGGTCTCCCGGTTAGAATCCAACTTGCATCGGAATCGGAATATGTGCGACGACGATGGCATAATTTTGAAAATTTTGGCATCACGTGTATTTTCGGTATTACTATGTAATTCCTATCTATAGATAGGAATTTTATAGATAGGAATCTATAGACAGAAATTCATATCTATAGATAGGAATTTCTGTCTATAGATTCCTATCTATAAATTTCCTAAAATTCTGTCTATAGATTCCTAATTATAAAATTCCATAGTAATACAGAAAATACACGTGACCCCAAAATTTTCAAAATGATGCCATCGTCGTCGTACATATGCCGATACTGATGCAAGTTGGATTCTAACCGGGATCCGGTTTTGGGGAATCCATGACAAATCCTGATCGGGATTTGATCGGACATAGGGTATCCCGGTCAAAATTTCTGCACGGGAGTCCGGTTTTATTCACCTGCTCCTCAATTATTATTTATTTCGCATTACACATTATGGCGGAAGTGTGATAAAAATTAATTTACACTCGCCACAAATCGCACGTGTTTCAGATCGTAGCCGCTCTCAAGCGCAGCGTCGAATTTGGTATAACAAAAAAACGCGGGGGCCGATACTTCCTGAAGTACAAGATCGAAAATGTCACCGCGAGGAGTAAACGGCTCGAGAGAAGAACGATAAAGCGAAAGGAGCAGGAAGGCTGGTCGTCGTTCGATCGTCCGTACGTACGAAAGCTTCGACGAAAAAAACGCCGCAGGAGCAAACTCGTCAAATCGAGACGCGATCGAAAAAAATCTCGCAGACAGTCCGCCGCCGATCGAATGGCAAAGTGCCGTCGTTGTTGGGGCCCCACGAAAAATCCAAAGTTCTTCGAGCTCTACGTAAATCCGTGTTGCCGAGTCTCGGCGAAGTCGTCCGTCGCCTCTACCCAAATGTTGGTGCAAGAGGAGACCGAGAATTGCGCGTAATTAATTCGTCAAACCGTTGTCAAATATCGCAGTGCAAAATAAAGAAAATTATATATGAAATTCGGAGCAAAAAGCCTGGAAAATAATCTAAAACCATGGAAAAACAATCCAAAGTGCAAGGAAATCGTATAATATTCATCTAGAATTTTTTTTTTTAAATCACGAAAAATCATTTTAGCAGACATTAAAAAGTGCAAATGATAATGGAATCACATTATTTTTTTTTAGTGTTTTTAACAAACGACCTACTACTATGAAAAAATTACAAAGTGCATGAAATAAATAAAATTAGCAAATTAAAAAAAAATACACGAAAAATAGGAGGAAAAAAAACAAAAATCATGAAAATATATCGAAAGGGACACAATAAAATAAAATCTATTTTAAAAAAAGTACGCAATTGAAAAAATCCTAGGAGCTTCCGAAAAATGATCCAAAATCACGAGAAAAAAATTGAAACTGAAGGCCAAATATGAGGAACCGTAGAAAATTCACGAAAACAAAATATTGAAGTAACTTAACACTATAGGAACAATTTTAAAAAACTCCATTACAGATTCAAAATCAACAAAAGTCAGAGCAACAAATATCGATCAATCGAGGCTAATTTCAATAATCTGGAGAAAAAAAAAGATTTGTTTAGTACAGGGCTGTAAGCCCGACAAGCCTGCAGCAGTGAACAAGTGCTAAATAAGTTTGTCCAAAGTTTCATTTAAAAAAATTACCTTTCTCCGCTTCTTCTGCACAAAGTTATCGACAGAACGAAATTTTGCTTCAAGCAAAAAACCGATTTTTTCCGAATACACATAATCGATAGTCAATTGGGCGCGGCGTAAATGCCGAACTGATCCGTCGAGTGAATCGCGGGACCTTCAACATTCGCGATTCCATAAGGTCGCGAGTTTCTTCTGCGGGTCAACGTCCTCGACGTGTGCACGCGGCGAGAGCTCCCGGCAAGGACGTCTACGCGTCATGCCCGATTGCCAATGTTGGAGCAGTCGTCGCGTGTCGCCTTGTCGTAGATCATGAACGCGGAAATGCGATTCCACGTGTTCCCTTTCATACCGAGGTGAAGTGCGTATAACGGATGCTGCACGGGAGACCGGAAATGGAGCTTCTTTACGCACTACATAAGCAAGCTCCCGTTACCTCGTAATTATTCATCTTTATAATACTTTGAAAAAGATCAAAAAGAACGCCAAGTAATAAAAAACCGGATAAAGTTCCGAAAAGGAACTTTAATTCTGATTAATCCTTTGATTAATAAAAAATATTGTATACCCATATATTTTTACTCGCTGATTACGAATTAGAAAGTGGAAATACCCGCAAATTTGATTTTCGATGTCAAAACATAAAAATTGATTTTTTTTTAATTTCCTATTTTATTGTAGTAAATATTGATCTAAGAGAAAAATATTTTCTACAGAAGTTGTAGCCTATGAAAAGATTGATCTTTCATCTTCTATACAAGTTTCGTCTAAAATCAATCTGTTTCGAGAAAAATGAGATAATGCTCCAAAAAGTACATTTTCCTAAACTCCATTAGTTTCGATTTTATGGACTTACGGACCCAGACAACAAAAAACACACAACAAAAACCTAAACACACAACACAACAAAAAACCAAAACACACAACACAAAAAACAAACTCAGACAACAAAGAAAACAACAAACAATACAATAAACAAACCTAAACAAACCCCCACGTTCCCACGTGCGTAAGTAGATAATATCGAAACTAATGGAGTTTAGCAAAATGTACTTATTGGAGCATTATCCCATTTTTCTCGAAACAGAATGGTTTTAGACAAAAGTGTATACAACATAAAAGATCAACCGTTTTATAGGCTACAACTTTTGTGGAAAATATTTTTCTCTAAGATAAACGTTTATTAAAAGAAAGTAGAAAAACTGTTAAAAAATCAGTTTTTGTGAGTTTTGACCTTGAGAATTAAATTTGCGGGTATTTTAACTATCATATTCGTAATCAGCGGGTCAAAATACATGGGTATACGAAATTCCAAATTAATCAGAGGTTCGTCCTTATCCGCACTATACCCAAAAATCTCCCCGTAAACATTATTGTATGTTTTGCTTTATAAAAAAAATCGGGCTTACCTTAATAATAATAATTTTTCGCTTCGCATTCAAATTTTTATTCGTTTATAATTTTTAATTTTCTTATATTATTTCCATTAATCATGATGTCACACTTTGGCTTAATTCTCTCCGGCAGCGTTGACCTGTCACTTTTTTCCATTCGAGTTTTTCTGATTATTCTCTAATTATTCCGTAACTTCCACTTGAAGCCGTATTATTTCTCTGGCCAACTTTTACCGGTCCCGCAGTCTCAACGCGAGAGCACATTTTCGACGATTTTGAGGACCAATCGATAATGGAAAAAAAGCCGCATATTCCAACGATACAAAGTTGATGTAGAATGAAGTTCAGTCTCAGATCGAGTTGACTGCAATGCCAAGAAAAAAAGTGGCTCAGTTAAAGCGAAAGATCGAGCGCTGAAATGGAGAATAATTAATATGAAATCTCTTCTCGGCTCGTTGTCGCTGATCTAGATCGGAGTTAAAAAGTTTGCACGTCGGGTTTCGTTGAGAGAGCTCACGATTCTCCGGTCGATGATAATTACCATCCCAGGAGGAATATATACATCGCCGCTGAGACGTCGTAGTTGTCGTCAACTTTCCATTCGTGCAATAATGAAAGCCTCCTGATGTACTCGCACAGCTTGTCCGGCCGTAAAACAATGTCAGTAGTCGTTATATTGCAGCCACGCGAAGAGTCGCGTGGTCGGGGAAAGAGGAAGGAGAGAAAAGTCAAACAGTGAATGAAAAATTTCTCACGTGCGGCGAATTTTATTTCAGCTCTTTCTCGAAGTGCATGTATACGTATTTATGTACGTAGCTACTTCGCGTCGGCCATTTCGTTAATTGCAAGTGTCCATCCGGAGGCACTTGCAAATTTCATAGATATATGGTATGCATGTATTTGTATACAGTGTGGCCCGAAAAGCGACGTTCAAAATGAAAATCTAGATTCCTCGTATCAATAACTATCCAAAACATCCCCATGTAGGTTCTACGGCCTATTTTAGTTTTCGAGAAAAAATTATGTTTTTCTTTTTTATGTATGCACTTTCCTCGCGATTTTTTTTACGCCTGTTGTCGTTATGAGGTGCACCGGTAAGCCAGTATTGTTGACTAGAAATTTAAAAAGAACTTTTTTAAATTTTATTTTATTACTCTGCAGACCTTTCTGAATACATATGTGAAAACCATTAAATGATACTCATAAAATTATCCGAGTTATAGAAATTATAAGAAACTCTGCTCTTTGAATCGGCAACCACAATATCTCGATAACCAATTGGCCAATTGAGCTCAGATTTAGCATATTCTCCGGAGACTGTTTTTCAACGTTAGAAGCAGAATTGAGGGGCAATAATTTTTTTAATATATATCTCGTAGAATGGTCAGAAAATAGGAAAAATTCATACTCGAAGTTAAGCATACCGCCATTAAGTAATTTTTTTTTTGCTGGATCTGGTACCAAATATTACAACAGAGATTGAGAATGTGTTTTTTTTTTCGATTCATACAACGTCCCCAACGCTGGACACCTGTTCGTGGCGTTTTCCGCGCAGCATTGAAAATAATCGTACAAAAATGCGTAATCATACATTTTTATTTATTTTTAATTTGTACATATTCTTGAAGAATAATTAAACATGGAACTTTATTTTTTAGTTTTCGTTTGTTTGTTAGTTATTCCATTCTAAATATGATCACCAAAACAGCGGTCTAGACAACAATAGTACCTTAAGCAATACATAAATGTCGACCTGAATGCTAACGCATCAGATTTTGATGAAAAGTTTGAACAATAGGTTTGGGACGATCAGTGACCAAAGTTCGACAAAAAAATACTTATACTAATACTAGTCACTACGGGCTTACTACACCTCGATTGAGGATACATAAATACCACACTAGTGCGATTTGGGATGCTGCATTTTCAAAGTACTATTACTTTTGTACAAATAATCCAAAAGTATTCGACAACCAGTGTTTCTTGGGGTAAAAATGTCCCAGAAATTCAATGGTAATGGCTTTGAATACAAGAAATAGTATTTATTTGGTAAAAATTCGTGAAAATCAAAACAAAAAATTATAGAGAGTCACGAACGAGACATTTTAGGTGCTGCAAATTTGCACCTGTGTGGTAACCACTAGCTAATACTCCCAATTGGTTCCAAAGCTTCGAAGAGGAAAGTACATACGCAAAAAATAATTAGTTAATAATAGTTAATTAGTTAATAATAGTTTTCAATGCTTTATCACATATATGAGTTTCAATAAAATCGAAGGCGGGCATTCAAGTGATGTTTCTTATAGTTCAAGTCTGCACCTTCTAAGGAACATATCGTCCAAATTTAATATTTCTATCTTCAGCGGTTTAGGCAGTGCGTTCTCCATATGGCACTCACAAGGGACATCCCTCAGGTGACCTTCGATTTTGTTGAAATTTGGATATTTTATAAAGCACCAAAAAGTAAGCGATACGTATTTTTTTTTTATCGACTTAAAAACAGTTTTACCGGCTGAAACGCACCCTCAAAAATGGGGATGTTTTTCGTTTTTCGTCGATAACGTTTTAACGGTACGAGATATTAAAAAAATTCAAATTGCAACAATGTTTATTTTTCTTTGCACTATACATTGGAGATGAGAACGATAACGTTATCGACGAAAAACGAAAAACACCCCTTTTTTCGAGGGTTCGTTTCACCCCAGAAAACCGTTTTTCCGTCGATAAAAATAATACGTATCGCTTACTTTTCGGGTGCTTTATAACAGATGCAAATTTCAACAAAATCAAAGGGTGTCACCTGAGGGATGTTCCACGTCAGTCACGGAACTATTTTATATCTACAGAAGAATATGGACGAATATCTTCGTTTCAATTCATTTGACAATGTGATTTTCCGTCGAAACGCGTTCGCCTTTTGTGGAGAAACAATTTTTGTTGCAGTTAAAAATATCAGTTTTCGAGATTCACCATTTTTTCGGAACACCCTGTACATAGAAATGACAGAAAAAGGATTCAAGAGTCGACGTTCAAATAATAGAGTTAAAGGACGGAGCGCAACCACGCTTGGGCGTGAAAAATTGTCGAGTATACGTTGCGAGCAGAGCATTGTACGAGAACTCGACGGACAATCCGGTTTTACGGCGAGGCCTTACTTTTGGTCGAACGTGTTATTAAATCCGACATCGTAATTAAAGTATGACGGAATATGATGGTGGACTTCGACATTCTAAGCGGAAAGGCGCCCATTTTAGCTTCGTCGCAATTTCGAAGTATAAGCTACTACTTTTTACAAGCTGATAAAGAGGGTGATTCTCCACCATGCTTTATTGCCAACGACATGACGAAGAAGCTCCTCCCGTGCGGAAAACTGATAGGGCATCCCTAATAAAAATAAGGGCCTTTTAGGGCTTCCCTAGTAGAGATTTCCACAATGGGCCCAGACTTGGCCATTATGGGGATAAACCTGTAGGGATTTCCACAATAGGACCCAACTTGGCCATTATAGGGATAAACCTGTAGGGCTTTCCACAATAGGCCCCGACTTGGCCAGTATAGGGATAAACAAGTACACGTACAGTAGGGATTTCCACAATAGGCCCAGATCTGACTATTATAGCGATAAACCAGTATAAATAGCTTAGGCTACATGGTTGATGGTATTTCAATTATTTAAATCGATTATATACATCAGTCGAATAATATTATCGAACGCAAATTGGGAAAAAGCATAAGGGCATTAGCAAATAAAAAATCAACGATGAACACAAATATTCAGACAAACATCAGACAGTATTTATTTATCAAATTAAAGAAACCTTTCACATAGATACAAACAATTACTCATGGTTTCACTCATACATGGAGTAATGCTAGCGCATAAATGTCTACAGTCCCAACCGGTTTTCTCGACATTCTTATAGCAACTAATTTCCACTCAATACTCATCATAGGGAACATTATTTCTTCCGAAGACTTCGCTAATATTTCCCATTCATAAACTTTCTCTGACTGTGTAGGAAAAGTAAATAAATTGGTCTTTGTTTTCCAGATCTTTCCCTCAATGGAAATAGATTCCAGTGATTCAGTAGACCCATATATTTTTTTAATTTGTACTACACATCCATTCCTTAGAATGGTATCTATATTCACTGATACGGATATTTTATGGCGCTGAAATGGTTTTGATGAGGCGCCGTTGAGGCATTTTCAGGGCGCTGGAATGGTTTTGATGTAAAGTGAATAAAGTTAGGGGAATATTATTGGGGCCCGATCACAGCCCCAAATCAATTTCCGCACGGGCTCGGATAATACCGTTCCGTAATACGGGAACATCCAATGGCAAAATCATTTTTAAAAAACTGTACAACATCGTTGCGACTCAAGAAAATAGAACGTTCTCTATTTCGCGCTCAAAAAAATTGGGCAAGTTTGCATTCGATGTAGAATCGAATGGTGGTCACGAATTGTCCCCATCCCTGTCCAACCATCATTTGGTCCAGGCGAACGACTTTTGTCTATAAACCCTCGCTAGACAAAAAGTTTTTCTCCGATCAAGTTCTGAGTGAGAAATTCGTCGTCAGCTGATGATTGTTTACTAAAAAGAGTGTTGGGAAATTGATCAGACCAAATGTTAAAAATTGGTTTTGGTCGGTGCTACTCTAGAACTGTAATTGGAGCATTTTTTATTCCTCGCTCAAAATAATTGGGCAAGCTCGTATTCGATGCAGAATCGTTTGATGGTCACGTATTTTCCCCCATAATTCTCCAGCCCTCATTTGGTCCCGGAAAAATACTTTTATCTGTAAACCCTCGCCGGACAAGATTTTCTTCTTCGATCGAGTTCTGAGTGAGAAATTCGTCATCAGCTGATGATTGTCCACCAACAGGAGTGTTGGGAAATTGATCAGACCAAATGTCAAAAATTGGTCTTCATTGATGCTACTTTAGACCTGTAATTGGACCATTTTTCATTCCTGGCTCAAAATAATTGGGCAAGCTCGCATATTTCGATGCAGAACCTGTGTGCATCAGCTGCAGATTTTTAAAAAACAAAGTAGTGCCGTGAAATTCCCTGCAAAGACTCTTTTTTGGCACGAAATTTGACGTGTTTAACACTATGAAAAAAAAAAAATTTTTTGCGTTTCGGTGAAGTGACATACACTGAATTTCAAGCTTGCTTATAGTACTTCTTTATAGATGCGTTACCATCTTAAGGGGCTATACCAGTGTGACACTTTTAAAAAATCGTTTTTTTTACCTTTTTCGACAGTTTATACTTTCAAGAATATCTTGTAAAAATTCAAGGCCGCATCTCTAATCATTTTACTTTGCAAAAATCGATAAATAAATCTTTAAACGCGTTTTTCTGGAAATAATATTTTTCAAATTTGCTGCCATTGTAACTCAAAGAGAAATCGTCCGATTCACTTGAAATTTGAACTGAGTACTCTTAAATATATTTACTCTACAATGACGTAGGATATTTTTGATTGGATGAAAATTGACGATTTGGCATTGAAAAAAACAACCATTTTATAGGCAAGAAAACAGACATTTTTTTCATAACTGCACCATTTTGTTAGATTTTGATATTTTTCGAAAATCCTACGACATTGTACAGAAAATACCTTCCAGTTTAACGACATTTTTTTCCTTTTTCGGTTTCAGCTACTCAATCGGCCGGAATCATGTCAGCAGTGGAGGAGCTTTTTTTGGCGCCTCCGAATGCAGCGCATAAGTCGCTTGGATGTCAATATTGTTCTATGAAAAAATTATGTAATATAGGTCAAATATAGCCAAATATATTCTTAATTTTCCGAAATGTTTAATTGAGTATTTTTCTTCCAAAAAATTTCCGAAAATCACGCAAACTTTCAGCGTTCACACTGGTATAGCCCCTTAAACTACACGCACGCAGTTCTGGTAACGCCATTTGTTGGAAAACAGCAAGAACTTCTTCATCGTCCTAATAGCCCAGGATGAGAATGAGCTGACAAAATGAGAATAATGACAATATATCATCGCAGGCTCCACTTGCTTGATTAGGACGAATCAAACTGCCGAAAATGAAAGCGTTCCAACGTCAATGAAATTTTCAGAAACAAAAATCTTCAGATGGACAACATTTACAAAATTGATAGGCACCGTCTGGCCATCGCATTCTCACTCTATCAGCTTGATCTTCAGGCTGAAAAAAAACGAGTTTTCCAACGGGCACTATCATTTTATAATATACGTAGGATTAGAGCTGTTTGCGGGACAATACTTTTGCCATGAATTGTGTCGCTCGTTCAACGTCGGAACCTCCGGTTACACGAAATACACGAGCGTATTGACGAGGCGTACACAGACGAAATGAAATTGGCTTAACGGGATATGACGTGAGGTATCCATGGCTGGGTACACACGTACTTGGTCACGAATCATTGACCGCGCCGATGTAGGTCGCGTCACGAAGATGCGGCTGGTTATGTAAGCGATATACACATATATAAGTTTGCCCCGGGACGCGGTCACTTTAATGCACATTAATTGCTGTCTCGAGAGCCCGCATTAGCCGGCATATCGGTGTCCCTCGTGCAACACTGTCATTTCAATCGGGAATGAAGCGTGCATAATGACTGGGAATTTTTACCAATAGCACATTGTTAGAGTTTTATTACCAGAAAAAAAGAACTACGGTTCATCTTCTCTGTCTGTACGAGTGAGGGTTCACTTTTTGCAAAAAGACACTCGAAAACAAATTTTCGTGGCCAAGAAATTTCGTTGGCTTATCGAAAGAATTAACTGGCGAAGAATGAGTAACTTGATTAATATTACGCATTTATTTCTACACAGTTTGCTCAGCTGTCTACAAACTAATGTCCGCCTACAATTAGTTCTTACTATATATCTTTATTTTTTATTATTTGTTTATTTATTTATCAATATTTTTTATTTTACAAACGAAAAGAGAAAGCTTGTCCGTTCCGACAGGCATGTGCCACATGATTCCCGATAAATGAAAAATATTAGGAATATTTCCAGTAAAATGGCCTGCATGAGATAAATGTAATCTCGTGGTGAAGATATTGATGTATACGAAGTCAATCCCCATTCTACGAGACTCGTTATAACCCGACGAGAGAGTTCGTTGATACAGGCGAGGGAGACAGGCACAGATTGATCGTTCAATAATCATCGACAATGAATCATGCATGGAAAAACAATGAAACGCGAACTACATCACGGGTTCATTGGTCTTCGTGGTCAAGGGTCGAGTCTTGGTGACAGAGAGAGGGAGAGAAAGAGAAGGACAGAGTATTTGATCGATCAATTTAATAATTGATCCTGATCGGAACTATTTCGAGAGACTCGAATGTATATATATAGGGAAAAGAAAATTTTTAATTGGTAAAATTGAGTACTTTTACAAAATTCGTGGGGCACGAATGTACTCCAGCATGCCATTTCTAGGGATAAGATTCTCATTTAGCGATCTATAATCTCAATCTGCCAAATATGACTGGATAATAATGAAAGTGATCAATTAAAATAAATCGTTGCATTCCAACGATGCAAACTTCAATCCCATCTGTATATATATATAAATATATAAATAAATAAATATATATATATATATATATATATATATATATATATATATATATATACACACACACACACACATACATTAACAGCGGTATATAAAAGCGTACATATTCGCGGAAGGATTTACCACATTTGCAAGGATTGTCCAACTTCTATGCTCTTTATCCCCATCCCTCTTTTCCTCTCTCGCTCTTTCTCGCTTTCTCTAAACCATCAATTATACAGGATCCTGTAACATAACACATCAGCAATTTATGTGTATATATATACACACACACACACACACACACACACACACACACACACACACACACACACACACACACACACACACATATTACAAGTCACCGATCGAATGACCCCGTGGGGCGCAGTGTGTTGATTTTCAGAGCACTGCAATCCACGTCCAATGAACTCGATCCGAGTGCATTCCTGTGTTTTTTTCCGCTACATAGGAAATTGGCGTGTCTGTAGATCTATACATATCACCGTGATCGATCAATTACTTAAAGGATTTTTCGGACATAGACACAGAGTCATATGGGGGAGGGAGATTTTGAGGACGATACAACGTGTTCGGAATCTTTTCCCTATTCCCGGTCAAAAGTTTTCGATCACTTTGGATAATTGCAAAATTATATTGGAATAATATAATGCATTATAAACCGGTGCGATGGTCTAGTGGTTAGCGTGCTCGCCACTAAACCAGCGGACCGGGAGGTCCCGGGTTCGAATCCCGGTCGCGTACATTTCGTCGTGAAATGTTTTTCTTCGGCATTTCGCGGCGAAATAAGACCAGTTCCACGACCGGGGGGCGAATTCGATGACCGGTTGTATTGGTATAGGTTTTCCGCAGTTTCCCTATACCCATGACAGAAAATGTCATGATGAATATAATACGGAGGGGGAAGTCGGCAGCGGCCGCAAGAGGGGGGAACAGAGAAAAAGATGGAAAAAAAGGAGTAAACAGTAGAGGAAAGAACGGTCATAATGTGGGGAAGAATAGGTAACAAACGCGAAAAGCGTGTACCTAAGGAAAAAACCAATAGTCTATAATGGATTATATAGAGCTGAATAGTATCTACGTAAAATATGCAATAAAATAAATTATATGATGGTAATGTAATTTTGCAACTATCGAAAGTTATATATATATATATTGATAATTATATAAGCTATATTAATATAGTAGTAATAGCGTTTATTATGTGAGGTAAACCCCTTCAGGGTGTTTACACATAGAAGAACGCCCCTACATACACGTTTCCCCTTACATAATTTTCTTATTTCTAACTTATATTCTATTGTCGTTTTTCCTTTCGCTTCGTCTATTTTCCCGATCAGATTCTCGAAGGGCTTTATGTACCCACGTACTTCAGTTGCAAGCTCCTTTTTTAGCACCGACTGTATTTTTTTATCGATTTGCTGTCATTCTTTATCCCCTACCCATTTTTCCAGATCTTCCACTGCTTCTTTTTTTTATTTATTTTTTTTCCTTGGCTTTCTCGCACGTACGTGTATGCACCAAGTTTTCCACTTCCGTTTTACAAACCTTGCATTTGTTGTCACTATATACCTTATTTCCTTCCTTCCCACATTCCCACATCTCAGTCTCGCCAAAGTTTCTTTTGTTTCACCCATTATATTTACATCCTCCCAGTACTTTTCTGCGCCAATGGTATATCTCCTGGTTTTGCACTGGGCACAATATGTCGATTTTTCGATTTTGTTCCAATCCTATTGGGATTCTCGGTCCAAATTTGTTTCCGTCCCCCTTCTAATATTCTCTCCATTTCCCTTACATCGTCGTTTGCTATGGCTCTCCATATGTTCCCCTCTCCTATTTCCTCTATCGCGTCTTTTACTTCCTCTCCCCATTGTGTTGGGTTTCCATTTAATGCTCCTCTCGCCTCTTCTGTGAGGCATTTCTTCGGCAACCTTTCTTCCCCCATCACCATTATCTCTACTAACGGGGTATCCCTCTCTGGAAGGCCAATTTTAAGGGTCAGAATGATGCATTTTTTTTCTAGTATCACATTGGTTGGAATAGATTATTTTTTTTCCCAGCATGTTGTACACATGTTTGTGGTGACAATGTCATTTTTTCGGAAGAAAATCTTTTTAAGCGTTCGTGCTGCTGCAGTTGGCGTTGCAGTCCTCCAGCGGCGAAACTCAAAGCAGCGGGATCTCTACCAGGCTCAAATGTAATTGGAACGAAAACAAAAAAAAATTCTTCAAATACTTACATCCAACTGGCAATGGGTTCATGATCCACTTTTCGAAATTTCGACAAATACGAAAATGACAGCTTCTCCAAAGAAAACCTCATCTTTCTCTTGACAAACTGCCTGCTGAAGTGTTTCTCATTAATAAATGGTTCATCCAATTAGAGAATGCGATCGTGAACCGAAAATGACTACTGTTTAAACGCTAAGTGCGCAAGTTCAAGTCAATAGTGTGAAAGTTACTCAAGATATCAATCCCGCATGTGTAGTTTCGAGATAATCGCGTTTAAACTCGACGGATCGCGGTAATCGCGACGCACACTGTTCCACTAAAATAGGTGTGATTCCGTTAATTTTTAGAATTTCAAGGTCAGCTTGCTCCCAAAATATTTTTGAATAAAAAACGATTTCTTTTAAGTTTCCCGACGGGGATACCCCCTTAAATAGTTCGCCGCTCTCTTTAATAATTCCGCCGTTGCACTCCAACATCCCGATTCCATCCGCTATATATAGATGGGCGTGTTTTTATTAAGGCCCGTGGCCATTTTTATATAACCTCATGAAATCTCTCCACTATCTCCCGTCTCTTCCACCCCCATACTTTATTCCCGTACAGTATCCCACTTTTAACAATCGCATCCATCAGGCATAGTGTTTTTTTTTCAAACTGTTTGTTCCAGCCCTTTTAAGGGGCCAGTCCACTTTGAAAATGTCAAAAAATCGAAAGCAAGCAAGACTTGAAGCAATCGACGATGATGAGCAATCAGAAGGGATTTTGTACGGTGCAGGAATTGCCGATTGAGTTTAGGTAAGAGTTTTTCATAGTATAAACTTCAAACGCGAAATAACTTTTTCAAAATTTAGCTCCATCGTATCTCTAAAACTATTAAACCGATTCTCTTGTAATTTGTACCACATATTGTAATCATGATTCGTAGCAACATGACCCTTGATGGTTTTAAAATGTTGATGTTTACTCTTTTTTTGCGAAAAACTGCGAAAAAACGCGTTTTTTTACTTTTTTTCGTTTTTCATCTGCCATTTTTTTATTTTTTGATAAAACTTTATATCCGAGGGTCATTTTGTAGCTGGTGTCATACTGAATCTAATGAACTTTGATTTTTGTTGTTCCAGACAAGCCGTTGCCGAGTTGTGATGGAGCTACCTTGCCCACTTATTTTTGAGGCGTTATGTTAAACTATAGTTTTTTTTACTTAAAAATGAAAAAAAAACGAATACATTTTTTTAAAATGTATTTCAAGACTTTATTTATCAAAGCCAACAACTTTTATAAAATCCTCAAAAAAAATCGCGAAAATAGCATTTTTTCGTGGCTCCAAAGTGGACTGGCCCCTTAAATGTTCCCCATGTCGCGCTGGTTGCTTTTCTTGTTTTTTCCGTTATATCTTTAATGTATTTCTCGAAGGTGTTTCCTGTCGAAAAAAAACTACTTTCTTTTATTTATATATACTAATTATAATTATATATAAATCATGATGTAAGTTCTATTAACAGATATAAAAAGATGTATATATAAATATATAATAATAGAACTTACATATTATTAGTAAATAACGATAGTTAATAGTCATTTATTTATAGAAAATTTAATTGTATTTTTCCGGACTGTATACTACATACATAACTGTGTGAATTCAAGGTAGTACAATTTTTTGTAAAGTTTCCAGTATCATTACCATTATTGTGCACACAGTGTATTGCCCATTTACAAGGTCACTCGATCAATTCGGACCGAACGTTTTTCATCGACCGTCGCAGCTGCGGGACATTTTATTTTCCATTTCTCGATTCCGGTCGAAAAAGACTCGCTAATTTTGCCCTACTTCGAGTCACTTTCGTCTTCTATTTCAGTGCAACGAGATGGTGCACGCATAATCGTCATCGCTCGTCATATTTCAAAATAGGCGAATTTGTAAGAACGCGCAGTCTACGCGAGCTTTCAACATCAACGGTAGAACATTTTCGGCAGCGAGGTTTGCGTTTCACACGATGTTTACGTGGTTCGAGTGATTGGATGAGAAAGCGGCACTTGGTTGCGGTGCATGCAATTTGCTAGAAATTATACCGGAAAATCGATGATTTTTATCGAATTTGCGGACATATGCGTATGGAGGAAGAAAGATGGAAAATCGTAAAATTGAGGGAACAAATTGTATCGATCGCGGGTACCCAGGTAGGAAATCAAAAGGCTGACGATGGAAACAAACTTGTGCGAGCCTTGTTTCACCGAGCCTGCGTGAGACAGGCCTGGGCCAGGTTTCATTGCATCGTTTGAAGCAGCCTGGAACCAAGACTGGTTGCTTAGCCTAAACTCAGGGTTATTTCAAGCTTATTCAGCCGGTGAATTTTAAGGCTGAAAAATCAAGGCTGGATGCAGGCTTGTTTCAGGTTGTGATAATATAAAATAAATTTAAAATAATATTTTTTCGGTACTTTTATGAAAAAAAATTTAGCAATAAATTTGTCGCGTGCGAAGGCACGAAAAACGAAAGCGAAGGAGGCAGCTCAGAACATTTAAACATATTCTCTTATCGAT